>CM076581.1:585270821-585870821 GCA_034641835.2 Pinus albicaulis
ACTATATTATTCATCATTCAAAAGTTTATGTTTATTTTTGGGTTAAAGCATTAATTTAAAAAATGTTTTCGACCTCCGTCCAATGTGCAAGAAGGGCACATGGAATTGGGATATAATTGCAGTTGTTATTTAGACACACTGGGCTGATCGCTTCATACTCAAGACCAGTTCTGACCTTGTCTGACATCTTACCAGTTACCCTCTCGAAATCTTAGATTGTCCTTTCATAGTAAAACAATGAATTACCGTTGAACTTTGTACTTATTCATCGTGGCCTCTCACAATTTGTAGGTCAGTTCGGAGTCCACTGTATAGTCTCTCGTGGCAGAAGAATCTAACTGAAGCAGTTCTCATGGAGGGAAATTTTAACCGTAAGTTCCATTTATTCTCTTCCTTTTTCCGGGGGTGGATATATTGCTCGTAATAATACTTCAATTTCAAGCAGTTTTGATGCTGTGAAACTTCATCAAAATACCAGGACCGCATTCATATTGATGGTTCTGCTAAACTAACATCTCAAACCTCGGTATTATTGCATAACAATAGTTTCATTTTCCTGGCATTATCATTTATCATATACAGTAACAGATTCCACAGTTGGGTAACTCGACTAACCTTTATTGAAAGTTAATATAATAGCTACGTGCGAAGCAGCCTATCGATTTAGGGGATTCCTTCAGATTTTTAAGTCGGTCAATTCAAACGTTGTTATGGAAACTTAATATAACAGTTAAGCGTGAAGTAGCCCATGGGTTTACAGGATTCAAAATAGTTTATGAGAATTCGGCAACATGCAAGATCCTAGAACCTAACAGTTTATAGGCAGTGGGCCTAGAATTGGGCTAACGGATCTGACATTAAAATTGGGTATTTAGATTTTGTAATATATTTCCATGTAACCAAACACCCTATCCTCTACCCTCCTATATGTATGCAAGGTATAATATTCTTCAGGACTTGAGGCCATTCAACAACAAAGTTTGAAGCCATTACAACAGTATATTTGATATGAGATCAACACATCACTTGCAGGAAGTGAACCTCAGGGATTGAATTGACATCTCTCTTTATATATATGTGTGTTTTTCTGATTAAAATTTGTATATAATATGTTTCCTGATTAAGATTTGTAATTTGGTTCATAAAAAGTTAAAAATAAAGTTACATTCATGCTTATAAGGAATCCATATCACAATAAGTAGGTAAGCCTGACTTCCTCACCAATCACCTCAGAAAGGCCATAAGTGCATGTCTCAAAATGATTTGCCTAATAATGAGGAAACTATACAGATCCCAAACGTATATATCTTCAGTACTCCCAACACAGTCTCATAAGAAAGTGATCAAAGTTTGCCCCATTTGTACATATTGACAAACCAAATACAACCTCTTTAAGATATCTCCACAGAATTCAGATCAAACATCTCCTTAATATCTTTTAATAAAAATGTGGATGAACATATACGGAGATTTGACCCTCTACTTCATTCTGGCTTTGTCAAAGATCTGGATCCAGCAAAAGACCAGCCTTGGACTGAGCATCTGCAAGCTTATTCCTTTCTCTGTAAACATGATGAAAATAAATTCAAAGAATTAAGCGCCGGCATCCAGTTAATCACCACTAGAGAGTCTCCAAATTTTTGCATTATAGAAGCCCCTTTTCCAGCTGCAAGCAATAGGGTTAGTTTCAAAGCCAAGAGTTCTGCAAAGTCGTTTGATTCCCTACCGAAGCCTGCTTTGAATTTTTAGTACATGTGTGTCTTTTGGATAGATAAAACCCGACTTGCCCTGCATACGGGTGGGCTTCCTTGAAAATCACTATTAAAATAGGCCCAAGCACCAGATCTATCAATCTCTTCCACAGAAATCTGCCTTGGAGGCTTCTAGTGCTTTGTCTTTTTAAAACTGTTAACAATGCTCATACTGTTGGTTTTTATAGGGTCATCTATTCTGATAATTGCTTCCAATGAATTTATTTCTTTCACACATTTTTTTCCATGATTCAATCATTAAGCAATTACACAAAAGGCATCAACAGTAAAACAAAAATGCTAGAGGTTCATAAAGGGATAGCCACACAAGAACATGAGTGTTTACCCTGGGAAAACCCACATGGGAAAAACCCAGCAACCTTTTCAATAGAGAAATTATTCAATTGAACAGAGATACATCTTAGTCAACAACTAGGTCAAACCTGGTCCATCCTCCTTGTCAAGTCAATCAGCTAGCCCAAGAAACTTGCTTTGGTCTGTTCTAGGGCAGAATTCGTTTTTCTTTCTTCATTCATGAACTCGTTCCAGCAATTCCGTTGCACCTCAGAAACTCGGCCTGTCTTTCTTATAGTCTTGCCTCAGGAATTTGCTATTCAACAGAGATTTGGTAGGCTGACATTTCAGAAAATTCAGTCCTGCACTTGAGACAAAGATCTGTCCTTGAACTTGTCTTTCAAAGATATATTCGTCCTCCAAGACAGAGATGTATTCAACCTTCTTTCTTGTCTCCATCGCAGAAGATATCAAGTCTTGATGAGATGATGCGAATGCCCTTGGAGGAGGTTGAGTCACACTTATTTATACAATTCTTGATGGCTGAATGGGTGCATCTTAGAGGCTGGGCCGAGTTGACTAGGAGGAGGCCGACTTCATCTTTTGGAGCCTAAAATTCATCTTCTACAAATTCAAATCTCTCTTTTTCAACCGACATGAAGAACATGTCTTTTAAATTTTTTCTTTTTGATCCAAGCATAAGAACATACTTATAAAATACATTAAAGGCTAAAATATACATTATGAAGACCTACCATAGTTACAAAATTCAACACTCCCTCTTAACTAGGGAGGTATTTATAATGACTATCTAGATGTTCTCATGTCGACAATTTTTTTCAAAGAAAAGGTTATAACAATTCATTATCACTGAATCTGAAATAGTTCGGCATCTGAGCCTAGGAACCTCTAGGAAGAATCATTCTCAAGACGCATACCGATACCCTGTAGCTAGCAGAAATGGTTGGTCCCTCGAAGGCATGGAGTGCGAAAGTGGATAATCTCTCGTATAGTATATATGATTAGCTTTTTGTTACGGCACCTAATTACTGCTGTCAGCACTCGGAATGCCACCCTTCGGATTGGTGGAAAAAATCTTGTTGTATGATTTAGGTTCTAGGGATTCTCGGAATTTTCAAGGCTTATGTTTGTTTAACTTAAAATGTTCATCATCTCTGTTAAATATATGCTGTATTTTATTTTAAACAATGTTTGGTCATAATGGTGTTTTAAGTTTGGTGGTATCAGTGTCTATTTTGCTAATATTTAAAGTGATTAGTAGCTATGGAACTAATTTCTCGTATTGAATGGTCGCGTGCACATGGTCCCCAATCTTATCAAGTAAATATGTTTAATCTCTTAATTGACAGGAATTACCTTTGGGTATGTTTTATTGACAGATTTGGTGAGTCAACAAATGGTACTCCAAAACCTACCTCTTCCGGAATAGGAGAAGCAAAAATATCGGAAGAAGAAAAGAGGAAAGCAAGGGTCGAGAGGTTTGTTCTTCCAAAATTCGAGAATTTATTTTCCGTCTTCGCATTCCCGAGATTATGATGATGCTATTTTCCTTATCTTGTGTGTCTAATTTACCGTCGACTTAATTTGCTTAATATTTTTTTCCAAAATTATGATATGCATTTGTTTTACTCCAGAATAATTGGAATACGATAATGCCCAAATTATTAAACAGAGTAAAGATAGTTATTACTCCAAAGAAATATACTTTATACTAATATTGAGCTTTTCAACTAGAACTAGGGTTACAAAATTGAAAAAATGGTTCCTTTTATTCATGTTTCTAGAACGGAGAACATACCTAGTCGGTGGATTTGGGCATATTGGTGCTCATCGATGTCCTATGGCCAAAACACCGAGTGGTGAATGGATTTCTAGCTCCTAGATGGGAGAAAGTATGTGTTATCATGCTATCGATAGAGTGTCCTATAATCATAATCCCAGGAAAGAAATATTGAATATTTCCTTTCCTCTAAATATTTCATCTTTGTGCATCCTGTCGATATGCAGCTCCATTGAAACACTTGGACGTGCTATCCTAGATTCTCATGGATTATTTCGTCGAAGTTAAATTTTATTGATCGGAATTGGAGCATTGATTGGGTTTTGTGCACTTTTCAACATTCACGTACACTGTTGCTTTAGCATGCCTCAACCATAAGTATGACATTCCACTATAAGGTTTGGTTTCCACTACTATTTCTCTCACCTAAAATTATCTTAAGAGTGAGATATAATAAATTCTCCTCCAATTACAGCTTTAGTGAAATCACAGGGTCGTTATATCCGAAGAGGTTATTAGAGAGAAGCAAGCAAACGGAGCTGGAGAAAGAAACCAATAAAAAAAACATCGTTACGTTCAGCGACATCACAATGAAGGTCTAGTGGTAAGTCGAGCTCTCCCGTGAAATACTTTAGTAGTTCCCAATATTCAATCTACTACTCACGATTAAAGTACAATGTAAATGGATATGGTGTTAATTAGTAACCGATTAAAATATTTGATAGAGAATTAAATGAGAATATCTATTGCCCTAGCCTGTCCCCTCACGCCCCCTCCCGTCCCCTCCCGTCCCCTCACGCCCCTCGACCCCTCCGGATGGAGAAACGTCCCCCTTGACGTCCCCTCCAAATTTTCGAAAAATTGGGAGCGTCGGGAAACGCCCCCCTAGAAGTCCCCAAGACCCCGAATCACGGGGGCGAGATTCTAGACCTCACGACGAGTCCCCCGTGTAACTACCTGATTTTTAGTCTCCGATTTTTTTTCACCGCATCACATTCACTCAAATTAGCAATGACAAGATTATGAAACTAAAGACATTGTAGAGCTAAAATTCATGTTCCAACAGAGTTCTACTATGCTTGGGTGTTAGATATTTAGTGATCAAATAATTAAGACTTGTAATAGCTCACCTTGTGGAAAGGTAAAGGTTCTATTGAAGTAGAAACTTTTTTTAGTCTACGATTTTTTTCAGAGTGCATCACTTTCACTCAAATTAGCAATGACAGATTTTTCAAACTTCTTAGAATGCAGTCAATAACGAAACATTCATATCCCTGGACATTTTCAAGAGTAAAAATATCGGTGCCAAGTGATTTCCTAATTTGTGATCCACTATTATGATAGTGAGTGGCTTGTTCACATGCCTTTTCAACTTGTAAGTTGGCAAGAAGAAAAAACATGCGATGTCATCGTTTTGCCACTTCCTCATAACTCGGGTAATTAGAAGTACATGTTATTACACATGCACTTCCAACGGACAAATGTTTTTCAAGTGATGTTTTTCATTTGTGTGGAGAAGAATGGCCACCTTCTTTTAATTCACGTGCTTGTATTGCGAGTATAACGCTTTTTTTGGTGCACAATTAGCTTTACTTGTCTCGTAATGTCTTTATTGTATAATATAGTACTCATCGAAGTTGTCTTGAGGGAAACAATGTAGCCTTGAAATATCCTCTCGTTTCTTGAACTTCAGAGGCCATAAATCGAGTTGTTACACTGCCCATGTAAATTATCTCAGCTCTCTCCATATAAGAAGCTAGTTTATGGTTACATGTATGTGCCATATTTTCACTAGTCCATGGTAACATAGAAGACTCCTCTTCTCTCCGACTCAAGGTTGTCGATGACAACTTTGTAACACTTACCTGGGCATACTTAGGAGTTTTTTTTCCCAAACACACTCATTATCGTTCACCATTTCCACATCTCTCGCTTGCAAACTCCTCTTCCATGAAATTTTTTATAAACGAGATCTTGAATCTTTCAACAACTAATTATTTTCATTAGTGCTCGTTAACTAGAATTTTGGTCGAGAGATTTTCATTTTGTAAGCACATGAGCAGATCTAAATTGAGAGTTTAGAAGCATTTACGTATGTCTCGAGTTGTTTCTTTCGACCATACATTTAAAGGTCTCAAATTGCTTGATTTATATGTATTTGCACCTATTTAAAGGTCTCAAATTGCTTGATTTAAAGGTCTCCTCCTCATATGATGTACTATTTTGAATATTCTATTCTTTGCATATCAAACATTATAAAGCCTCTTGAACACTGTTCTCATCTCTTTTATTTGAACATAATTCCGATAATCATTGCATTCATGAAGAAATGATATATTCATGTGAAACCCTATCCACTGCTTCTCTTGGCTAATGCCATCACCTACATCCCATAGAGAATCCGACAATTGAATGTCGACTTGACCAAAGGCATTGCTTACTTCTGCTCGAGATTGAACAAGAGAATCAAAAATCTCTCCTTCCGAGGGGTCATTACTTCGTAGCTTTGAACTTGAAGTTTGCCTCTTTTCCCTTCTCTTCTATCCCAAGACTCCAAAAACTTCGCTGTAGCCCATCCTTCTCGTCTCCTCTCGCCCATCGAAATTTCAAAAAGCACTTCATCCTCGCCCTTATATGCTCCTTCGGCTTTGAAATCCAAAATCATCATTTCCACTATTCTTGTTTTCCGTATTTACTACTGTTGAATCACGTATTTTGTGCTAGGTTATGAGTATATTGTTTTAAATTATTCACTTCGTAACAGAGACCAATCATAAGAATATTTTTATTTTCTCGAGCTCGCAATCCATGATCGGGGACGAATTGACAAAGCAAAAAAATAAACCACATTGCTCGCAGGCATTCAACAAAATTGGCGGATCTTTGGTGTTTTTTCTAAATTCACCCTGATTTCGTTCGGACGTGGCTGATTCTTCTTACTCGTATTTTCAAACCCATCTCCCAAAATATATAGCCATCTAGAAGGTAATGACTCTTTGAGCCCTTTGAAAATACACCACATAATAATCTCTCGCCCAATTGTTTGAGTCGCTTATCAACTCACCAATGTACTGGTCCAAACAAGTTTCCTTCAAGGATCAAATTAATTTCCTCTTTTCAAATAGAGTTTAGAAGCATTTGCACAAATTCCGGAGTTGTTGCTTCCGACCATACATTTAAAGGTCTCAAATTGCTTGATTTAAAGGTCTCCTCCTCATATGATGTGTACTATTTTGAATATTCTATTCTTTGCATATCAAACATTATAAAGCCTCTTGCACACCGTTCTCATCTCTTTTATTTGAACATAATTCCGATAATCATTGCATTCATGAAGAAAGGATATATTCATGTGAAACCCTGTCCACTTTGCTTCTCTTGGCTAATGCCATCACCTACATCCCATAGAGAATCCGACAATTGAATGTTGACTTGACCAAAGGCATTGCTTACTTCTCGCCGAGATTGAACAAGAGAATCAAAATCTCTCCTTCCAGGGGGTCATTACTTCCCGTGCTTTGAACTTGAAGTTTGCCTCTTTTCCCTTCTCTTCTATCTCGAGACTCCAAAAAACTTGTCGCAACCCATCCTTTTCGTCTCCTCTCGCCCATCGAAATTTCAAAAGCACTTCATCCTTGCCCTTATATGCTCCTTCGGTTTGAAATCCAAAATCATCATTTCCACTATTCTTGTTTTCCGTATTTACTTCTGTTGAATCCGTATTTTGTGATAGGTTATGAGTATATTGTTTTAAATTATTCACTTCGAACGGACACCAATCATAAGAATATTCTTATTTTGTGCGAGCCTCGCAATCCATGATCGAGGAGGAATTGACGACAAACAATAAAGCACATTGCTCGGAGGCATTCAACAAAATTGGCATATCTTTGGTGTTTTTTCTCAAATTCACCCGAAAGCTGTTGCGTACGCCAGTGCTGATTCTTCTTACCTGTATTTTCAAACCCATCTCCCAAAATATATAGCCATCTAGAAGGTAATGACTCTTTGAGCCCTTTGAAAATACACCACATAGTAATCTCTGCCCAATTGTTTGAGTCGCTTATCAACTCACCAATGTCCGGTCCAAACAAGTTTCCTTCAAGGATCAAATTAATTTCCTCTTTTCAAATAGAGTTTAGAAGCATTTGCCGTATTCGGAGTTGTTGCTTCTAACCATACATTTAAAGGTCTCAAATTGCTTGATTTATATGTATTTGCACCCATTTGAACCGAAAGCTATATTGTGCAAAGTTGTTTCAAGCTCAAAAGTATTATCCCGCCTATAGAAGCCTCGAACCCCAATAATCCTTGCAGTGGCCACTTTCACCAAGTAGAATATGTGCTTCATCAACATCATCAAACCTCAAACCTCAATTTCCCTTCCAAGTTTTTTCTCTATAACAATTTTTGTGAGTCCCTGCTGCCGTACACCAATTACAAACTTTCTTTCACTTGAAAATTCACAACAATTGAATTTAAATTAGCCTCACATGGGTTGTATTTCATTTTTAGTGTATTTCGCTTGATTATTTCTCTATACAATCTCCCCACTTCTCTTATCCATGTTTCAGCGTTCCTTTGCACCTCTTGGTGCAATTGCTAGTTATAAGAATATTTAAGATTCTAGATCTATCGATCTGAGATGGATATTGCAATATAAATGCGAAGGATTCATGAGATTACTTCATGTTTGATCAGATTTTTTTTAATGATAAATGTTATCTTGCAGGGGAAAATTTCAAAATTTGAAGTCATATTAATTCAATACATTGATGCAAATTCATAAGGTGATGCGATGTATATGATGGCAATTTCATTTTTTTACGACTACTTTTTAGTTTAATTATATCATTTAGCTCGATGCTTTCCATATATTCAACTAAACCTTTGTTGCTTAACAAGACTTTGTCATTTCCATGTTTTAGTGAAATTGTTTATGGTTTGATACTTTCATACAACTCCGTATCAAGTTACATGCACCCTCATTAGAAAAAAACAAGAGAATTTTGCTTGCCATGACTATGTTTCTTTGTCATTGTTGACTTAAGAAAGTCTTTTAGCTAAGAAACTAGTTTCAAGGTTATGGCATAACTTGTCATATAAATTGAACATACTTTATATCCAAAATGTTAACTTGTAAACTACTTAGTTTGGGTTTTAGGCTTTCCATTTAAAATCTACTTCAGTTTGAACTTTGAACGAGTTGTTCCATAGACTTGAATATTAAGAGATTTTGGTGTAAGGATTAAAAATTAGCCCGTAAGGCCTCTCGATTATTCATTTATTTGATCTAGTATAACATTTACTATTAAATTATAACCACTCAAGACAAATACGTCATAGATCAAGATCATACTTTGTAGAGTGTCATAGAATAAAAATAGGAGCAAGGACACCGAGTTCTTTCGGTTTTCTGGTTCTTATTCCTTTGGTGTATCTTTGCACCTTTAGGGGCAATTGCTAGTTTAAAGTCTAATTCTTTAAAGGGTGCTAGCTCAATGGAAGAGCACCGCTTTACAAGCGAGGAGGTTGGTGGTTCGATTCCATCGTGCCCACGATATTCATATATAGGGAATGACGAAGATCAGTTTTTGGTGACGGATGCTCTTTTGACCATCACCAATGAGCTTATGGTGACATTTTTCGACCCTCACCAAAATATGAAATGGTGACGGTCAACAAACGCCACCATATATACGCATCAATAGTGACGACCATTAAAGGTTCGTCACCCATAAATTGTTGTTGTTTATATGAAATGGTGAGGGTCACTGTTTGTCATTATAGTCATTATTCGTGACAGACCTTGATGTCACCAATGCGTTTATGGTGACGGTCAATGAACGTCGCTATATATATGCACCAATAGTGATGGCCATGAAAGGTCCATCACAAAAAATCATTGCTGTTCATATGAAATGGTGACGGTCACTATCCGTCATTATAATTAATATTCGTGACGGACCTTGACTGTCACTACAACACATACTTTCGGCGACGCCACCTTTGGTGACGTTCAGTTTTTTGGTGACGGACGCTATTGTCCGTCACCATTGCTCATATGAAATGGTGACGGTCAATATCCGTCACTATAAATCATTATTGGTGACGGACCTTGAATTTCACCACAACACCTATACTTTCGGCGACGCCACTTTTGGTGACGTTCAATTTTTTGGTGACGGAGGCTATTGTCCGTCACCATTGCTCATATGCAATGGTGACGGTCACTATCGTACCCACTCTACATACTTTTGAGTAGATCCACATTGCAAATTTTTGAAAATACATGAAAAAATATTGTTGAACATGATTTTTTCATGCATTTTCATTTTTTTCGATGTGGCTCTACTCAGAAGTATACATAGCGAGTATTCATTGGATGTATATTTAATTTCACATCCAATATGTGTCTACACTTGAAATTTGAGTGAACCTACAAGGAGATAAGTCAAAAATAAAATAAAAAAAGTAGTTTTCTTCATTTCCCTCCAAAATATTTTCCTTTGGGGATGACATCACCATCTTAAATCCTATTGGTTATTTTAAAGTTAAATTTGTTAGTACATATTTTTTAGTTTGAGGATATTTTTTTACCTCAAAATTTCCCTAATGAAAATGGTTGCAAGTAGAAAGGAGTATGGTATGTGACCCATGGACTGCTAGAGGGCACAAATCCTCTCTTTTTTCTCTCTCCATATCCCTCTCAACTACTCTACTCATTTATTGGACAAGGTACATTAAAAAATAATTTAACCCCTTTTCCTCCTAATGGCCTAGTTATAACACATCCTGATAGCCTACTAGTGGTTAGGTTTGAGTCCTTGAACTCATAACCAGAGTTACAATATGGACTCTTCTAAAGTATTATTCATCATAATAATGTGGCTAGCCCCTTTTCCATGAGTTATGAAGGCTAACATAGTACCATCTTAAATTATGGTGGTAAGAACGAGAAGGTCAACTTCTGAGTGGCATAAATTTTGCATACAAACTTTGATTCTGTTGATTCTTGCACCATTGGAAATGTCTCTATGTGTAGAATGGGATAAAAAGGTGTAGCACTAAAGAGTAAGATTTTTACCGCAAAAAAACATTGTTTGATGCCTCAAAATTCTCTAGGAAGGTTTTAGACCCCAATTTTCTAAACTACGACAAATTGGTAAAACTCATTATATGAGTTGATTCATCCACATTTTCCACTCTGAAAGCATTGATATGGATGAAAAACAATCAAAATGATCCAATTTGGATCATACTTCCTCATTTTGGGAAGCTTATGGTCCCTAAAAGCTTCTACCAATTAAGGTGAGGAAATTTTTCCTCCACCTTTAATGGGGTGTACCATTTAGCATTCCATATAAGTTATGCTTTCAACCCAACCTTTCAAAGGTCATGCTACCCCTATCTTATAGTTATATACCTTTTCTTCAAACATATATCTTATGTCAAATCTACTTCAGCAGCTAGTACCAAATCCTCCACAGAAGGTAGGACATGTTCCTCTTCCTGATCTAGCATGGAGGGATCATAGAGTTTCACATTCTCTACATTCAAAATTGACTAAATGTGCATGCATGGTGGTAAAATGAATATATAAACAATATCACCCACATTTTACAGTATAACAAAGGGACCATATCATGGAGCCTCCATTTTCTTACTAGGAGCCTATAGCCTCTCCTTGTTCAGATATAACCATGCTTTGTCACAACTTCTCTATTCTATTCTAATCATGTATAGCCTTGTATTTTTCCTATGAATTATGCAGTGTCTCCAATACCTGTATATGTATTTTCTTGATCTTTTCTATAGATCTGTCTACCATTAAGGAATCACCTATAATATCCTTCCTCACTCCTCCTTGTTACCCATATTCAATATCGAAAGGAAAAGGTGGAAAATATATAAAACAAGTTTCAAATGGGTACTTACTAGTATAAATGTGGACTACTCTACTATAAGATCGATGTATATATACCAATTTTCATGCCAGGTCTTAGGATACTTTTGATTGTAACCTCTAAAAAGATGCACCAAATTCATGTTGACTACTTTTTTGTACCCATCTATCTATGGATGGAGTGTTGTATACCTCTTCAACATTGTGTCCATATTCTCCCACAATGTAGTCCAAAATGCACTAAGAAATATTTTGTTCTTGTTCTAAATAATGCTCCTTGGTATCCCAAAGTGCACCTAGACCTATCCAAAGAATAAGTTTGTTGCTTCTTTCTCATTGGTGGCATTTTTACAAGGCATGAGAACACACATATTTCTAAACATGTCAACCACCACAAGCAGGTATTCATATCCCTTCTTAGTTGTTGGTAAACCTCCCACAAAGTCCATGGAAATGATTTCCTAAGGAGGAGAGGATACATATAAGGGATGATATATACCATGTTTCTTGATACTAGTCTCATTAGTTTAACAAAGCATGTGCGAATACACATACCTCTGTAAATTGGTCATTGTCTTCCCTACACCAAAGTGCCCTAGAACCTTGGAGGTGTGAGCCTTTTTAATAATTTGCAATCGGTCACCTTTAGGAACACATATCATATCCAAATTGTAGAGTAATTTTTCATGGAGATGGTATTCAATTGTGTTGTCACCATCATGCACATGACTTTGGCTCTCCAACTGTTGAAACACCTCATTGAAGTCCTCATCCTCTGAATATGCCTCTCTTTATGCATCATGGGTGAATGCATCCATGTTCATCAAAGTTCCCAAAGCTGTGATATTTGATGTGGGTGGAATTGAATGCATTTTTGCCAACTTGTTTGTGCTTTCCTTCTTATACTTGATCACTAACTAAATTTTTTGTAGAAACCCATACACTTGTAATGTATGCTCTATTATAGCTTACTTTAGGCCTGCAGGTATTGTAGTGGCTAATGAGATGTGTAGATATTGTCTCCTTTCCCATGAGATAATTATTCCACTTCTTTACAACTTACACTAGGGCAGTCCTTACGAATTTCCCATGAAATACTTCATATTAGTAGCATACAAGCCTTCATCTTTGCATCAAGAATGCACCCATAGCATACCCACTCACATCTAACTCCACTTCCAAGGGCTCGTGCAGGTTTAGTAATGCCAAAAATGGTGCTTGAATGATCTTATTCTTTAATTCCTCAAAGCCCCTTTGTTGACCCTTTCCCCACTGTAAACTCTTGTCACTTGTTGTTATGGTATGGAGTGGTGTTGTTGCCACTGAAAAATGAGGTTATGAATTTCCTCAAGTATTATTTTTCCCCAAAAAAAATTTGAATCTCAGAGATATTCAAAGGCATTGGCCATTTTATGATGGACTCCATCTTGGAATGATCTATCTTCAGCTCTCCTCCACCTATCACATACCTCATGTACACAAAATACTTCTGTGCAAACTCAAACTTCTTAACAGTTGCTAGAATTTGGTGCTTATTTAGTGTATCTAGCACCTATGTCAAATGTGAGATGTCCTCCTCCAAGGTAGCACTATATACCAATATATCATCCAAATAGACAATAAAAAATGAATCTATAAAAGGGCACAATACATCATTCATTACCATCATAAATGTAGTTGGTGCATTACAGAGGACAAATGGCATGACTAATCACTCATACAAACCTTGCCTGGTATTGAAGGTGGTTTTTCTAGGTATCTTCTTCTTTGACTCAAACCTCATGATATCCATACTTTAATTTTATCTTCGTGAAGTATTTCACTTTCTAAAATTGACACATGTTCTTGAGTTTGATTTTATTCAACGTCCTGTAATGTATACATATCTTCCAGGTTCCATCCTTTTTTCGCACTGTGATGATGGATTACCCATGTGTGATGTACTCAGTCAAATGACACCTTTTTCTAGTAATTTTTGCAATTATTTCTTCACCTCACTTGCTTCTATAATAGACTACCTATACTTCCCCATGTTTGGAAATGAGGAGTCTTGAAATAAGTGGATCTTTTACTCCACTTCCCTTTTCTTTTACACCCCTCTATGGGTGCCTTTCGTTTTTTTGACTCTTTTGTAAATTGATTTTCTCTTAAAAGAAATAAAGCATACTTATTGATAGAACTAATAAGTTTCTTGGTTTGCTTGGCACTTACCAACAATTTTTTTTATTTTCCTTTTTGTGCATTGATGGTGAACAATTTTCCATCCTTGAAAATATCTTACTAGTTGGTTCTACGTATGAATATTACATCTCACATGTACATGTAGGGAATTTCAAACACCTTTCCACATACATCAAGGGGAACTACATATAGTTCTACTTCATTAATAAAATCAATACCGGTAACAAATCTATTTTTTCATTGTTTTTTACCGGTAAATTTGCATCCTTATTTACCCATCCCAATAGATATGGGCTTGGATGATCATGAACTTCCAATCCAAATTTGTTGACCAAATCTGATAAAATTTGTCGCACATTATGTATTTTCATTGAATTTTCTTTTGAGCAACATTTTGTTAGCCTTTTATCCTTGGGAGATGTATTGATGATGTAATATAAGAGCTCAAAGAATAAGTCTTGAAAAATATGCAACACAATTACAATAAAAATAATTGTATCAAGATTCAATTTCCAATCATCATACCTGTTATTTAAATAAATACTATAGACAGAACATATATCTAAAATCCAAAACTACTCTCGATCATTCATTTTATATTAATGCTTTTAGGCAATGCCACATAATTAAAATCCATACAAAATTAAGTACCCTGATTTATTGTCAAAGTTTCTTATATTGGTAATGAGAATGTTCAACAATTCATTCACCATGTTATTATGGCATCTTCAATATTTAACTATTTTCTCCCGCATTAAGAGAAAAATTAGCAATAACTGTTATCTAATCAATTAAGTAATCATAATAAATTATAATTTATCTTTGAAACAAAGATATTTTCTAAAAGGAAGGCATGTGCAGATGGAAGGAATTATGTAACTGAACCTACATTTAAGTTTGGTGTCTAAAGCATTCATAGAAATCATGTTTCTAATCGCAAAAGTAAATGCATTCATCCCAATGGGGACTGGGATTAGGCTCCCATGAATTTTAATATCGAAAAAGGGTAAGTGAAAGAGAAAACAAAAAATTGCATCCAATAATTAGCTTAGGTCGTGATAACACAACCAACAAATATCAAGAATTAAATACTAGTAAACAGGAAAATGAATTTCCAAGATCTAAGAACACTCACTATATGTGAAATCATAGACCGTGATTCTTTAAATATCATTTGTCTTTCAAATCCATGGTTTATGGAAATAATTTCTCCAACATATTTTTAATGAAATATTTCATTGGAGTGACTATAATCTCTAGCTTAACATGTTCATTTAATATATGCTTCTTAATTTCCATAGCATATTTTTTGCAATTGAGTAGCCAAGACAGACTTCTCTTCATTAATAGTAACAAATGTAATTAGTCATTTTCTAATTTCTTCTATAGTAAAATCAGTTATATCATGAAACTCTCCTGTCTTTGAATATTTTAGCCTCTCCAATTAAGATATTAGCGTATCTCTTGAAATTAATTCAAATTTTCATATGATGCATGGACCATTTAGATCCCGAACCATTTTTATTGCCTTGAGAAAGGCATCACCTCTTCTAATGTTTATGCTTTCACATTCAGAAATAATGTTTTCTAGTGTGTTGATTCTTTTAGACCATCCAACATTGATTTGCTTTGTTCGATTAGCATTTGGGAGTCCTCTATTTTTTATTTTTTTGTCTAGATCAGACAACAAACCAAGTCTTCGACTAAAAGTAAGTAATTCATTGCCAACGAAATGCTCCTCTTCCATATAATTACTTTTAACCAAATCAAAAAATGACTTAGTTCCCTATGCTAAACGTAGCAGATTGGAAGTTTCTTTCCATGCATGTTCAATAATTTGCAATCTTTGGTATATATTAGTGATAATATAATATTTGATTGCATTAAGAAGTTTGATAGCTTTATTAGATCTATGGGATGTGTCGGGAGTAGAATGTTGATGGTGGTGCCTATATTTCCAGTGGATTCATTAACAAAGGACTGGGATTCATAACATATTCTAGCGCTTTTATTCTTTCTTTCAGCATCAAGTTCTTTGCTCCATGTTGGCCAATAGATTGAAATTGTGTTACCAGTATCTTGATACAATTTCAGGAGTTCGATGGTCACAACCACAGAAACATCAACATTCATTTCTACTTTATAAATATTTTTTTTATTACGAACCTTTACTTCTTCAATTCTCCATTTTTTGTTGTCCTTGTTATAGTTTGTAACTCATAAAGTAACATGATTGTCATCGAAAGTAGTGACTTCTTCAGAAATTTTCTCCATTATTTTCTAAGTTTTTTCTAAACAAGTACTGACCCAATCAAGTACTATAGCACTCTCAATTTCCACGTTCATAGCTTATTCAATGCTTCCTATTTTCTAGGGACTTTTGAATTTGGTTGATTCATTTGTGTGTATTGTCTCTACAATGAATCTCTTAGGAGGCTCTTTGTCATCTCTGCCACCTAATAGCAAAAAGCGAACTATTTTTTCACGTGTAGTATCCTTTCTCTTTATTTGATTGGAGGATGAAGTCAAACTAGTACTAGATGTGCAAGGTGGATACTGTTGTGTAGGATTTTCACCTCTTTGCATTTATTTTGTTTCTGTGTTAAACGTTGGCTTTTTCAACACTTTCTTCAGTATTCATTACTAGTTCTTGAGTTTTTCTTGGAGCACTATGACTCTCCTCACTTTCATTTGTAACTCTTGTAAACAAATTCTAGTATCTAACAATACCTAGGTGTGCAATAAATAGGCCTTCTGGATCAAAGCCTCGACAGGCTTTAACTTCTCTTAAGTTAAAAGAACCAAAAGACTATGTAAGCTCTGCAACATGAGCCACATTCTTCATAGTGACTTCTCCAAAAGTAAATGGAAAAAAAATGATTTATTTATTTATTTATTTGTTCAAATATAACTAGCCAATCACAATATTACCTACAGACTTTGGCAACAAAATACCTATATATAACATTTTTTGGTAGCAACAGTGGTTTACCTTTAAACATATAAATTTGAATGACTGTATTATTTTGTCTTTCTTCATGCAACCCTTTTCCCCATAGGAAAACTTGGTATTACATAGATATTCGATGGGGGCTCTAATCTAGTTGTCATGTAAATGATATACTTTACAACGACATCTTGCATTAAACAAAAATTTAAAGAAAATTCATGCTTCCCTAGTATGGGATACCAAAATTGCATCGGTTCTTTGTTGGAATTGAAACACGGTTCGAGACGAGGGTTGTTATAAAGTACACCATCATAAAGAATCTATTGGTCTTGGAGAAATTGACTGACTGAAAATCTATTTCATTGGAAATAAGATCAGTCCAGTTGAATAAACAATATTTTTTATATTAGTAATAAAGCAAATAGAGAATGGATTTTGGGACATTCGTTGTAGTTTCTCAGCCCATCAGAAGGGTACAGGGCCAAAATAAGTCTATAAATGGATGTTTAAACAAAAAAATATCTAGAACGAAAAGATCAGAAGGAAACTAAGAAGTTTGAAAAATGAATTCTTGAATAATTTTCATCATGTCTGCTTGTGACTCCCTAAAAGTATTTTCTACCGACAATTTTAAGCACATATCCAGTTCTAGTGGCTTGAATATTCATCTGAATCCCTTGGGAGTTAGAGGAATTGGAATCTTCTTCGTTGCTAACATAATTGTTCTTGTGTTTGAATCAAAATTGTTTGCACATAAATAAACAATTTCTATGAAATCAAAAACTTTTGGAACACATGTAACATTCGCTGCTCCGCTAAACAAAATCTTATTGCTATTCTTCTCTTCCATTTATAGGTTCACATATCACTCATACGCAGCCAACAACTGGAAGTTCTCATCGGCAACAGAAAGGGAGTTAATTGTATCATTGCAGATAGCTTATATCCTTCTTCTGCTAGCCATTTATGCTATCTACCTTCAAAATATTTTCTCAATAAATAATGGTTTCAAAGCCTTTTAATTGTATATTTATCGATACGCTAAATAATCACCATCTATTACTATTCGGCATGTGAAATATGTGATATAGGGCACTCTCAAGAAATAGCAATTCAAGATACCAAAGTCACGTTTATAGGAAATAGTGGAAACAAATTCCAAAATTCCAAAACCATCTCCTCCATTTACTTTTCACTTTTCTCTTGCCTAAATATCATCTATATATGTACCATAAGTGTTAGAAAATTACGAAATAAATTAAATGTGAATTCTTTGCAATAATGACAGCTAGCATATAGACTATCAATAATAACTCTAATTAGAAAGGAATGTAAGGATAACTGCAAAGAAATATTGTGCGGAGAAGTGGGAAGTTATCTCTACTATGAAGCAAGTTGATGGTTGGGTTGGTACCCACTAATATGTTGATGTCAGTTGGCTCTATTTGATAGAAATTACTTTTTGTATGCTGCAACACTTCATGTTCCTGACTATGTGTCGATTCATCAATTTGCCGAAAAATGCCAGAATGTCTTACAATTGCTAATAGTGAAGCCTTTGTTTACTATAGAGTTCAAAATGTGCTATATGTTTTAATATTTTAAAATTCGAAAGATGATATATGTTTAGGATTGAGTTAATTTCATTATGCAGAAGACATAAATGTAGAGGAAGCTTTCATTATGCCTCTTATGCACCCTTGCACTTTGCATAATGAAAGCCTCTTCCACTGTACATGATGCTAATTTGTAATTTTGTGTAGCAATGTTCCTATTGTCAAGTTAATTTTTACTTTGAACAAAGTAACCTATCAAATGGGAACTATACCGAGTTCTCACATTTTTAGAGTTGAAAAAAATCATTTGATTTTGAAAAGTGTTGATTCAAAATACACCTTTTTTTTCTAGCATATTTTTGACACTTTAATTTTTTGATATATTAAGTATGCACATTTTTTTAAGTTAGTGATTTCATGTCAATTTTGCAAAGTGCTCATGCAGCATCAACCCCTTTTTTGGGGAGCTTATTTTTCACACTTTATATTTTTGATATATTAAGTATGGATATTTTTTTTAAATATTGGTGATTTTCATGTGGATTTTGAAATTAGCATCAACCTTTTTTTGGGGCATACTTTTAACACTTCAAATTTTCTTATGTCCTAAATATGCACAATTTTTTTTAATGTTGATTATTTAACCAATTTCCAAGTTGTCTTATTCTTCTTCTTATTTTTCGTCCTAAGATGTTTGTTTTTAATGGTTTTCCAAACTTGTGTTTTTTGTTTTACTTTGGATTGTTTTTCAAAATGAATCTTTTAATTTTTCTGCAAAGTTTTAAAAAATTAATAAAATTAATATTTTAAAGTTAATATTTTTTATATATTTATACATCGTTAATTAATACTTCAATACATATAAAATAATTGTTAATAAAAATTAATAATTTTAAACACTCGAAAAAAATACACATTTCGTATATAGATATAATTAAAAAAATATTTATTTTGGGATATTTTCGGTAAAAACGACACACTAAAAAACGATTTTATGAAAAAAATTGAATAATTTTTTTGGGAAAATAGCAAATTTTATGAATTTTATATCCAAAAAAAGATGCTGGAAATATATTTTCCAAAAAAAAAGATTCACATAAAATTTCAAGTAAAAAAAAAAAAAGTTAAAAAAATAAAATAAAACATACAATTAAAAAAAAAAAAAAAATTAAAAACATAAAGATTAAAAAATTCAATAAAATAAAAAACATTAAAAATAAAAGATTGAAATGAGAAAAAAAAAAATTAAATAAAAAGAGAAAATGACAAACATTTATAAAAAAAATATTAAAAAAAAAAGAAAAATTAAAAACAACAAGTAAAAAACTTAAAAATAAAAAACCTGATTAAAATTAAAAAAAATCATGCCCTTGGCCCTTGGCTGGCGAAAGTTGATTCTAGGAAGCGGCCCTCCACTAGCAGGGGATCAGAGGGTCTCTGCAATGTCAACAAAGGGGCATCCATGCCCCTCCGTCAGCCCTGAGGCTACCCTTCGACCCCCAATTGTCAATGCTCTCTACGCCACCTGCAACAGCCCTTCGACCCCTGGCTAGTAGAGAGTCAACTCTGGGAATCATCCCTTCGCCAGGCAGGGGCCAGAGGTCCGATTATGGAAATCAAAGCTCCACCAGTCGAGGGATGGAGGGTCACTCCAGAGCCGACACAGGAGCATCCATGCCCTGCTCCATCGACTCTATGGCGACCCTCCATCCCCCGACTAGCGAAGGGTCGATTCTGGGAATCAGTCTTCGCCATCAGGGGGCCAACAGCATGAATTTTTTTAATTTTAAATTTTTTCTAATGTTTTTATTTTATTATATATATATATATATATATATATATATATATATATATATATATATATATATATATTTTAATTTTTTTTAACGTTTTTTTTTTTTAATGAAAAGATTGAGACTACTCAGTAGAACTCGTTTATATGTATTTTTTCATAATATCCACCAAGTAGAAGATGTCTTCGGAGATTTGAATCTGCCACGGCTAAATACACAATATGTACTCTGCTTGAACTAAACTCCTTCGACTTTTAAATTTCATTTTGTTATAATGTGTTTTTGTTTAAATTTTATTTTATATTTTATATTTTATTTTTAAGTTTTTTTATTTATTTATTTTTTTAATGTTCTTTTAATATATTTTTTAATTTGTTTTAAATTAATATTTATTATGATTTAAATAAAAAATTTAAATTTAAATTTTTTAAAATTGCTTTTTAATATCTACTTAATTTGTTTATTTTCTAATTATCCAATTTGTTTGTATTTATTTGTTATTTATTCTTTTGTTTTTTTTTGGCTAAATTTTAATTTTTTTCCTTAAACTATGTTTTTGTTGGAAATATTTTTTTTGTTTTTGCCATTTATATTTTTATTTTTTAAATATTTATCTTTTGAAAGTTAATTTTGTTTTTTTAACAATTTTTATGCTTGCTTTTTCTTTTTGTGTTTTTTATATAATTATTTATGTTTGATTTTTTAAGGTCATTTTTTTTTTAATTATATTTTAATATAGATTTTTATTTATTAGTTATTCTTTTTTTAAACCTTTGTTTTTATTTTGTTTTACTTTTAATTTTTTTCAATATTTTAATTTTTGTTTCTTTTTTTTTTTCAATTTTATGTATCTATCTATTTATTTATTATTTTGTTTTATTTTGTTTTTTTCTGTATGGTCTCTGTCGATCCTCGACTAGCAACCCAAACCTATTATGTGCCAATTTGATAGTCCATTTTAAAGTTTTCGTTATAATGGAAAAAGTTTTCCCCCACATTGTGTCAATTTAATGGTTGGTTTTTAGGATTTCATTGCAACAGGTCGAGTTTGTCTACACTGCGTGTCGATTTGATGGTTGATTTTTAAATTTTCGTTGCAATGTGTCAAGTTGTCTTAAGCTAAGATTTTAAAATAGCTATACTTTTAGTGTTTAAAAAATAAATTACTCTTGGTATAATGACTCTTTCACTCAAGTCTTCATTTTTTAAGTTTTTTTTAGTCATATAATTTTTTCATAATGCCATGGTTGAAATATATTGAAAACTTTACGTTTTTTTGTCCTCATGACATTTGGTTTAAATTTCATGATTAAAATTTTTTCAAAATTTTAAGGCTTTTTTGAGGCATGATATTTTATCTTTAATGCTATGGTTGAAAAGAGTTATAAGTATTTTATCTTTAACGTCATGAATGAAAATTGTTGGAATTTTAAGGATTTTCAGAGACATGATATTTTATCTTTAATTTTATGCCTAAAAATTGTTGGAATTTTAAGGTTTTTCGGAGCCATGATATTTTATCTTTAACTTCATTATTAAAAAATGTTGAAAATTTACCTTGAACAAAAAAATATATATTCCAACATCAACACTTTTCATTTTGAGGGCGTTTTTTCATGTTTAAAAATCGGTTTTCATTGCCATTTTCAAAAAATGTTGAAAATTTACCCTAAAAAAATATCGTTCCAACACACATACTTTTCATTTTCGGGTTGTTTCTTGATGTTTTTCAAAAAGAGTTTTTGTTGAGGTTATAGTTCTCGTTTGATAGGTTACTTTGTTTTTGGTCCAACGATTTTCATGTAGTTTGTCTCATGTTGAGTGCATTTCTCCAACCTTAGAATCCATAGGTACGAAATTGGATTTTTTATTTAAAAAACAATAAATGAGATATCTCACATATATCATTACATTAAGTCATTCAGTCCTATAATTTTCTAGTTTTCTTCCAATATTACTCGCGATTCAATATTGTGATCACTTTTAGCTACCTGGAATGTCCATTTGCATTGTGCTTCTTTTTCACTCCTTATAATGAAAGCTTCCTCAGCACCTCCTTAATGATGTTAACTGAAACACTATAACTTAACAATATTTTGACTACAAGTTTTAGAAACATTAAAATACTTCTTCCATTAACGAACACATTCAATTATCTCGTTATTTGTTCTTCCTGGTATATGTCAAATAATTAAATACCTTTTACATAGAAATCATACAAATGAAGCTCTAGACATCTATTGAAAAGGATCCATAGTTTAGATTCCACATCGATATTTACACATATTTGTTTTATAACTTTGGTCAAGGCTCTAAAAAATGTATTTCAAGAGAAATACAAAATACACTTCCTCAAAGTGTGGAGGTGCAAATCAAGTTTTCATTGTGCTTCTTTTGCACATTCGCACTTCCACACCCCACACAATGAAAGCTTCCTCCCTACCTTGTAGTGAAATTAATGTATTTATTTTGTGGAGACTTAAATTTGTGGGGACAAACTTTAACAATATCAACAATCAAAGGTAGAAAGGAAGCTCGAGAAATTAATAATATTTACAATTGGAGCCTTTGGCAGCAACCAACATTTGGTATTGTTCTACAATTTCCATGCAGAGTGGTTCACTGAGAAGCTTATGTTGGATTGAAGGCGAAGTGGCAAGATCGTGAAGCATTAGTTGAGCAGATATGTTTAATTGAGTTAATTTCATTATGCAGAGTGAATAGGCATAGAGGAATCTTTCATTATGCTTCTTGCGCAATCCCATACCTCAAGCAATGAAAGCTTCTATTGTCATACATGATGCTAATTTGTAATTTTATTCCTCAATGTTCCTACTGTCGAGTTAATTTGTACATTGGTGCAATGATTTTCATGTAGTTTGTCTCGTGCTAAATGCATCTCACTATCCTTGTAATCCATAGATTTGAAATTTATTCAATCCTAGACCTATTGGACTCTCTACAAAGATAACTCGTGAGTCAATTTTGTAATTGCTTTACATAGACCCGTAATCATTTCTAGAAGCTACACCTTCACATTTTGCACAATGAAATTCATATTAAGAATCTAGATTAAATGGAACCGAGGTAAACACTTAGCAATATTATATATCAACTTCTTCAGCACTCTACACAATGAAATCTTCCTCGCACTCATGAACCCCACACAATTAAAATTAAACAATGTGTCAGAATAAATTTTATCAAGCACTTAAACAATATCCTGATTACATCAATTAAGCCTTAATTAATTTTTAAACAAATGTTAGTTTGCACCATGGAATATTGATTAAGTTTAAGGAATATTTCGTGTATGTGAAATACCATGGGAATTGACACTTTGGAGACATGCATAGAAAAACAAAGAAAGAGTAAATTTCTCTCTAGCACTGATCCTAATTTATGAAGAAGTGTGCGAGAGGAGTGTGCAGAGGGGAAATGTGAACAAAAAAATGGAAGTGGGGCATACATGAATCCTACACATACCTTTATTAAACGCATATTTTATTTTTTAATCTTAAAACCTTCGACCTTTGACTTTTGATAAGAAAACATATCATTTGTACCATTAAAATGCTGATAATAAAAAATAATTTGTATTTTCGCAAACTTTTTCCAATATCAAAAAATAAAATGGTAATTCATTTGATCTAAAGTAATGTTTATTGAAGTATTATTATGCACTATAACTGCAAACATAGTGCTTTGGCTTAGATTGGATTTCGATGGATATAGGTGCTCTCAAAAAGTTTATGGAGAGAAAAATATGTGTGGATATGTAATAGTGAGTATGTGTAGCGAAGGGAAAGAGCAGCGCCACACAAGAATGTACAAAGTCAATTACTATGCAAATGAAAATCATGTGACAAGCTAAATTATATGCAAAAATAAACAATGTACACAGGTAAAGAATTTACTAACTGAAAGGAATAACTATCATTTGACCCCTTGTGTTATTGCATAAGCATAGAGGAATTTAGCCTTACACTTAATTGATGCATGCAACATAAATATAGATTTGAAACTAGTAAATTTAGTTTAAATTGAAATTTATTACTTAATCACAAAAAATGAAATCATTTTGATCAATAACAAAACAGTATTTTTTGTATAAAATCTCAAAGCATATCCTTGAAAACTTATGCAAAATATTATCTCAGAAATCTCTACATAAATGGTGAACATATTCAAAATTAAAAGAGTAATCAATCTTTAGATATAAAACAACATTATATATAATATAAAATCTCAAAGTATATCCTTGAAAATTTATGCAAAACTTTTATCTCATAATTTTACATAAAATTGGTAAACATACTCGGAATCGAGAGCTATACAAGTTCATATGCAAAACATTATATGAGAATTATTCACAAAATTGGTAAATTGTATTGGTATTAGAATAGAGTAATCATATATTCATTTTTCATTATGATCAATTACAGAACATTAGGTAATATATAAAATCTTAAAGAAAATTCTCAAAAACATAAGTTCAATTAATGTTTTTGCACAACATCACATAACTCAGACCTATACAACATCTCTTGCAAAACATTATTTCAGAATTCTTTACATAATTGGTAAACATACTCAGAATTGGAACATAGAGTAATCAGAATTGAAATGAGGATTGAACACGGAGTCATGGTCCAAACAATAATATTTGATGCGTAAATCACTTATCAAAATACTGACACTTAAATAGCAAAAGTAAATGTCCCAGTTGGGACTAGGATTGGGCTCTTGTGAACCGTAATTTTCATTATGATCAATTACTGGACATTAGGTAATACATAAAAGCTCAAACTAAATTCTTGAAAACATTTGTTCAATTAATGTTTTTTCACAACGTCACAAAATTCAATCCTATACAACATTTTATTCAAAACATCTTAGAATTATTTACAAAATTGGTAAACAGACTCAAAATTGGAACACAGAGTAATCAAAATTGGAATGAGGATTGAATAAAAGTCATAGTCCAAGGAATAATATTTGTTGTGTAAAGAACTTATAAAAATCTCGATACTTAAATCATAAAAGTAAATGCATTTTCATATTCCCAATGGGCACTGGGATTTGGCTCCCATGAATCGTAATGTCAAAAAGGCACCTGCAACGAAAAACAAGAAACTGAATCTAGGAATTAGATTAGTTCATGATAATGTATCCAACAAACTTGAATAATTAAACACTATAAATAGGAAAATGAATGTTCTAATATTTAAAAACACTTACAATATGCTAAGCATAGATCATGATTGTTTGACTACTAGTTGTATTTTGGATTCACAATTTCTTGAAGGAATTCCTTTAGTTTTACTTGAATGAAACATTTCACTGGAGGGACAATAATATCCTGTTTGACATGTTCATTGAATATCTCCTCGTCAATCTCCCTAACTTCTTCTTGCATTTGTGTAGCCAAGGCAGAGTACTCTTTGTTAACACTAACAAAAGTAATTAGCCATTTTCTAATTTCCTCTGCAGTAAAATCAATTATACTATAAAACTTTGTTCCCTTTGACTATTTTAACTTCTCCAATTCATCCAACGTGTCCTTCAAAATTAATACAGAGTCACATATGATGTGTTGAACGTTTAAATTCTAGACAATTACTACCACCTTGACATATGCATCAACTCTTCTATTTTCTATGCTTCCACATTTAGAAATAATGTTCTCCAATGTTCTGATTCTCTGATACCATCATGCTTTGATCTGCTTCATTTGATTAGCATCTGGGAGTTGTTGTTTCTCTTTCTCTATATCAAATAGTAAATAAATATTTTGACTAAAAGTAAGTAAGTCATTGTCTATGAATTCTTTGTCTCCCTCGAGATCACTTTTAACCCACTCGACAAATGACTTAATTCTTTAGAGTAAATGTCGCAGATCGGAAGTTACTTGCCATGCATATTCAATAATTTTCATTCTTTCAAATATATTACTAATAATATATGATTTCACTGCATTAAGTATTTTGAAGAGTTTATCAAATCTATGGGGTGTACCGGGGGTAGAAATTTCCCATGGTGGTGTGCATATTTCCAATGGATTCATTAACAAAGGACATGGATTTATATAACTTCATAGCTCTTTTTTTCCTGCTCTCGGTCTCATATTTTCTACTTATTTTTCACTAATACAATGTGCAAGCACGTCACTAGTATCTTGATGGAATTTCATGAGCCATGTGTCTCTAACCCCAGACACATCAACATCCATCTCTGTTAGATCAATAACCTATTTGTTGTGAACCTTTAATCTTTCAATTCTCAATATTTTACTGCCCCTGTCATAATTTTTGTTAGGGAATTCATCGAAATTAGTGTCTGCTTAGACATTTTTCTCAACCATTTTTCTATTTTTTTCCAAAAAAATACTAACCCAATCAGATGGTGTAGCTCTTTCGACTTCCACGTCCATAGCTTCTTCAATGCTCCATGTTTTGCGTGTATTTTTGATTTCGTTGATTTATCCATGTGTGCTATTTCTGGAGTGAATCTCTGAGGACGCTCTTCGTCATCTCTACCACATGATAGGCCACTATGAACCAATCTTTCACTTCCAGTAGATTTTTCTTTCTTTTACTAGAAGATGAACTCGAACCAGTTTCAGGTGTGTAATATTGAGATTGATGCATAGGATTTGTTCCTCTTTGCTTGTATCTTCCTCCTTTGTCGACATTGTCTTCTTCAGAAATCTATTCTGTATCTATTAGCAACTCTTTATTATTTTTTCTACACTATGAATTTCCTCTCTTTTCTCTCTAAAGGAAACAAGTTCCTATACCTAACAATATATAGGTGTGAACTAAATACACCTTCTGGATTGAAGGCTTCAACAACTTCAACTTCACTTAATTTTAAAGGATCTAAAGACTCTGCAAGATACGTAGCATGAGCCACATTCTTCATAGTGACTTCTACAATAGTAAAAGACAAAGAAATAATTTGCTTTTTTCACACATTTACATAGTGTTATTCTGGAAATCTCCAAAAAAATTGTTTTTTTATTTCTTTGTTTTAATGTAACTATCCAATGAAGGTATTACCTACATACTTCAGCAACAAAATATGTATCTATAAAAAAAATTGGCAACATCAATGGCTAATCTTAAAAACCATAAATCTGAACAATCGTATTACTTTATCTTTCTTCATGCACCCATTTTCCACATAAGAAAACTTGGGCTTATGCAGATATTCGACAAAGCTCTTGTCCAGTTATCATGTAATTGACTTCCTTTACAAAGATATATTGAATTAAAAAAAAAATAAAGAACTCGTGTGCTTCCACAGTATGGGATACTAGAATTGCATTGGTTCTTCATTAAAATTTAATTTAGGATTACAGGACAAGTCTTCAAACACATGGCATGACACAAGGGTTTTTATTAGACAAATTGAATCTAACTAAAAAGTTAATTCATTGGAAAAGACCTTAGCCTAGTCGAATATACAATTTTTTCTTTGAGTCATAAAGTAGATAGAGAATGCATTTTGGGAAATTTGTTATAGTTTCTTGGCCATCACGTAGGCACAGAGCCAACATAAGTCCCTAAAATTTGTGTAAATAAAGAAATATCTAGGAGAGAAATATTAGAAGGAACCTGAGAAGTTGGGGAAATTAATTCTTAAATAATGTTAACCCACTTGCTTTTGACTTCAAGAAACTATCTCTTTCAAAAAAGTTTAAACACTCATTCGGTTCTGGTAGATTGAATATCCATTTGAATGTATTAGGGTTCGGAGGAATCTTCTTTGTTGCTAGCATAATTGTTCATGTTCTTGAATCGAACTTGTTTGCAAAAAAATAAAAAAATTCTCTAAAATAAGAGACTTGTCGAACAGATGTAGTATTCTCCAATCTGCTAGTCCAAATCTTGTTGTTGTTTTTCTCTTCCGTTGACAGATTCACAAACCGCTCATACACAGTTAGCCAATGAAATTCATCATCGATACGAGCAAATGATTTAACCATATCAATGCAAGTAGATTATTTCCTTTGCCTCCTATCATTTTCCTCTTTATACTAAAAATTACTTTGTCATTTGATAACATTCTCAATATTGTTTAACTGTACCTTTATCATTTTCCTTCAAAATCACCAACTATTATTATTTCGTGAGTGGAAATTTTTACACACAACACTCTCAATAAATATCAATTGAATATACCAAAGCCAATATTTACAGGAAGTAATGGAAATAAATCTTCAAATTCCAAAACCATTTTGTCCATTTATTCTACACTTTGCTCCTGATTTAATATCATCTATATATGTGTCATAAGAGACAAAAATTTATGATATAAAATCAAGATTAATTATTTATGATCATGAAAATTATCTTATAGACTATCAATAATAACTATAAATATAAAATTGTGTAAGGACAATCACAAATAAATATTGTGCGGAGACGTGCTCAACTAGCTATACCATGAACCGACTTGATGGATGAGTTGGTCCCCACCACTATGTCGATGTTGATTCTTTCTATTTGATATCATACTGAAAAAATAATAATAATAATAATAATAATAAAAATAATAATAATAATAATAAAAATAAAAATAAATAAATAAATAAATAATAGAAAACAAAAAATATAAATAAAATAAATAAATATGAACCAAATTTCATTGATGAATAACTTTACACACTATTTTGAAAACTAAAGTGCAAAGAATATTGTCACAATGCGTTCAATATGGTTGCACAGAATAAGGAACATAAACTTTCTTCCAGAATATTTCATACCTTCACATACATTATCCCTGCACATTTCTTATGCATACCTCCCTACCGCAGAACACAACATATTAATCAATTAGTTAGTTGATTTCGCTTACTAAATTTTGTGCAATGAAAAAATTGGTTTACATGTATATCATATGTGAATACTCACAATATGAAAGCAATAATTTTAATTATGGAAGCGACAACTGTCTTTGTCATTCATGATTTATTTTAAAGTACATTATCGATTTGACATTCAACCTCAGTGGCATCTCCAACCTATGTTAGTTGTTAATAACAAGGAACATCATATACAATGTACCCAAAAACCCAAATTTTTGAACATAGACAATAATTGGCACTGATCATAATACGAGATACTAGACATAAAGCTATCATGATACACTAAATTATTCCCCAACCGATCAGATTTGGATCAAGGACCTAACTGATAGATCAAATTTCAAAGTGTTCGAAAGTGTGTCAAACCTGAGCGACCAAATACATCTCGTCTTCCCAATTCCGGCGCCTCGAACGGTTTGAAAAACCGACACCGTATGAAGAAGTTATTGCGATTTGAAAAGTCCAGTAAACTGTAATTTTTGACATTTGACCAAGGTCGACTAGGTGTTTGAAAAGACAAAAATTAAGAATATTCCAAGGAATATTCTTGGAATATTCCTTGAAATATTCCTTTCGGGCCAGTCACATGCTGACAAGTGGCGTGATCCTATTTCACAATGGGTTGTATGTGTTTTTTGAACAACTAATGAGAGGGTGACATGTGGCCAGCCCTGAGGCCGCCATGTGTTCTTGGGAAGGTGTAGAAAAAAATTTTTTGGGTCTGTAGGGCTCGACCCTGAGACGTCCTGCCAAGCACGCATGAGGTTTACCATCTGGGCTAAAAGTAGTTCGATTTGAAATTCAACCTTAGTGGCATCTCCAACCTATTTTAGTTGTCAATAAAAAGGAACATCATATACAATGTACCCAAAAACCAAAATTTTTGAACATAGACAATAAATAGCACTGATCATAATACGAGATATTGAACATAAAGCTATCGTGATACAATAAAGTATTCCCCGACTGATCATATTTGGATAAGGACCTAAGTGATAGGTCAAATTTCAATTTTTTTGAAAGTGTGTCGACCCTAAGCGACTGGATAGATCTTGTCTTCTTGATTCTAGCGCCGTGAACGGTTCGAAAAATCGACATCGTATGAAGAAGTTATCATGGTTTAAAAAGTCCAGTAAATTGCAATTTTTGACCTATGACTAGGGTTGAATTGGTTTTCGAAAATTCAAACATCAACAATATTCCAGGGAATATTCCTCAAATATTCCTAGAACATAGTTTAGAATATTCCCTGGAATATTCCTTCTGAGCTAGTCACAAGCTGACAAGTGGCGCGATCCTATTTGAAAATGGGTTGTATGTATTTTTTGAACATGTAATGAGAGGGTGACACGTGGCCAGCCCTGAGGCCGCCATGTGTCCCTGAGAAGGTGTAGAAAATTTTTTTTTGGGTGGGGGCTCGATCCTGGAACCTCACCCAACTGCTGCCGAGGTTACCATCCGACCTAAGTGGTTCTTAAATACTATGAGTCTAGAAGTAATAGCTGAGTTTCGGAAACAGAAGAGTTTACATTTGGGGGTTGGAGGGGCCAACCACTTGGGCCAGCCTCTCTCCATATGGCCTTAGCCCATGCCCAAGGGCTAAACCACTGGCACTATGTCAACTGCCTGCCAAAACCGCCAGCATTGTTGGAGATTGTTCACATGGCACGATGTATTAAAAAAACTATGCACGGTTTATATGCATTGGTCTCCATAGAATTTGTGTTAAGGTTTATCACATGCAATGGTCACATAAAACGGTTAGTGCTTACACATCGTTTAACCCAGAGTTCCCACCACTCGACCAGAGTTTAAGTGGAGTTCCCGCTAGCGGTTTTGGTTAGAAGATCGCGAGGTTTGGGGCATGTGCCCAACCACAAACCATAATATTTAATATAACAGTTAATCTAGCAAGAGATTTTTCCAGCGCCAATTTTTGTGCAGAAATTGCTATTTTGACTGGACTTAAACTGAAGTGCTCCATATTTAGTGGAGTTGTTTTAGTGATTACTGAACAAAATTGATTATGCTCTATATTGAGCATTATTCGGCCATTCTGGAAGTGTGAATAGTCAATTTTGACTTTATTGGACATTCTAGAGTAATTGGTGAGGTTTTCAGAACCATCAAAGAACTTTTGAGCATGATTTTGCTTCAAATAAGTTCCAAGGGCCACAAAGGGCCAATAGGAGAATGAGGCCTAGCCAGGGCAGCCAAAGGGCATAATTAGCAAACCAATAGTCTATTCTGACTATCTTGAACCTTTTGAATCCAAATATGGGGTTTGCAGAAGCTTTTGAAGACTTCTAAAGGCCGAGATTCTTCAAAGAATTTTTCAGTGAGCCAAGAGCCACAGGTTGCCACTAGGTGTTGGGGCATAACCGGAGCAGCTGGAGGCCAATTTCAGAAAGTGAATAGTCTATTCTAACTATTTTGGACATTATGAATCCATTGAAGGTATTTTCAGATCCATTTGGAGATGTCTTAATTTTGAGAAGCCACAGGGAAGTTTCAGGCAGCCTAGGGCCAACAGTGGATGGAGGCCTAGATTGGAGAGCCATAGCTCATTTTGAGAAAATAATCAGCCTATATTGGATGTATGATATGTGTTGGGGATAGTAGGTGAGGTTTTAGGGATAGAAAATTATTTCTTAAGGAGTTAGTGCCACAAAGAATCTCAGGGAAGCTTAAAGGTGCCAACAGAAGAGGTCAAGTCTAAGGGAACCTAGGTTTGTCTTCAGAGAGATAACAACGATTCCAAGGGTATGATGGCATTATAAACCAAATGTTACAATCCAAATAACCATTGGAGTTGAGTAGTTACTTGTAAAATAAATTTTCCATCATAATCACAAAGAGCCAAGTCAATTTGACAAGGGCTAGAGGAGACGTAGCCCACAATATTCGAGTAAAATTCTTTATTAAATTTGTTGTTATGTGTTGATTCTTATTTACTGCACTTTATGGTTTTTTTACATGCTTAATATCAGCAAAAACAAATGTTTAAATCCTCACACTTAAAGCATTAAAACAGTTTGAAACAAATACACCTGAATCAAGAATTCAATTCTGCACAGTCAAGTATAAGCAAGGTCTTAATTTGTTTAACTGAGTGGGAGGTGCTTGAAAATCATAACAAGTTATCCACCCATTTTCAGATCAGGTGGTATCAAAGCGCTAGGTTTCTTTCTTGATAGAGCACAAGTTTTCTAGCTTGCTTGTTTGACTTGAAAGGTGTTTAACAGTGCAAAGAATTTAACTGTTTGTAAATTGATTGATGCTTACAAGTTTGATTTTTCTAGAGGAGAAGGGGAGCTAATGTTAGCTAAGTATAGAAGAGGACAAGAATGAAGAAGGTTGAAAACATTATCCTTACCCAAATGACCTCAAGGCAACCCTTGAAGCACAAGAGGGATTGTTTGCAAAAGAGGCTGCTTGAAGAAGAGATACAAGCTACAGAAAAGAGCTTGAATCTACAACCATATTTCTAATAAGCTTTGTCAAATTGTTTTTGAAACTTTGTGAGTTTTTATTGAAGTTATTTAATTCATTTACATAATGATGACAACTTCTTCAAGTGAGGATTCAAAATCCTCCTTTACAAGACTCTTCGATGAAGAGATGAAGCGTGACTTCTACATCCTGAAGGATATGGTGCAACTTATGTATGAAGATGGAAAGGAAAGAACTATACTTCATGAGAAATTGGTTGCTATGAAGCAAGAGAAAGAAGAACTTCTTCAAAGAATGCATGAGATGGAGGCACAACTCCATCATGCTCAAGAGGCCTTAACCAAGAACATGCTTGAAGAAGAGGTAAATCACTCAAATTTTTCTTCAAATTCCTCTTCAGATAGATGTGTAGGTTCATTTGAAAAGCACACTAGAGGTATAGGGTCCAAGTTGATGCTAAAAATTGACTATGAAGGAAAGGGTCTAAGCAAACATGCACAAGGCATGATTGAGCCTGTTATGGTTGAGGAAAGGCCTAAGAAGTTTGGTCTAGGCTATGTTCAATCTTATGGCGAAAACTCTAAAGCCATGAAGGCACTTGAGTCAACTCCAAGAAGAACTTTTGGTGCAAGTTCTAAACCACAAACATGTCAAGTTTGTTTTCAAGTTGATTTCCATTGTTTGAAGCCTATGTTGCAACAAGATGTTTGTAGACATGTAGCTAATGGCAAGAAAAAGAGTTCTGACAGTTATCAAGACATGAACATTGATGTTGGTCGTCAAAGGAAAGCTGGAACCTCTTCAATTTCATCTCCTCATGAAGGTAAAAAAGATGGACATGCAAAGTAGAATTTGAGGTATAATTCTTCCCATAGTCAAGTTGATTATGTTTTTTGTTAAGCATGGAAATTATGCATGCATGAAAAGAAGAAAGATTTGTTGTTCCTATTGTGGTCTGTGTAACCATGAAGTTTCAAAATGATGGAAGAGGATGAAGGCATACAGGAAACAGTTGAAGCGAAGGAAACTTAAGAAAAATATGCAAAAGACTTGCACACATTACCAGGAAAAGGGACATTTTATTGCCCAATGTTGGACATTGCATCCAACTAATCATCCTAGGCATTTGAATCAAAAGGATAAAAAAATTGGCGAACATGGAACCAAAGATTGCATCATTGATGTGAGAACAAATGTTTCACAAGAAGAAGATTTTCAGTAGCAAAAATCACCATGGAATTGGCTTGGTAAGAAGCGGTTTGACTTTTTAACCCAGTAAGACATACATTCATTTGTACATATGAAAATTTCAGTCATGTATGCATTTATGTTGAAAACTTACGTTTTTTTAAGCCACCTTTGATCGACAATCAAGGACATGATGTTCAACTACCTTCTATTGAAGATTTCCCGCCAGAAATTTCTGGATGAGCTCAAAGAGGATACAATTCTTGACAGGAGGACAAGAGTATCAAAGAGGGGAAGTGTTGAATACCTTTGAGTTGGGGCTCAAAGGCATTAAGCCAAGCAAGGAAAAGTGGAAGGAGGCTAGAAATGTGAGGGTGTTGTACTCTCATCTATTAAACAAGTAATCAGTCTTTTGGGTCCAAAAGATTCCCAATGGGGAGGAGTGATCAGATTTGGATCAAGGATCTAAGTGATAACTCAAATTTAAAAGTGTTCGAAAGTGTGTCAAACCTAAGCGACTTGATAGATCTTGTCTTCCTGATTCCGGCACTGTTAACAGTTCGAAGAATCGACATCGTATGAAGAAGTTATCGCAATTTGAAAAGTCGGAAAACTGCAAATTTTGACATTTAGCCAGGGTTGACTGGGTTTTTTAAAATTCAAACATTAAGAATATTCCAGGGCATATTCCTAGCATATTCCTCAGACTATTCCCCAGAATATTCCCTCCGGGCCAGTCACATGATGACAAGTAGCATGATCCTATTTAACAATGGGTTGTACGTGTTTTTTTAACAACCAATGAGATGGTGACACGTGGCCAGCCCTGAGGCCGCCACGTGTCCCTGGGAAGGTATAGAAAAATTTTGTTTGGGTCTGCAGGGCTCGATCCTGAGACCTCCTGCCAAGCATGCGCAATGTTTACCATCCGAGCTACGAGTAGTTCTTAACTACTATAGGTATCGGGTAATATTTAAGGTTTGAAAAGTTTACATTTGAGGGTTGGAGGGGCTAACCCCTCCCCATATGGCCTTAGCCCATGCCCAAGGGCTAAACCACCGGTGCTATGTCAGCTGCTCGCCAAAACCGCCAGCATTTTTAGAGACTATTCACATGGCACGGTGTATTAAAAAAACTCTGCGTGGTTTATATGCATTGGTCTCCACATCAATTGTGTTAAATTTTATCACATGTAACGGTCACATAAAATGGTTAGCACTTACATAGCGTTTAAACCGTAGTTCCCACCACTCGACCAAAGTTTAAGTGGAGTTCCTGCTGGAAGTTTCGGTTAGAAGACCACGGGGTTTGGGGCATGTGCCCAACCATAAATCGTAATCTTTAATGTAACGGTTAATATGGCGGGATATTGGTCGACGTCAATTTTTGTGAAAAAATTGCTATTTTGACTGGAGTTAAACTAAAGTGCTCCCTATTTAGTGGAGTTGTTTTAGGGATTACTGAACAAAATTGATTATGCTCTATCTTTAGCATTATTCGACCATTCTGGGAGTGTGAATATTAAATTTCGACTTTCTTGGACATTCTAGAGTCATTAGTGAGATTTGTAGAGCCATCATAGAACTTATGAGCATGATTTTGCTTCAGAGAAGTTCCAAGGGCCACTAGGGCCACTAGGGGCTAGTAGGAGAATGAGGCCTAGCCATGGAAACCAGAGGGCATTCTCAGCAAACCAATAGTCTATTCTGACTATATTGAACCTTTTGAATCCAATTATGGGGTTTGCAGAAGCTTTTGAAGACTTCTGAAGGCCGAGATGCTTCAGATAAGTTTTTAGTGAGCCTAGAGCCATAGGGTGCCACCAGGTGTTGGGGGCATAACCATGTGTGTGAGGTTTCAGGGACAGAAAAGGATTTCTTAAGGAGTTATTGCCATAGAGAAGCTCAGGGAAGCTTAAGGGTGTCAACAGAAGAGGTCAAGTCTAAGGGAACCTAGGTCTATCTTCAGAGAGATAACAACCATTCCAGGGGTATGATGGTATTCTAAACCCAATGGTACAATCCAAATAACCATTGGAGTTGAGTAGTTACTTGTAAAAGAAAATTTTCATCATAATCCCAAAGAGCCAAGTCAATTTGACAAGGGCTCAAGGAGACGTAACCCACGATATTCGGGTGAACTCCTTTATTAAATTTGTTGTTAGGTGTTGATGCTTATTTGTTGCACTTTATGGTTGTTGTACATGCTTAATATCAGCAAAAAAAAAAAAAAAAATCTTCACACTTAAAGCATTAAAACAGTTTAAAACACATACACTTAAATCAAGAATTCAATTCTTCACTGTCAAGTATAAGCAGGGTCTTAATTTGTTTAACTAAGAGGGAGGTGCTTGAAAATCATAACAAGTTATCCACCCATTTTCAGATCACCGACTAAATTTATAATTGAAAATCTTGAACCCTAATTTGTCTCCACCTTCCTGCACATACATAATGATTTATCACCAACAATTAATTAATAGTTTATGTCAGTAACTTTATGTTCAATGCATTCGAGTCGGTTGAGTTTGGTAAAAGTTTGAAGATCACGCACACTAGAAAATTCAGAAATTTCAATCCAAAGAGAAACGAAAATTATAATTCATTCGAAGCCAAAAACCTTAAAAACACATACAATGTTTTTCAATCATTGGAAATTGCTTCGCTCACTTATCTGTCAACCATATTTTGTCTTTCCTCAAAATTACGCAATCTACTATTGACCTAATTGACACTACTCACTCCTAACTAAATTTTAGTTGAAAAATTAATCCCATTTAAAAATAATTCATGAATATATGAAAAAAAGTGTTGCACAAAATGGAAGTGTGCAAAAGATACATGTGAACCCACTACTTTTTCCTAGATAAATATACAAGGAACGTGTTACGTGAAATGGAAGTGTGTGGAAGGAACTTGCAAAAGTTGAAAAAATCACCCATTTAAAAAGAATTCATGAATGTACAGAAAAAGTATTACATGAAATGTAATTGCGTGAAAATTTCCCTTCTGCGCACTTTTTCCGATCAGCTCCCTCCCACAAAATAGTACATATTAATCAATTAATTATTGGTCTTAGCTTTTTAAAGTTTGAGGCATGAAAATTTTGGTTTAAATCTATCAAGCTGCACTTCATCACCTTTTGCAAATCACTTATGCATCTCTTACCTCTCTCGTTGACGTAGCAAGGAAGAGGCTCCGCTAAATCGAACCATAAAGCATCTTACTCATGGCAAATGCTTCAAGATTTAAAAATACTCATAGCATACAAAAGCAAGAACCATGATTTTTTAAGCATTGATTGTCTTTCACATTCATTATTTCTTGTAAAAATCACATAAGATCACATCTCAATTTCCAGTTAATCCTAAATGATATCTACAACTTTTATTAGCTATCAATAACAAGGAACATCATACTACATTGTTGTGAGATAGAATTATCCACTTTCCATGACACGCCACTTCCTGATCCCTAATTTTTCATCAATAAAGAATTAATATTGTATCCCAATAGCCCTATGTTCAACATTTCGTACTTTTCATATGAGATTTAGGCATGCCTTTCAAACACAATTAAAATTTGAAGATGTGATCTTATGTGACACTATCTTTGGAGATAAAAGTTTATGTAAGGCAACAGAAGCTCGAACAATACTCTCATATTTTAAACACATCCTGCAAATAGAAAATGAACATCATCACCAAAACAAAAAATCAAAATTATTTGCACACTCTACTCTTCCAAATACCACTAATATGTAGTCAACCAATGAAAGTTGTTATGTATATGAGAAAATGAATTAATTGTATCATTGCAAATAGCTTCTTTTCTCACTCTGCTAGCCTTTTCTCTTTGTAGTTAAAAAAACATGATTAATCAGTGACTTTCTCAAGGTCGTTTAAGTATAGATTTATTGTTTCCCTATATAATCACCATTTGTTACTATTTTGTGTGTGAAACATGTTACATGGGACACATCATATACACATGTACCCTAAGTCACATAAATGTACAAAATGAAATAAACACAAAATATTTATATCACAGATCAAGTTGGCATCGATATTTTTTACCGTCCTAATGTCCATCCTCACTGACCAATTTCATGTTAGCGTGGGTATATATGTGTCCTCATCACTTTAACATTATGCACTAATAGGTTCATAGCACCAATTTTCGTGTTCATTTTCAAATATAATTATCGTCTTGCCACAACACATCCACAATATTTCATAGAAACATTGCCAATAACCTCTTATTAAAGTTAACTAGTATATATGATTAATAGAAAAAAACTTTGTGGGTAAATATCAATCCTTTCAGCATTCAAGTCACCGAATACGCACGTGAGCATGTCATATCCTTGCATATATTTTATATTGTATGAGTATTAAATTGAATTTACTCTAAAATGTTATGAAGTGATGGTTTTTATGTCAAACTATAAATAAGCCTTGTAGTTTTAAACTAGCCTCTTAATTGTCTTCTTTCCTTTTCTCTTTACTCATGCTTTGAGTTCCACAAGCCTTTTCAATAGATCAATTTAAGTTATTTGAAATAAATATTACCATATGGATACCAAACAACATCATCCACATCATCTATGGTTGTTCACAATTTTGGTTCAATCGACAAAGGCAATGGTACAGAGTTGTACACATATACAATAACTACAAAATTTCATTAAATCAATATTCTTCTAAATTTCCCATAACTTTTTGCACATGGTCATAATAACACTTAGACTTTCAATGTCAAATGCATCATATAAATGTTTACAAATTTGTTAAGAAAGGAAATGTTAACAATTTTCTCATCTTAACCTGTAACAACATCCTCTTGCTATGAAATTCAATATTAATATTAGTTTCAAATTAAGCACTAACTAAAATAAGAAAACACTGGTTAATTCAATAATATGTACTGTTGTTTGGGACGGAGATCTACATAAATGCATATGGAGATACAGAACATTACGAGGAAAATTTTTATGTTCCTTGCTCTACACACTTGTTCTCTAACACAATGCCTCTTCCTCACACACATTAAAAAGACACTTCATTTAATATTTGATAATAAGTATTTAATTCATAAATGTAAGATCACAAATTCACAAATTATTCAAAATCCATGAATACCAAGATTGGTCCTTTCTACTTTTATAGTGATTTTAAACGATCGAAGCATTCGAATGTAATAATGCAGACAATTAATCGTCCACCCTTTTTTTACACCCGATATAAACCTAAACCAAAATTTCCATGTCCCCAAATATAATAAACCAAAACTGCTCATTAATGAATTACTATATACTATCTTGCAGGATGGAAATGTGTGGAAGAAGTTTGTAGATGGGAAATTTTTACGGAGGACCGAAACATTCCGAAAGAAAGTTTATGTTCCTTACTCCACATACATTTCCCCCAAAGAACACTTCTTCTTCACTCGCATTAAAAAACACTACATTTAATACTACATAATAAGAACATTTAATTCATAAATGTAAAATCACAAATGCACATAGTAACTGGGAACCTTGAATACTAATATTAGCTATTTCTAGTTTTTAATGATCAAAGACGTTATACATTGTTTTAAAAATTGCACATCGAATCATCCTGATATAAAAGAAAATGAACCCATTTCGATCCAGCCTTAAGGGGAATCCAGCCTTAAGGGGAAATGTATCTAGAGATGTAGAATATTATGAATTAAATTTTTTGTTCCTTGCTCTGCACACTTGTTCTCTTGCACAACGCTCATTTCTCGCTGAACCAAGAGGATCCCTAATGGCCCAAAAATAAAAGTCCTTATATTGCATCTAAACTAGGACCCGATCTAACAACTCGTCGCAATCTTTACAATGATGCAAATGTACTATCCCAAAATCGGGAAAAACTACAACAATAAGAATATCTTAAGATATTCTAGAGTTGGAGCTACAGCAATACATGAACACAAAATTGTAAACACAGCAAATATGATCATGTCATGAGAGAGAAAAATATTCAGCCATCATCTTATTAATGAATCAGCAACAAAGTACCAAATATCATGAGGGACATGCCACTCAAGCCATAAGAACAAGTCTCCAATGATCAAAACAATAGATACATGAGATGATGCAACTATATAGAATGTCGGAGAGCAGTGACTGCGCAGTCTATATTAGTGTAGTTGTTGTTGTAGATGTACATACATGAAATATGGCTGAAGGAAACAAAATTAATGCCAAATAATGAATATATGGGCTCCCATACAAGATTTCTAGCCAACCGGAAAGGATTTCTAGAAATGTCGAAAAACATACAAGGTGACAAATAACCCTAGGGTTAATGTGCCACTGAAAACTGGATCTGATATAATATGAGGCTATGAAAGATCTGAAATACTAATTTCCTCCTCCCAATGGTATTTCTAATTAGAAGGCAGATCCCTCTACTCAGAAATAGACCCTCCCGATGAGCTCAATGAACCCTCCCAGCAACTGCCTCTGAAAATAACGCAGATCTGGACTAAAAATGCACTGTGAGGGATGGTAGATGGTTGGCCTGATGCCAAAGATATGATAATATGCCCAAGATTCCATCTTGCTAATCCTCCAATGGATAGACAAGCTCTCCACTGAAAAACAAGCCTGGAAATGACTCAAAGATATCCTCCTTTGCTGCACCCTGCAACACAACCCAGCTCTAAACAGAAACTGCACTGTAGCTGAAGGAGGTAGCTTGGCCAAAATTCCAGAATTAGGAAATTTATCCCAAATAACCTCTCCTTCCTTGAGGATGAGGTAGGTATTCTCGCTCAGGAACACCCTTGTGCTAAACAGCACTGCAACCCTACTAAACAACAAGAAAAGGCAAAGCCTCAACAGACCAAAGCAAATAATAATCCAAGCATGAATACAATGGTTGTCCTCCTCTCCATATATAGCAAGTGCTTCTCTCCACAATGGGTCCCATTCATATGTGCCATCTAGCTCATGCAAGTTTTCCCCCATTAAAACTGCACAGTCCATCATGGAGATATAATGTATCTAGACAGTGCATGTGGATTTGGTCAAATATGACTGAATCAACATGATCCAATCTTGTTCACACCTGTAGGTGCTCAATCCAGCTGCTTATTCTTCCCCTTTTTCACATGAGGAATGTTATTTTCCTTCTAAAGAGGTTAATGGGCCTTCCTACCCATTTTATTCATAAAATATTAACTATAATGTTCCTTTTAGCTTGAGCCTAAAATTTGGGAACATTACAGCAAATGACACCTCAATCCAAGTCTATATGTGAAAGTTATGCACAATCAAATTTTTGGTCAAACTTGGCTAAAGGAAAAAATTTAGCAGGTAACCAGACAAATTTGGAGCAGCACCAAAGTTGGCGATCTAGATAAATTTAGAAAACTTTAGCTAAATATGCAGGACCACCAAATAATAATAATGTTACCTCTAAAGTTAGTGTCACTGCCAGATCTAGCAGAACTATGCTAAAGTTGTCGGCAAGACAATTGGCCCAATAAGGTGGGGCCATGTGGCACCCTGTGGGTGGAAAAAATGGCCCGTCCATCCCATGAATTGAAAAACTGGGCAAGCGGTATAAAATTGGTGGTCAAATTTTTAGTTTTGCGGTTATTGTTAAACTTGGAAAATGGTTATGGTTATACCGACAACAATGGTTATAACCACCAACACAACTACCAACTTGGCGGCATCACCCAACCACGGACAGTAAATTCACCGACGGTTTTAATTTGTTTAAATATGGCATGGTTAATACATATAACCAACAGTTGGAAGATAAATTGGTGGTTCCAAATATTAGCGGCATATAAAATTTAACAACGATTACAATATATATGGTAACGGTTCACCCGACCGAACCATTTTTTATTATTCGAAGGTGTTTATAGAAATTATTATAACTCCTGGCGGTCTAAACAATTTGGAAGTAATTTTGTAACATTCAATAGTCGGTTAGACAATTCATGTTACAACTGGCGCCCAAGGTTAACATCTGAACCGACAATTAGTTTCATGTTTAAAAATATACCATTAGGCGGAACCAACAATTTGAAGTTTCATCTTGTTCAGCGGTCGGTGGTTTTCAAACTATGTGGTTCAACATTTATAGTGGAATTGTTAACAAACATGACATATTTAAATGTTTTATGTATTAAAATGGTTCAGCGGCGAGTTTGAACCCTCGACCGACCCAACCACCTATGTCTTGATACAACACGGTCAGTCAGTGGGCCAATGGCCCTGGATTTATTTTTATTGCCGACGCCCCAACACTTAAACACCATTATTCACTCATTCGAGCGATGGCGAAGTTGTGAGGGCCAACGAGAGAACAGTGATTCAGAACCAGGAGGTTGAAGAACCAAGATGGAGGAACCTTGAAAATGAAACTCTACACGACAAAACTAGGAGGGCACGATTCCAAGCGGAATATTTTGTGGGAATATTCCAAAGAATAATATTGTTTTGATGTTGTAAGGAATCTTTAATATTCCCTAGGGGGTCCAGGGATGACAATGACAAAATATAGCCAAGTTTTTAACCAGAATTTCACAAGGATCTCAATGGTGAAGTCTGTTTTTGCATTTGAGCAGTGGGTCTTAGAGGTCATGGAAAAAAATCGCCTTCTTCATTAATTTTTTGGCACGAAGTTTGAGACAGAAATTCTTTCAGAATTGGGTCATTTTTACATTCAAAAGTATGAGGAGGAAGAGACATACCTATTGATGTTGTGATTATTGTCATTTGAGCAGTCGAATTATAATTCACTCCTAGGATTGGAGGTATAATGATGAATTTTTCAATGTACTTGCATTTATTTTTGTTGAGATGAATGAAGCAGCCTCCCCACTATTGAAGAAGGACCTAGAGATGTAGTCCACATTGGATGAACCCCATTATAAAACTTTTTTGTGCATTGTCTTTATGGCCTCCTTTATGTTTCCTCTTCTTTAAGTATTTGCATATATGGTTTTTACATATTCTTTCGTGCAATTCTGTTAACATCAACTGAAGAAAATATCTTGGATAATTTTGGTACCAGTGGAATAATGGATCACTCACACACATCAAAAATATACTTCGGTTAATATTGAATACTAAGTTTCTGCTTAAAGTTAAAATAATCTCATGTATGTAGAATAAATTTCCCTCTGCACCCATGTTGCTCATTAATTGATTAATATATATTATCATTCAGGAGAGAGGTGTGCAGAAGAAGGACCAAAACATTACAAAAAGAAGGTTTATGTTCTTTTTTCTACACACTCATTCCCTTGCACACCACTTCTTCACACGCATTAAAAAGACACTTAATTTAATATTGTTGTAACACCCTCTTCCCACATCTACCCGAGTAACCGGCCTACCAGGGTAAACATGTGACGAGAGGCTACTAATATGAGATCCAACTTCCTAGATGACCTTGAGGAAGTGGAACGGATGGAAACATGAAAAAAATACCTTAACACAACATCAACAACATACCCAGGATGTAACACAACCTCTTAGACCCCTGACCCTTGAGGGAGACTGAATTTTTGACCCTTTTGGAGCATATCTACATGCATGCCAAGGAAAGGTAGTGGTTGGGAGCCTATAGCTGAAGGCACAACACAGCAAGTATGCAGCCACGGCCCCAATTGGTCAGTTTTGTGCTTGCAACTTCAGGATTTGTGCCACCTTTTCAACCCTATAGCCCAGGTCACTACCTAGAACTTCATGAAGCTTTAAGAGATGATAAATAACATTAAAAAAAAGGTACATAAGCAATCACATCATCAAGAACTCATCTGGACCCCTCCTATCCATGACAAGCATTTCGTCAAACATGTCACAAACATTGCATCTACAGTTTTAAACAACGTATTTAAACATAGGGGTCTCTTACTTATCTGAGAATCGCTAAGAAGCACTTCTCCCCTACATCATAAGCTACAATACAATATATTTGACCATAGATACATTATGTATTCATTTACAGGTAAAAACATGGATAGATTCATACATCATCATTGATCGAATACATGCTTATAACCATCAAAATAACAACAGAAATACAATGGATATAATAGCAATAAAATCCATACATAAACTAGTGCATTTTCATATCAGATATGAGAGGAATGAGCTCTTCCTTAGGCTAAGTGTAAAAACCAACCGAAGATGTGAATTTCACGTTCCTCCTGACCATAGATTGGCTACACCAAGTCTCACTTCAGCCAATCACCCTCGTGCCATATTCCAAGCATGAATGTGGGACTTCATCAAACACATCAATCAAAACCAACCCAGGCCTTCCAGAGGCCAAATCACTTCAATCCTCAACCATATATTATACCTCATGGTTGGACATCATAACCATCATAGATTGGTCTCTAGCCAAGATGCTCCAGGGCTCCAGAGTGTTTATCCAACCAAGGCTCCAGGACTAGTAGCTCAACCCACTTAGGGCTCCAGAGTGTTTTTCCATCCAAGGCTCCAGGACTAGTGACTCAACCCAAAAGATGTTTGTCAAGCTCCAGAGCATTTGTCTAACTAGGGCACCAAGAACTAATAACTCAACCCAACAGCTAAAGGAATCATAAGAACCAACCAAAAAACAATCAATGGAAATAAACCACAACACCATGGTTATCTAGGAAATGGAAAGGCTAGGAAAATTCACATGCATACACCATGCATTCCAAAACTAGTGAGGAAAAGCATACATGCAATTCAGTACCTGCAATCAAAACTTATTGTACCTATTGATCTAGATGTTTGCTTTTGCTTTCCTACTCTTCCTTTGCCTTCTTGATCCAAATCACCAAGTATCCACACTCCCCAAGAGTGATCCAAAAAACTCTAAGTATCCAAGAGTATGAGAGAGAGAGAGAGAGAGAATAATGAGAGAGTATCCACTGACAAAATCTTGAGAAAAAACTTACCCACTGATCCTAAAAATCCTTTTTATTAATGAGGCCTCTATTTTCTTCATTTTCCATTATTTTCCTTCATTTTCCTCTTCACATGCAACCTGTGACCTTTCACCTTCCTTTTCTCCTATTTTCCATTATTTTCATAAATAAATGCCAATTAATGCCTCTTGCCTTTCCAAATCCTTTGCCATTGCCTTTAGCCATAATAACCTAAATGAACACCCGCTATGATGTTTTTCCCACCATTCAGCTTGGAATATGTGTCCCATCAATCAAAGTCTTATATATTTTTACATGTGTTTTTTCCAGGGTTGTTACAGAACCCTCCCCCTTGGGGGAACACCATCCTTGGTGTTCAATGACACCTACAAACCAAAAAATTCTAAAAACAAAACATATTGCATATGGAGCTTTATAACACATCTCGTTGAAGTATTTAAAATGACCACTACTAAAACATGATAAACATACCATTGACTGGAGATTTATAACATATATCATTACAATATTTCCAATAACAACCACATTTTCTTCAACTATCAAATAATCATACTGTATATGGAGATTTATAAATCAAGCTCGATACAGTATTTACAATAACATCCACATATACACATATGCATATTTTCTCAACCAGAAAATAAAAGGATATGATTCTCGTATTAATCAACAACGGAATCTAGAGCCTCACACCTCCATCCTCAAGTAGTACCAAGATTCACTTCCTTCCCAAGAAGTCCAGAATCCACTACCAAATTCAAAGTTGCATCCAATGTCTAGCGCTACAATCTTGCGCTATTGTACCCTCAATGAACAATTACCAGCTCATTTTTCCAGGGCATACTCCCAATGTGCATCTGATTCCATTTGGAAATGCTAATTACCAAAACAAATCCATCCCGAGCATTCCCTTCTCTGCTACATAGTCCCTCACGAAATCCAATCACCCCCTTCTGTGCAGTCACACACCTTCCAAGTTCTGTTGGCACCCCCATCTCAGGCAGCCCATCCCTTGGCAAGGCTTCCTCGCATCGTAAGATCAAATAACCAAGGCATATACCTGCTTCAAAACCATCATATCGGTCATAGCATGCTCATGGAAATCAGTGGACACTGTTGGGTACCAATGTCCCACAATGGCCTTGCTCCTAAAGTGCTTTACCAACACACTAATCCTTGTTTTAATTTCTTTTTTTGTCACTGCTAATTCTTGCATTCAGTTCCAATCACCCAACCAAAAATTTCCATGCTTCCTGTACCAAGCATATAATTTCCATTAGATTCAAAATAAATTGAAATAACTTCAAATAATACCTCCTTGGTAGCTCATCAATAAGGTACACTTGCAATCATGTTTACTTCCTGTCACAACAAGTAAAACTAGTTGTTTGATCAAATCATCACGTATAAATGTATCACATTTGCTTAGCTCAAAACACAACCATCATAGGTAAAAATCACGAATCACATGCAATCATCATAAATCATAATCATGAATCACATGTAACCATCATATGTCATAATCGTAGATCACATGCATAATAAAACTGAAATAAAATATAGATACTTATCCTTCATCGGTCCTTACTTCTGCCTTTGTTCTTTTTGTACACACAATGGATCAATTGCCACACCTGGAAAGCACCTATTGCCCTTGCTTATCTTTACTCACATACACATATTACAAACAGTGCACATCACAACACATACATCCACACAAGGTGTACAACACCACACAATTTATATGCTGACACCAACATACAACACATACACCTACACCTGGTGTACAATAAAACTGAATACATATACATATACAAAGTACAACCCAATGAATACATATGTCATGATACAACGAATACACCATGCACATACATAATACCGCATGCTAGCAACACAATATGTATGGCATGCACACAATACCACATTTTTACCAGTACCATATGCACAACATGTACATAGTACCACTTGTACACGACACTACCCGCACAACGTGTGCACAACATCACATGTACGCGACACCATCTGCACAACATGTACACAATGCCAAATGTACACAGCACCACATGCACGACATGTACACGGCACAACTTGTACACAGCGCCACATGCACAATATGTACATGCCACCGCCTACACACAGCACCACATGCACACAACACCACTTCTACATTCATGAACACAACAACATTTGTACATAGCACCATATGTATGTCACGCACACAACACCATATGTACATATCACTGCATGTCCAACATGTACATATCACCATACATACACAACACCACATATCCAACATGCACATAGCACCATCTATACCTACCATTACATATGTAATATATACACCACACCATATATATACAAAAGGTATACAACATCATATGTACACAACACTAAATATTTTACATGTACACATCACCATAGGTACTATTAGGGTCCTATAATAATAGGATTCGTAATTTTTGAATTGACTTTGATAGTCCTATAAATATGTACATACATTGCTTTCTACAATTTGTTTTCCCATATTTGAAAATAATAATAAAAAATGAAAAGAGGGTAAAAGTCCTAAAACAAAGATCAAAGGACTTAGAAAAGAATAGACCCCAAAAGAAAAAGAGATAAAAATAAGACCTGAAAGTGAGCAAGTCAAAATGCCACTACTATTTACTTTTATTGCAAGACTAATGATTATGTGCAGATTGTTCAAAATGCCATAATCCATGATTAGTTAAATAGCTTAATCTTAAACTTTTCATGTTTTGAATTTCATGTTTTAGATAGAGAATAAAGATATGTCAAACAGTTTAAACTTGACAAATCAGTAGATAGTTAGAGAATAAATGAGAAGCTCAACAGTTTAATATGAGCCCTCGGATGAAATAAGGTTAGAATTAGATAGATTTATTGCTTTAAAAGAAAAATGGATTTAGGGTTGCAAGCTTAAATGCACCCATGCAAATGACGTAAAAAATGTTAGAATAATGATGGGTAGGTAGAAAGTAGTTGTGCAAGACATGTAATAAAACATCATCCGAAAAAAATTACTAATTTCCCCTCCCCCACAATGATCCACTATTCTAAACCTTTATTCAAAGAGGCTCAGAGCATTTCTCTGACTTCTGTTGGGACCGGACCCAAGGCTTGATGAATGATTGGTTAAAAATATTGGATTCCCTGCATAAAACCCATTTCATCAGCATATTCACCCTGTTCCAAAACTATGATCCGTTTCATAAGCAAAACACCTTTTTTGCTTAGTAAAAGTAAAAGCCCTACTTAATTAATTTCATTTTCATTCAAAAAACACTCAAAAACCCATAAAATGCATTTTATCCTAAGTTCATATGTAAAAAATCAAAATGGGACAAAACTATGCTTAATTGCCTATTTTACACTTTACTTGGTTTAAATACTATGTATTTTAATTCATTTCATTCATTATTTCTCCATTTCATATTAATTTCTAACCTATATTATTAAAACCCTTATATAAAACCCCTCTTGTATATATTAATTTCTTTATATATTAATACCCCCAAAGACCCACTATTTGAAGTTTAAACCTATGTTTATTTATCCCACGTGCTAAATAAAACCCCGCCCTCTTCCCATAGGTTTAAACATATTTTATGTTCTAATCCCACCCCCTATGGTTTTAAAACTATTGTTTAAAGGTTGTATTTACCATATAATAAATCACGCGCCATTGGTTATTAACACTTGTTAAATGTTTTATTTAAAACATATAACGTTACCCCTGCCCAATCAAATAAAACTCAACTTTATATTAAAAAAACATACATTTTTTAATATAAAAACCTATCCCGCTGCATTAAAAAACCCTGGACCCCACCTATTACCGGAAAGCAACTCCAAGATGAAATCTTAACCGTTCGCATCAAATCCATATAATCTGATGATCGAAATGTCATATCGCAAATTAAGTTGCGCGACCATAACATTTATCCAACCACGCAAAGTACGTGGTTTCACCTCTTTATCTCTCCTCCACATGCTCTAATATTATTGGATCGCATTCGATCCAGAAATACCATTTACCACTTATTTTCTATGCGATAACCGCCTACGGTTTTTGCCTTCGAAGACTCAAAACCACCATTCGACTCGATGTGACCGCCATTAATTGCAGGCTATTCTAAACCTAAAAATGCATAATAAACTTTTGAATTTGCTATTAAGTCATTTTCCTATGCTATTTCACTGTATGCGCTCTCTCGACTCAGAAAACTAAGCCTGTGGTTTGTTTTAAAACCTAGAACCTGCGAAAACCCGTATTTGCTGCCAAAAGACTTCAGAAAGCTTCCGAAAACCTTCAAACGATACCAGGGACCTGTCAAAACAACACAAAAACTATTGCAAAGACCTATACCTTCGAAAACAGGTATTTTCCAAAAAAAATCAAACCTGTGATCGTTTGAAAAGAATTTTCAGAAGGAATTAAATACAGTAAAGAGCTTATTTACTCCAAGAAAACTTCTAGTTCCCCGAAAAAAAAAACTAAAACCATGTCAAAATTTTGATAAGACCCTGTTTTAATACTGCATTTAGTTTTAAAGAAAAAATTTTGATTTTATTTTAGCTTTTGCAAACTTATAAGACTCCCTAATTGCCCAGAAATCCTCTACAGGTAACCCCAAACCTTTGCGCCCGATTTGAATCAATTTTTAGCCCAGTACTTACTGAAAAAAGCATAAGAGACCTTTGTTTCTTGTTTTATAAAATTGTGAGAGTCTAAAGTACAGTTTGAAGTTAAAATTAAAGGTTGAAATCCAAGGAAAGAACCAAGTTGTACCTATTTAATCCAAAAGACCTCTGTTAAAAGAAAAAATACTTTTATAAACCATTTAATCTTACAGAAGAATCTAGAAAGCCCTAAAAACAGAGTTTCAGTTATCCAAGCCTAAAAAATGTCAAAATCCAATATAGCTATGTCCTCCAAGACTGCAATCATTGTTAATCCTCTACAACCTCTTGTTGTAGACATTGAACACACACCTTTAGCATATGTAGACTATAAGATAGTAGATTCAGTTGTTGAATTTAACTTGTTAGACCTCCATTGTTGGAGTTATGAAAAGTCCTTAGACTAGGTTGAAGAAGTCCAAATTTGGGAATCAAACTTACCCAAATATGTTGTTCCAGTCACTCATCAATGCCCAGAGGTTATTAGGTTATGTCATAGCTATTATTCACTTGAACATAGAGTAATGATGAATGCAAACAAAGAGGTACTATTTACAATTACTGTTGAGTCCATAAACCAGATGTTACAACTCAATGATGATCTTGAAGTAGTTCCTTTGTCAATAGAAGCACTTACAAAGTTGTACATTGGTCTTGATTTTCCCAAAAGGTTTCAGATTTTTCAAGTGTTCATGCCTTTCAATGTTGAAATTCCATAAATCAACCCTCCATATTCTACTTCAAATTTTCCAGAAGGGTCTAGGCATGTCATTTCCATGTTGTCATTTATCCTATGATACTTTACAGATGAGCATAATAATGAGTCCATCCTAGGTTTTGTATCTAGTTTTGCACTAGGACAACCTCCTTTTGTCATTTTCAATTATGTTGAGTGTATAGCTAACAATATCCATGATCAGCTAGTCAAATTTCCAATTGAAGGAGTATTAAGATATACATCTTTTATTTTCTATATGTTCTTGTATTTTCAAGCAGACAAATTTACAATAACCCTCCAGAAGCTTCATATATAAGAAAATCCACTTTCAGTTATCTTTTGGACTTCTTTAATCATAAAAGAGTCCTTAGAGTTCACTTTTGCAGAGTTTACAGATAATTTTGTCCACCCATTGATAAATATGTTCACCAACACAGAACATCCAAGAATCAGTGATGAAATGAAGAAAATTCTACAGCTATCAGAGCACACTAGAACTGGTGATTAGTACTTATATGAGAAACATACAGAAATTAGAGTTTTTGGGTCTAATCTGTTACCCTACAAAATACCTAAATATGTACCAATGAGAGTCATTGCTTGGAGTATATCAGGAAAATCTTAAATTCTAATTCTATCAACTTCCTAGCAGCCAAGAAAAAGACCCAATTTAAGTTGAAGAATCAGGTGGGGCCATTTATTTGTAATCACAGATGTTGTGGTGGATTCGACACACGGGTGTACGAAATCACACGCATTTAGAGAATGTGGTCTTTTCTCTAAACCATAAGTAACAGGCAGTATCTGGGGGGAGCTCAGAAGTATAAGACTTAAAATGAAGTAATACACTTAAGTATGATCTATTGAAAAAGTAAAACTAAAAACATAAAAAGAAGCTAAATAGAGAGTTCCAAACAATAACAAGGTAAACAACGGCTCGATGGCCTTCTTCTCATTGAATTCTTGGAATGAATACAAATCTTACCCACTTGCCGAAGGGCCTAGGCAAAGGCTCTAGGACCTAACGCAAGGATGTTTGTCCTTCAAGTTCTGCCTTCTAACGCAGTTCAACTCTCTCTTTTTGCTGCAATGGACTGAAATTGTTGAGTGTTCAACAATTGAGTCCCCTTCTTCAGCTCTTGCTCCTTGGTTCACAGAAACAGCTGGTGTTGCTTGGGCAACTTTGGCCAGCATAACCTTGTGCTCACACATTGTTCATCTCTTTGAGGGTTTATATAGGTGAGCTTTCAAACCTCCTTCCCTCCCTTGGTACATGGTGGATAGTGACCCAAGGGAGGGGCAATATTCCATTGTGGGCTAAAATATGCTTTTGTGTGCTCACACAAGGCCTAAGGAGGCGTTGGTGTTGTCCTTAGGCAACTTTCACATAAGGATAAACTGTCATTTTCTTGCTTGTGGTCCTGGAAAGGGAATTTTTTCATTTCCAGGAATGCACGCTTTTCGGGCTCCAGTGCACACAGAAGGCTCTCTTCTCGAAGGAAAAAGCACACATTCGGGCATTTATGACTAGTTCAATATTGAATTGCTCAAAACCTTATAGATTCTCAATATTTTGATTCCATAATGTATCTTTGTCCTGTAAATCCTTGGGCTCGACATTACTTGATGTCATTTTTTGCTGTACGATTTTCTAGTGTTAACAGATGCCCCCTAATGTGTGAGGTCTAGGAAGAACTGTATAGCCGAAATACATTATAGTTTCTTTTCTATATCGTACGCAGAGAGAGAGAGAGAGAGAGAGAGAGAGAGAGAGAGAAAGAGAGAGAGAGAGCGAGGCTTGCGTGTAGAAGGACAACATCTTGCACCGATTCCGAGGTAACCACTACCTACGAGACCCCCTACAAGTAGATAAAATATACAACATATTTGCAAAATTTCAACAAGGCGGGCATGTCCCATGCTTGTGATGCTATGGCTAGTTAAACAAAATTTACAGATACATTTGCTGTGTGTGTCACTATTGTGGTAGTGATGTCGGTGGTTATTGATGACAACTGCTAACGCCCTCAGGGGCATTTTTTCTTTGAAGATAGGTGGAATGTGGTACCCATATGCGTAATCTTGGTATGGTAGATCACTGCGCAATGTACGCATATGTAATGGCTGGGACCTTCCTGTGTAAGCATTGTTGTCAGAGACACTCTTCGAATGATCTTGATCATAGTGCAATGGTTGTAAGGTACGATACCATCGTGGCATGAAAGCTTTTGTTGTAGTTGAATTTCAATAGGATCGATGACATCTATGGACAATGATTTCTCCCATAGTGCCACCTGAGGATACCCCTGTACATGGGGAGGGGTCATCCAAGGTACCGTTTCCTTTTTGGAAAAGAGGTGTTGATGTCGACAAAAAGGAAGCCTTAACCGAACCATAATGGGTTTAACATAGGCATGTTGGTGAGCGGTGGCTGAAAACGGATGATGGGGATTCGGTGGCCTGAGGTCGAAGTATATTTGAGCAGCTTGGCGGCAGTCATAGGTATTTTCTGAAGGGAGAAAATCCTTGGAGTCGGTAGGAATTTCAGGGCGAGTATGAACCGGCTATGATTGTCATAATGGTGCGTGTATGGAGGGTATGAAATACTTCGACCAAGGGATATGGGGGACTGTTTCCATGGGCAGAAAAAGCGCAATATGAGGGCGAAGGGTGTTTTTTGTGCTTTTTGTACAAAAAGAATAAAATAATGGGGTTTGGTTTGTACAAAACACAGAGACGAGTACCCCAAAACATAAAAGAGGGTCGCTCACTTGATGGTGTGAGGACGGTGTTTTGCTGGGGGTAGGGGTCCTATTGGCTGGTCTCATGTGTGGGGTTGATGAAGCGGAAGATGTCACAGATGGATTAATGTTGATGGAGGTATGGTGGGCCAAATGCAGTGCGCGGAGGAGCGCTTTCATTCTGCTTGTACAACCCGGTCATCCGGGAAGGGGGTTAAGTTGGAATGGTGAACTTGACTTTATGCATGACATATGGATGGGCATGAGGTGCTTCCCAGACTAAAATGGTATGGCCATGGCGTCACTTTGTGGAGTGAGATGTGGTCTACTTGAGATGACGATAGCCATGGAGGGGAGGTTCTACCGACCATCAAGGAAATTTATCATATGCAGGGTGAGGTGATGATAAACATGGTCGGGTATTAGGACCCTAGTTTTATTTCTGATGGAGAAATGATGTCAGGATATGCAAAGTTTCTGGGACTCTATCATGCTGAGGGTAGAATGATACCTACTCTGGAACTTTCGGTGGTGATTGTTGTGAATGGTTTGCTGGTTATTCCTGTAAAAACAACTACCTCAAGTGAAAAAATCATCTTTTCATTCAATATTATTTGAAAAACGTGAATTTTGGAGAGGAAGATGGGAGGGTGCATACCTGCCGATGCTTGAAAAAATATTTCTTTGGAAAGCGAATGTGGGGCATCGCTTTCGTTCATCATGGTATATTGATCATGGTGCAACTTATGGTTTGCAGAATGGACCTTCTGATCTCCTGTTTTTGACCTCCGAAGTTCTGGAAAAAGGGCGATAAATAAGGGATTATGGCCCTAATCCTATTCATTTGTACTTGCTGATTTTGGGAGATCAGAGGTGGTAGTAGAGACTTTCTTGTCGTTGCGGTCAGCCTGTGTACTGGGGATTAGCGATACTATGCCGAGGTAACTCTCATGACGTCCTGCATTTTTATTTTTTCAGTTTGGTGACGCCGGGGGCCATACAAATTAGGTTTGTACGGCCTCAAAGGGGATTTTTTCCCTAGATTGCGTGGGTGATCTAGGGAACTAGGAGCCCCTTTTGCACGTATCCTTCAGATACAGCCGCATGAAGGCGTGCTATCCTTGCCTCTTTGCGTGCAAGGATGCACCTGTAAATAAAACATGTGCGCAAGGGTAGCATTTTTGGAAAAGCTTGGGTTTTTTACTGTCCTTAATGATTTTTCTCATTTGTACTAATGGGTGCCTGTTGCTTGGTAGGTTAGTGTGGAGAGAGTGAGATTGGTCCGAGATCCAGACTGCTCTGGCTACTGATGCTGGGGCGCGCCATCAGTTGGTCGCATGGGGCCTCCTGAAATTTGCTGAGAACGAGTGCCTTCGGTCACAGGACCGATTGCTACATTATATTATATGGCATTGGCGCCAGAGGCACAACATGTTTGTCCTGAGGGGGAAAAACTTGATTATTCGTCCGGATACGGGTATTTACTTTGTGACCAGACTACTGCCTCAAGGAGAGGCGCTAAGGTATCCGCTTCCTAGTAGGTGGGTGAACATGGACAGGTTTCGACGACGCTATTGCGATGGTGTACCTCTAACTGAGGGGTGCATCAATATCGCCTCAGTGACAGATGTGGCCAAGCGGTGTGCTTTGGTTGTTATTGTGCAACTAGCGAGGTCATTTGTGCCACATCGGGCATCGGGCCCACAGGTGGGGGTTTTACGCCACTTGAGGAACATGCATTACTTTGATTTTTCCTGTTTCTGTTTTGACGGTATGGTGCCGCAACTGAACAGGGTCCAACGTGGATCCAAATCTTTTGCGTACGCCAGCATTTTGTGCAGCATCATGTGTGAGAGGGTCATGCTGCTGAGGCCCGTAGTGCCTGTGCCTATCGGGGGGCTGAGGGAGCCACGTATGAGGAGGTGGGCTCTAGTGATGCCACGCGATGGTGGTGGCAGAGTGGGTCGTTATTGGAATGACACGACAGGGGCCTAGTTTGAGTCCAATTTGCAGATGTTTTTTCCATACCCTTATGCGGGGATGGACTTTCAGGGTGATCCAGATATTGGTCTCCCTTTTGGTTATGTTTGGGGTCCCATACGTATGCGTTATGTTTCTGCATTTACTCAAGTTTTTTGTGTTCTTGAGTATTTTTTATTGACGCTAACATTATTTTGGTTACTCATGCAGATGTTGGCGAGGTGGGATGCCCAGTGGCCCGGTTGGTGGGTCACAACCCTCCACCACGACCGCCAGGTGGTCGGGGAGGTGGTGCCATTGGTGGACCGGGCGAGGGTGCCAGTGGACCGGGCGGGGATGGTGCTGGCCCTTCTGGTGAGGGTAGCAGCACAGGTGCAGCTGAGGTAGCAACAAGGGGAGCTCATGCAGATGCGGCTGAGGAACCCGTTGCAACACTTATAACTCAAGTAGAGGCTCTAAAGTACTTCTGGGGTCGAGTGGACCGTTTGACCCACGGAATGCCTGCTCAGGGTCTTATGGATGACTTCGAGGAGATATGGCTAGAGACAGTGATGACCCGTGAGAGGGACTACCAGCCGACTCTACAACAGGTACCTATTGCAGTGGCGACAGCAGCTCTGGTGGTGGCACCAGGAGCGGTGATGGGCCCAGGTGCTCCTCTTGAGGGGGCACCCCCCAAGAGTAGACTTGTACACATGGAAAGCACCCATTATGAGGATGCTTCCCTTATTTTTGATGACCTCTGTATTTTTGGGCTGACCAATGGGCTAGAAATACTATTTTTTGTACTCTGATACACATATTTTTGATGTATATATGAGAGATCTTTTCTGCGGCTCTACATGGTGTGATGTCTATTTCGGTTTATGTATTTGTGATATGTTGATGGATATACATGTTTTTGGTTCTTATGTATGGTGGTTTGTTCGTGATGCATTTCAGTCTAGGATATTGTTAGCTATGCGATCAACTGTTTGGTTTTGATTCCTTGATACATGTGAGAATGTAATATAATCAAATTGTCTTCTTAATCTTCTAGCATGTAAATATTTTCTAAATAGGTTTGCATCCTTGGTTTCAAATGTTTGGTTTAACTGCAAGACTACTAACTGGGAATGAGGGTAGACATGCATATGGCGGATGCCCTGGTGGAGGGCCTCGCACATAAGGCCGATAACGGCGTCATATTCTGCCTCATTGTTGGTTGTTGAACCAATGCACACGCTATTTGAACACAGTGGTGATCAGTCAGGGTGATGGATTACCCAGGCGGCTGCAGCTAAGTTTTGAGACCATCGCGATGCTCCATCAGCAAATCCAAAATAAGGTTCAAATTCGTGATCCATGGTGATTTTTTGAGCGCGTTTAGGTTTTTTGGGTCAAAAATATTTTGGTGTTTTGGATTTTGTGTACTCTAACTCTAGGGGATAAGGGCTTGTGGGGCCCTTATGGGTATAACTTCTTGAGGTAAAGGTTGTTGACGAGGTTATTGAGGTAGGTCCCGTCCAGTTCTGTCAAGATGTATGCCCCCTGTCGGAGGCAATATTTGATGATATAGGGCCCTTTCCACAGGGTTTCAAACTTTCCTGGCCCTAAGGCTTCTTTTGAGACATCATAGCAAAGGACCAGCTCTCCTTCGATAAATGAGCGAGGGGTGATGTGGCGGTCGAATGATGCTTTTACCCTTTTCTTATGGGCCTCATTGTGTTGCAGCGACTGGTGCCTGTTTTTTTCAACTAGCTCTAGTTGTACTAGGCACTGTTCTAGAGGCTGGGTGTCATCCAGGAGTTCGATGGCTGCATGCGAGTGTGGGAACTCGTGGAAATCGATACAAGGGCGCAAGGTGCCCTATTTTTTTGCGACAGGAATAAAGTTGAATTCCTGTGACAGAGGGGTTATTGAGATCCTGTCTCGGGCATGCGATGACACAAGTCGTATGTAATGAGTTGTGTCGTTGGCATGCGGCAGGGGAAGGATCTCTGCAACGAAGTCTTGAGTGAGCCGATAGTTTGCCTTCCTGCTATTCAATTCTCGGTAGATGGAAGTTGATTTTATCACAGAGATGTCTAAATGTTTGTAGCAGCGAACATCCCTCTGGTGTGTGATTATGACTGGTTCAAATGGTGCAGGGTATCACAGTGTTAACAGAGTAGATAGTGTGATAATATACACTACTCGATGTTCTAGATTTGGACGCTCGGAAAGGGTCTGTTGTGGACCAAGGCGTATTCTGTTTCCATTTTTTTGTCGTAGGTTGGAATCTACCTCCCTTTTTGGTTGGTTTTTGACTTAATGCTGCTCTAGCGGCTCTCAGTTTAGGGAGATGCGTGCACTTAAATGTATGATGAAAGTGTGAGAAAATTCGGCAATAAGTTCGTGTAATCTTCTCTTGATTAGAGAGAAGCTTTTGAGGGAGAGATGTGATTATGCAAAGACTATTTGCAAGGGGTTTGAGTTCTCTACATTGATTGATCCGGTGATCGTTTAGATCACATAGGCTGCATGTTATCCTCGGTTGGGCCTGAGGTTTACGTGATTGGTTTATGGTCTTAGCAGGCATGACGAACCATCCTAGTGGCGGGTTCGAAGCAGGCTTATAACACCATCATGGTGGTGGGGGTCTCGTTGGGTCGACGATGTATCTTTTATGCCATTCATGGAGGTCACTCATCCTTTTTTCTATGGCATTAATCATGTCGATAGTGGGACAGAGTCGTGAGGCCACGGTACAATGTCGTTCATAATGATCACCCTGACATATTAGGCAAAAAGTTCATGATATGGGTCTCCCATCGTGCATGGTTTGAGGCCGGGTGGGGTACCATCATCGTAATGCTTCTAAGTCAGGGCAGTGGACTACTATATGGTCCATCTGCTTGCATAATGTGCATGTCGGTGGCTTTCGTGACATGTCGGTGACGGTAACCATTGCTAGGCCATTCTTCGGCTGATAAGAACATGATTGACCCGCTCATCTCCTCTGCTTGGGTCATGGAGCTGCCGATGGATTCGGCATCCATATCGTCTTCTTGGGAAAGATGAACTATGGCTGAGCGAAGACTAGCAAGGGCTAGTCAGAAGCGAGGTATGTAGTGACAACCCTCCAATAAGTGATTGTCGACGCATAACAGGCATGTGAATTGTGCTACCCGTAGCCCCACATAGTAGACCCTCTCGATTGGATACCATCTATGGATGAGTTCCAATGCAGCGCACTCTTCGAGGTAGTGGCCACGTTCATCGCATAGCGTGCAACGTATAATGGGAAATACTAGGGGGCGCTCTACATATTGATGCTCCTTTTGTAAGTACAAGATGGAGCGTGGCTCATCTTTGATAGACTGGATGGAGGGATCCTCTTGATAGGATCGCTCGATCGCATGTAAGGCGTCCCTATACCATGGTATTTCTAGAAAATTGTGGGTATAGTGCCCATAGGTGTCACAGAGGGCACATGCATGATTGGTACGCAACGGTTTGGTGGCAAGTTCCTTTTTATGGGAATGTCGTTTTGAGGTGCCTGCCTCACAGCTGAGGAGTGGTTTTAATTCGTCCAACTCCAGGCATATGTGAGTAGGGTGTCTTGTGACATCACATATAGCGCAGGCTGATGACTCCCTCTGCATGGTAGGGGTCACCAGTTTCTTTCCCTTCCTGGCGATTTTCTTTATCATGGTTGTCGTTTTCGCAGCGGGGATTTCCCTTACGAGGGCGGTTTCGACTGCTGCTTGGGTTGGTTGGGGCTCCTTGAGACTGGGAGGTTTTAATCCAAACGCAGTAATGTTGGTAGTTGGCGTTCCTGGAGGGGGAACGAGGTACCACACTGACAATGCCAATGATATGTTGGGTAGTACCAGTGTTTCCAAGACCTGTTGGGAGGTGAAGCTAGGAGGTGGGTATAGGAAAGGAGTTTGGGAGGCGGCATAGACTAAGGAGGCTGCAGTAGTTGATGCCTCGGTGTCATTACTGTTTGAGTCTGTGTCCTGACTAACCTCGGTGCTTGATGTGGACATCATGCATACCGGGGCCATTGTGGCATCGGGTGATGCCTCCGGGATAATAGGAGGATCTCCTAGGAAGGATCCTAGGATGGACGACGGTTTGAATTGGCCAAGGCCATATTCTTGATACCGTGAAAGACCATCAGTGGCTGTATCTACATAAGGTAGAACCATATCTGTATTGGTCAAAGGGCACTTTTCAGTGTGCGTCAGCTGGTCTACTATAATGATTCTATCCTCATGGGGGAACATCATGATGCGGAAAACAGAGGATGCTATGGCAGACATGGCATACATGTAACTCTTCCCAAGGAGTATATTGTAACCCAAGTGAGTGTCCAAGACTTCGATGTCTATGTGGACCATTTTTCTGGCTAAGCAGACTGGTATGTTTTGGAAGAGACCGATGGGGGTGGAGGGCCGACTGTCGTATGCCCTAAGTGTGATGACGGAAGGTTTGAGCTCTGGGGCTCCTAACTTCTGCCATACGTTCTTTGACATGATGCATGTGGATGCACCCTCATCTATGACACATCGGTGAATAGTGATATTCTGTACCAATACTGGTATCTAAAAGTCGACCATAGAGGGAATCCTAGGGGTGGCTTTGTCTAAATCAAAAGCCATCATGCGTGTGTCGGCAGGGTTGATGGCGCCTAAGGCAGAAAGTATGGCTTTCCGCTGCTTCGGGCACGACTGCAGTACCTCCAAATCAGACATAGCAGCAGGTGACTGGGCTAAATCATCTATGATGTTGTAATTGTGGGCTGCTTTGGAGTAGTTACCTGCTCGCCTATTAGGCCCTTTAACCATTTTTGGCAATGGTTCCAAAGGAATCATTGGAATGGTTAAAGGTGCATTCGATGCGGATGTGCTAGCCCTTGTCATACCGGTGTCTGCTGGGGTGTTGTAGCTGCGATTCTGGGTTTGAAAAAAAAAATCTTCACCGGCCATGTAAATTTCATGGCTGTTTTTCTCAGAATCGTTGGGGTTTTGCTGCTGAGTGCTGACCATTCCTTGATGGGGGAAGGGTTCTTGCATAACTACATTTGTCTAGGAAGATCATCATTTTCCTCGGTTACTCTGAAGCTTTTTAAGCTCAGGGAGTTCGGGACAGTGGTGAGTATAGTGCCCGTACTCACCACATATCAAACAAGAATGGTTTGTTCGTAGAGGTGGCCTTTTTCCTTGCTTTTGAGCATTGCTTGGCTTGTAGTTCCGATTGAAGTTATCTCCAGGCCAGGGTCGTGGTGGGAGATTTTGACTGTTGCCCCCTATCCAGGGTTCCCTTTGGGTTTGTTTTTTACCTTTATTTTGACCACATTAAGGGGGTAATTTTTCTGATCATACTGGTGTTTTTTATCTTGGGACGGCTGCACAAATTTCACGTATGCATTGTTCTGCGTTGGTGGGTTATGTTCTTGGGACTGAGCATACTATTGTCCCATATTTGCACCTAGCTGTTGGGGGGGATTTCTTCCGTCAGTTTTTCTTCCTGCATACTGGGTCCCCCTGGCCAGAGGGTGAGGTCCTCCTTGGTGATACGCTTGCGCCCTATTAGTCAAATTTTGTTGCTGCATATGATGACTTTGAAATCCGGGTTGATACATGTCCTGGGTAGGCCCATGTGTGTTACCGGGATTCTGACTGTTGCTGCCTAGGTACCCTTAGGTCATTGACCCAATAAGTCCGTCTGCAGAGTTAGACACGCCTGGAAATTCTTGATAAGATTGCAGGCACGGGGCGTTAGGCAGGATATTATATATGTATCTTGATTGCATATAAATTAGTTCAAGCTGCTGGGCTTTACTGATTGCGTCCTCTTCAGATGTAGGGTTACGTTGCGTCACATCCTTTGAAATCTCCGCCGTCAGAGTTTTCAAGAATAGATCTAAAAGGAATTGGTCGTCAAGTTGAGCTTTGCATAAGCTACGACGTCGTCTCCACTCGTGGAGATGTTCATAAATTTGGGTAGAGGGATATTGTCTGAAATGAGTCAATAATTCTGTTCCCGAATCATGGTGAATGGGTAACTGAAAGTAAGTGAGGAATGCATTAGCAAGGGTGCTAAAGGTTTTTTGTGAAGCAGGGGGTTGCTCGACGTACCATTTTGCGGCCACTCCCGTGAGAGTGCATTGAAACAACCTCAATTGAATAGTATCATCAATGATGCTATTCGATGAGCACCACAGGTGAAAGGTCAATATATGATTCCCTCAGTCTTCCGCTTGCTTGCCTTTAAACTTTGGTATGTCTGAAGGGAGCTTCGTGGGTATGGGAGGCTAAATGGGGTCGTGTTCAATGGGGTCATTGGTAAGCTTGGTTAAATTCGGTAGATTTAACGCCGCTAAGAAGGGTGACTGAGAGGTTGACACCATGGCAACGTGTGAAGACACGAAGTTCTAGTTAGAACGAGGGGTAGTCTGTGACGTACCCGGCTGTGAATTCAGTTGGCTTCCCGTATGGGATGCACTCTTCTACCCCCTAGGGGACGAGGGGGGAGTGATGTGCGGTGTGGTGTTGGGAGATCGAATAGGGTTCCCAACTAAGGTTTCTCCATGAAAGGAGGAACCAACCACTGTGGAAACGTTCTGTCTTTGATGCCTAAATGGTGAAAGACCTGGAACCCCTCCCGTTAATGGGGGGAGGTCCAAAAGACGCTTGGACCGACGAGGTTACATTGGAACCGTTTGAGGGTCATCCAAGTTAGGTTTTGGAGAAAAAAATTGAGGGGATTGAGTCTATTATCACGTCAAATTTATAGCCACATACATAAAACAAAGCGAAAAAAGAAATGATTTGTCCTTTAATTTAATCTATGTGATCAATCATGAAAAAAATGGTTTTGTTTGTTTGCGCGTGATACTAAAAAATCCTATAAGACCTAATAACATCCTCACACTCTCAAAAGTAACTGGGCCTTGAGATGATTTCTTGCGAGTGCTAGCATAACGTCCCGAAAGAACTGGCGACTCCCCCAGTCAGCCGAAGAGAATCAACCAAGGTAAGGGTAGAGGGTCTGGCGCTTGCCTGCACCGTCACCTATAGGGTAAAGGATGCCTTAGTTTTGGCCACTGAGAACCATTGTCCCACATGAGCGTTCGAATCTTGGGCTTCTTGGTAGTTAGCTAACAGTACCGAGTATCAGACGAGTCAAGTAACCCCAACTGATACCGCACACACTGCGCCTAAGCCTAACCCCCTCTAAATTGGGTCTCTACCACGCTCGGGTTTTCTTTTTTGTGGGCTGATAAGTGGATTTTAAGCTCCCTAAAAATGAAACTTCTATGTTTCAAATGTGAAGTGTGATCAAGGCAGCTTATTGGATGCCTACCCCCTTGATCCTAACTTAAACTATAATTTCTCTTCTGGCCCCTGTGGGGAGAGTTGTTTTAAGTTATTTTTAGGTGGCTTTCTTTTCTTAGTGGGTGATTTTGTGTGAGCGTATGGTGAACAATCTCATAATTTGAACATATGGATATCGGTGATCCGTTACAAATGTCCCCTAGTTAAACTATGTGACGTTGTTCCTTGCTCAAATGAAAATCATTTGTGGATAATGGGCCGCTTCCAAAACCTCCTAATTATTCTATGTGGGTGACTAAAGGGAGATGTAAAATAAAAAATATAGTGTTCATATGCTTGTCTAGGGTCACCCAATGGCGCAAAGATAGCATAGATTACTTACTCTAACTTGCAGTTAAATCCTAGTCCCACAATTTCCTAAATGCAAAAATTGAAATTTAAACTAAGAAATTTCTACACTAGTTTATGCATGTGTGGTCATGAGCCACTTACTTGGACTAGTTAAAATAAGTGTGCATACCATAATTTGCAAAAAACATAAATTGTTCGAAAAGCAATGGTTAATTCGCCCCCTACTTAAACTATGTGAATAGTTTCTGCAAAAACCAACTTAAATGAAAACTAACTAAATGCCTACAAAAAGCAGCAAAAATCAGTCTTCAGAAGCTGTGGGGTATCAACACAGGTGTTGGCAGATACATTAGAGGCTGCCCAACACACTTAAAAGCAAGAAAAAAATAGCAGATAGGGAGAAAAAAATCTCTCTGCAAATTGCGCGCAAAACCATCTGACAGGTGCACCTTCCTCTGCACAGATCACTCCTGAACACACGCACTACGCGTCTATGTGTAAAAATAGTGCGCAAAATTCCTGCAAGTAAAAAAAAAATTTAAGAGCTACCTTCTTCAATCTGTCACCTCAGTGAGTCTCGAGACTGCAAGATGGGTCGGAGGACTATCAGCTCCACTCCATCATAGACTAAGGGTCTCCTACAAACAATGGCACAACCACATAAACTGGAAACACCCCAGTGGAGTTTCCAATCCTGTTGTGGTGGATTCGACACACGAGTGTACAAAATCACATGCATTTAGAGAATGTGTTCTTTTCTCTAAACCATAAGTAACAGGCAGTATTTAGGGGGAGCTCAAAAGTATAAGACTTAAAATGAAGTAATACACTTAAGTATGCTTTGTTGAAAAATTAAAACTAAAAACATAAAAAGAAGCTAAATAGAGAGTTCCAAACAATAAAAATGTAAACAACGGCTCGATGGCCTTCTTCTCATTGAATGCTTGGAATGAATACAAATCTTACCCCCTTGCCGAAGGGCCTAGGCAGAGGCTCTAGGACCCGACGCAAGGATGTTTGTCCTTCAAGTTCTGCCTTCTGACATATTTCGACTCTCTCTCTTTGCTGCAATGGAATAAAATTGTTGAGTGGTCAAAAATTGAGTCCCCTTCTTCAGCTCCTACTCCTTGGTTCACACAAACAGTTGGTGTTGTTTGGGAAACTTTGGCCAGCATAACCTTGTGCTCACACATTGTTCATCTCTTTGAGGGTTTATATAGGTGAGCTTTCAAACCTCCTTCCCTCCCTTGGTACATGGTGGATAGTGACCCAAGGGAGGGGAAATATTCCATTGTGGGCTGAAATATTCTTTTGTGTGCTCACACAAGGCCTAAGGAGGCACTGGTGTTGTCCTTAGGTGGCTTTCACATAAGGAGAAATTGTCATTTTCTTGCTTATGGTCCCGGAAAGGGACTTTTTTCATTTCTAGGAATGTGTGCTTTTCGGGCTCCAATGCACGCAGAAGGCACTCTTCTCGAAGGAAAAAGCGTGCATTCGGGCATTTATGACTAGTTCAATCTTGAATTGCACAAAACCTTAGAGATTCTAAATATTTTTGATTCCATAATGTATCCCTGTCCTGTAAATCCTTAGGCTCGACATTACTTGATGTTGTTTTCTGTTGTATGATTTTCCAGTGTTAACAGTGTTCAATAATGGTGGGATCAAGTTTGGGCATCTCAGAATAAAACCAGGAAAAAACATCACAGAATTCCTTGAGTAGCTTGGTGTAAGCCTCAATTTCTTCCAGGGTGCAATGTGCCCCCAAGGTAATGTTTTCTTCAACCCCAATTTATTATAAATGTTTATTTTAATGGTAGGAGAGATATTGGCCATGTTTCCTTTTTCGAAAGCATCTGGTGTGGGAATGGGATTTCTAAACCAATCGACTTCATCATGATTTAAGTATTTAGACTCCACAACATACTGGTCATGGGTCTGCTACGGAAGGAAGTATGAACGATGGTGCATATCATCCCAAGGAAAATCAAGGGTGGTCATGGCTTCCATAATGTCTTCATCAGAATTGAAGATGGGAGGATTGGCAGAAGGGAGACCACTTAATGTGACGGGGCTACCTGGTGCATCGTCATGAGAAATATGCTTCACATACACATCGCTACGAAGGGTAGAAAAAGAGATAGTATATAAAACATCTACCAATGTTGAGATTGTTGGAAAAATGCTTCCTATGTCCTAATATATTGTAATGTTTTCCTTGATGGAAACTCTATGGAAAAGGATGGAGTACATGTCCTCTGGAGAGGCTCTGTAGACTATTAGAAGAATTATTTAATGACCAACAGAAGACTGAATAATTTTGATATTGCAGGATCTATATGCGGGTTTGTAAAGACCAAGTCACGTATCCAAGTGGATAAGTACATTCCAAGTTGCATATGCCTTTTGTGCTTCAAAAAATTTGATACCAAGGGGCATTGCCATGGTATTAGCCCACAGTATTGAACGCTGAGTTGTCTATTTGATTCCGTCCAAGAATACCATAGGTTGTTGTGTGGTTTTGACTCATGGTATTGGTAAAGGCTATATCTATATAAGGAGAAGAAGATCATAGTGCAAGTGGTGCACATGTAAGGGTTGTTACTAAATATTTCCTCTGAGATATATCTGCATCGGATGAACTCTGTTCTTATTGAAAAAAATAATCTGAAGTTATTATGCACCCTTGGATAAAATGATGGATCAAGATATATAGATCTGAAATGCCTATGTACCTGCATGACTTATTGAAGAAATGATTATATTTTTGATCTGGTGCATGGTTTCTGAATTAAAGTGAATAATTCTGGGTAAGTCCTATAGATCTGATACATTTTGCAAATTTCATATTTACAGATATATACGCTAGTTCATCGTGGTGAAAGCGCGTATATACATGGATTTGTCTTGGAAAAAGCACGTATGGCAGTTAGGGTTTTCTAAAGATTGTTGCAGAGGTTTTTCTGTTATTCCTGCTATATTTATGCTATATGTCAATGAAGTCTTCTTGTAGATCTGGGTTGTTTGAATACTGTATATTCTACTAAGTTGATCATATACAAATCTGATCAATGAGAGAATAAACATGGTTGATGGTGACTAAATGATGAAGGGATCTGCATTTCTAAAAGATATCTGACTGAAAGCTTTAGATCTGGATCTGAGACTGATTACATTCTGAAAAATAGTATTCATAGAGCTATATGCAAGTTGGTGCAAAGAAAAGTGCGTATACACACTAGTTCAGTGAAGCAAAGTAGCATATGAATTTTAAGTTGATGAATGTTCAGGGTTGAATTTGTATCTGTATATTTATTTTGAAGTCTAGGTTATTTCTGAGTTCTAGTTACAATGATCTCACTGTTTTGGTTGAAGGATTGGGTAAAATTTATGGTTTTTGATGTTTATGTTGTTTGATCTAGTATGAAAATTGTTGAAACATGGTCTACAGTGATTTTGAGGGTTGAATCCTTCAGTATGGAAGTAGAAGCTTCCTACTAGTAGTAGCTGGTGTTCTGATCAGGGGGTTGAAGCTCCCTTCCAAGAGTGACTGGTAAACAAGAAGAAAGGGCGTTGTAGCTCCCTTCCAGTAGCCGCTGGAGAGAGAGAGAAGGTTGAAACCTTCTACAGGTAGATGCCTGCGTACTGATATGAGTTTGCATCAGTACAAAATTGTAATTAGTTTTCCATATAATAAATATTGAAGACAAAGATGATAGCAGCGGTGGTTTTCTCTCGAATTGGGTTTCCACCTTAAATCTTGGTGTTCATGTGTGTTTTTATTGTGTGATGTTTTATTCTACTATTACTGCACATATTTGTTGATTATCTAACAGATGCATGACTGATAAACTGAGTTAAAGATTTTTTTTTATAAACAATAAAATTATATCAGTATACGCTAGTTTATTTTGGTATATGCACATGTATACATGATTTGGGTTCATAAAAGTTGCATATGGAATTCAGTAAAGAAAAATTAAAAGATTTCAGTAAGTTTTAAATACTAATTCACCCCCCCCCCCCCCTCTCAGTATTCTTCCCAACAATTAGTATCAGAGCAGGTCCTTCTAAAGAAGCTTAATCACTAGAAGGAAGATCAGCTAAGATGGGAAATCAAGATGGGACAAAATCTATCAGGCCTCCTCTCTTCAACTGAAACAATTTAGTATTTTGGAAGACAAGGACAAGATCTTGTCTTCAATATCTTGGATCATATGTATGGGCTATAGTTGAAGGAGGTTATCAATATCCAGCATAAGTTCCAATAGATGCATCAGAAAGAAAGAACTATGAAACCAATGTAAAGGTGGTCAATGCATTATTGGGAAGTATAACTGAATCAAATTTTTTCAAAGTCATGCAGTTGAATACAACAAAGGAGATATAGGACAAAATCATTCTAAGCTATGAAGGTGATACCAAGGTAAAAAGTGCTAAACTCCAAACTCTCAGAATTCAATATGAAAATCTCAGGATGCATAATGAAGAAAGCATTTCCATTTTCTTTTGACATCTAGATGATATTGTAAATCGTATGAGAAATCTGGGTGAAACTATAACTGACACTACTCTGGTAGAAAAGGTTTTAAGATCTCTAACTCCCAAATTCGAGTCAAAAGTGTCTGCTATTGAAGAGAAGCAGGATCTTCAAACTCTTACTATTATTCAACTTCATGGTATTTTGACTTCTTGTGAAATGAGAAAAGGAGGTCCAACTGAAGTCAAAGAAGTTGTCCTTAGAGCTGCTGCAAAAGGACTAGAAGAACAAGAAGGATCAGGGTATGTTTCAGAAGAGGATGAGATAAATTTTGTAAAGAAGCTACAACTTGGCACTGGAAGGTTCAAAGGTAAGCTTCATTTTAAATGTTTTTCTTGTGGAAGAGTTGGTCATTATGCTGCTAAGTGTCCACATAAAGAAAAACATGAAAAAGGAAATCAAGTGGCAAAAGGAAATAAGAATCAGTTTATCAATAGAAAAATTTATTATACTCATGAAGATAGTGATGTGCTATCAAATAGTGAATAAGGTGAATCTGATCAAGATGTTAGACTACTCATGGATTTTGAAAAAGACTCTAGTGAGGCTAAAGATACCTTTATGGATGCTCTAGAAGAAAATGATTTTCTTGAAAAAATTAATTAGCTCAAAATATGTTTGGAAGAAAACAAAATTGCCATAGATACTCTAAAGAATCAGCTTATAGAAAAAGAGAAGCACAATGAGAAATTAGAATGTGAAATAGTAAGTCTAAGAAAGGAAATTGAGAAAGAGAAAAATTTAAATCTTAGTTTTTCTAAAGGAACTGAAACCTTAGATGAAATTATCAAGGTTCAACACTCTCCTTTTGTAAAGACAGGTCTTGGATATATCGGAGAATCTTCTCAGTATTTAGCACCAATCTATCTAAATGTAGCTAAAGCCAACCTACAACATTCCGTCATTCAACAAGAGAACAAAGAAACTCCACAGGTAAAGCATGACCACTTCAATACAAAGAACAATAGAAGAAATATCAATCATAAAAATACCAATCAACAAGTAAACATAAATAGAAGGTTTCACGATCGCAGGAATCTCTTCTTCAACGGGCAATGTTTCTCATGTCGTAATTTTGGTCATAACGTTGTTCAATGTGTTGCATACAAACCCATAATGACCAGAGAAGCAAGAAAGAAAAGAAATGATATTGGAATAAAGAAGAATACTTATAACAAATTTTCTCCTCTTCAAAATGAAATTGAATGTGCTTATTGCAATAAATTTGGTCATGGAGAATATGAATGCAAGAGCAAACTTCAACCAAGAGAGAATATACCTTCAAATTCCAAGGTATGGAGAAAGAAGGACTTACAGGTTGAGAACCGTGGCATAGCCTTATTTGCAGAAGGGGAAGAAAATCAATGGTACATTGATATCGGACGCTCAAAACACATGACAGGTGATAGAAATAAACTCCTTGCATACAATGCTCTAGAAAGAGAAAATAATGTTACCTTTGGAAATGATACTCCTACTGTCATTAAAGGAAAAGGTAAAAGCTAACAATGTTATGTATGTGGATGGGCTAAAACATAACCTGTTGAGTGTGAGTCAAATGTGTGATCAAGGAAATGAAGTTGTCTTTAGTTCAAAATAATGTGTGGTACGTGAACTTGACACAGGAAAAACGGTAATAAAAGGAATTAGAACACCAAGCAATCTGTATGTATTAAAAGGTTGCAAAGAACAACATTACTTGGTTAAATCTTCAGAAAATTGGTTATGGCACAGAATATTGGGCATTTAAGTTTCTCTCAAATCAGCAAATCTAGCAGACTCAAAGCTATTTGTGATCTTCCCAGCATCACTCTACCTGAAAGTACCATATGCAAATATTGCCAATTCGGTAAGCAAACTAAAGTGAAATTTAATGCCAAAGAAGGATCAGAAAGTAAACCTCTTGAACTTATACATATTGATTTGTGGTCCAGTAAGGAAAAATTCACCACGTGGAGAAAAATACTATTTATTGATGACTTCTCTAGAATGTGTTGGATTGGGTTACTGAAACATAAAGATGAAGTATTCGAAAAATTTAAGATATTCAAAGCTTTGGTTGAAAATGAATTAGATATAAAAATCAAATGTCTTGGATCTGACCGAGGAGGAGAATATATATCAAATGAAATCTCTGATTTTTGTGAACATAATGGCATAAAAAGACAATTTTCTGTAGCTGGAACCCCACAAAAAAATGGTGTGGCAAAAAGGATGAATAGAAAAATTCAACAAATGGCTCGAGCTATGCTTGATGAATCTGGAACTCTTGATACTTTTTTGGGAGAAGCATCACATACTACGATAAACATTCTTAACAAAGCTCATGTTCGAGTAAACAGTTTTAAAACTCCTTATGAACTCTCGTATGGAAATCTCCCCCCTATAAAGAATTTTAGAGTTTTTGGAAGAAAGTGTTTTATCAAGAACAATGATGAAAAAATTGGTAAATTTGAACCAAGAGCAGATGAAGGAATATTTCTTGGCTACTCTTCAAGAGGTAAAGCATATTAGTGTTACAATAAAAGACTTAGGAAGATTGTTGAATGTATTAATGTTGTAATTGATGAGTCTCTTTCAGCTCCTAAAAAGAAAATAACATCAACAAATGAAGATAATGATGACGTATATCTTCCCTCATCAAATAGCAACAATATAGAAGGTGAACCCAGTGAAGCAGCAGAAGAATATCTATCTGAAAAAGCTCCATCTAGGTATGTACAAAAGAATCATCCAAAATCTCAAATTTTGGGAGAAAAGGGATCAGGTGTCCAAACAAGAAGAACTCTTATAGGGTCCCCTAGCTATCTGGAATTTTTATCCACTATTGAACCACAGAAATTAAATCAAACTAGTAAAGATGAATGTTGGATTCAAGCCATGAATGAAGAACTTGATCAGATTGAAAATAATCATACTTGGGAATTGGTTCCAAGACCTCATGATAAAAATGTTATTGGAACAAAATGAATATTCAAAAATAAGTTAAATGAAAATGGAGATGTTATTAGAAACCAAGCTAGACTTGTTTGTAAAGGATATTCTCAATAAGAAGGTATAGAATTTGAAGAAACATTTTCTCCTATAGCTAGACTTGAAGCCATAAGAATGTTTCTTGCCTTTTCAAGCTTTCAACAATTCAAAGTTTATCAAATGGATGTTAAATATGCTTTCCTCAATGGTGATCTAGAAGAAGAAGTTTATATAGAACAACCATAAGGATTCATTTTGGGAAATGATGAAAAACTTGTTTGAAAACTTAAAAAGGCTTTATATGGTCTCAAACAAGCTCCAAGGGCATGGTACTATCGTCTTGACAAATATCTTCATCAACAAGGTTTTTCAAAGGGATCTGCTGATAGAAACTTATATAGAAAAATTGAAAATGATAAAATATTGATTGCAGTTGTATATGTTGATGACATCATTTTTGGAAGTAATGAAGAGTCCATGAGTCAGAAATTTTCTTTTGTCATGCAACAATAATTTGAAATGTATTTACTTGGGGAATTAACATTTTTTCTTGGCTTACAAGTGCAACAAGCAACAGATGGCATATTTTTATCACAAGAAAAATATCTTAAGAAAATTCTGAAGAAGTATGGGATGGAAGATTGCAAACCTGTGAGTACGCCAATGGTAACTAGATGTAACCTCAGTTCTCATGATGATTCTCCCATGGTGACTCAACCAGAATATAGATCCATGATTGGAAGTCTTCTTTATCTAACCAATACAACACCTGACCTTATGCATGCATTTGGGATTGTTGGACGACTCCAAGCTAATCAAAAATAGTTGCACCTTCAGGCTGTAAAAATAATATTCAAATATCTACAAGGGACTCAAGAATTTGGTCTATGGTATCCAAAGAATGCTAATATCACTCTTCATTCTTACACAGATGTGGATTGGGTTGGAAATGTGGATGATTGAAAAAGAACTAGTGGTGGTGCATTCTATATGGGGCCCCGATTAGTATCTTGGTTTAGCAAGAAACAAATTTTGATTTCCTTATCTACAGCATAAGCGGAATATGTGGATGCCGCATCATGTTGCACACAACTCCTTTGGATGATGCAAACTCTACAAGACATTCAAATCAAATGTTCACCTCCTATCTCTATTTTATGTGATAATACAAGTGCTATTAGTATCTCAAAGAATCCTGTTATGCATTCCAAGACTAAGCACATTCCTATCAAGTATAACTTTCTACGTGAACAAGTGCTTGAACAAAAGGTCAAATTGAAGTATGTTCCCTCCAAAGAACAAGTTGCTGATATATTTACTAAACCTCTTCCCAGGGAAGCATTTGAATATCTCAGAAAAAATCTGGGAGTTGTCTCTTCCTCTCTAATCAAGTTCGATTAATTTCAGAAGATTAAATTTCGGTATGCGGGTTCTATAAAGGCGAATCACGTATATACGCGAATTACTGTGCATAAAACCGCGTATGATTTTTTGATGATAGAAACTCTCTGGGTCAGAATTCATAGCAGATATGGTGTTGTTGGATAATCTCTGTTTTGATTCAGTATTTATCTTTCTATATCATTCTTTGATATTTATCGCCTTGATGAAGATGATTTGATGAATTGGTTGTTGAAGATGTTCAGAAAGCGTAAGCTTAGGGGGAGCAAATGCCTCGTTGAAAAGGATGCATTGTTGGCATTATGATTGGTTTCTGTTATGATCTCCTGCTTGAGATTATTTGAATTATATTTGTAATTTGCTGAAAAGGTCATGTTGAGACCAATGATGTAAAATTGTTATATTCAGTCATGTAAGGACTTTTTCCAATTTGTAAAACCCCTTGGTTGGGTAGTTGAGTCTATTATGTAGTTCCACTTGGTTGGTCATTGTTGTAAGTATGAGTCCTTGGTGATAGAGGTTATTGAGTCATGTAATTCATTGAAAATCTGTCTGAAGATTTAGCATGCACTCAGGGGGAGCATGGTTAATTCAGTGCACATCAGAACTGCAAAGAAAGAAAAACTTTGTCTTGATATTTGATTTGTCCTTTGCCTTTGATGTCAAAGGGGGAGAGTAGTATTTTGGTGTTTGAATAAAGGTTATGCTTAATGCATCTATCTGATTGGGACGATAAAACACCATCATGGTTTCCATCAAGTCCAAAGGGGGAGATTGTTGGTAAAATATTTCCTATGTCCTAATATAGTGTAATGTTGTCCTTGATGGAAAATCTCTGGCAAAGGATGTAGTACATGTCCTTTGGAGAGGCTCTGCAGACTATCAGAAGAATTATGTAATGACCAGCAGAAGATTGAATAATTTGATATTGTAGGATCTATATGCGGGTTTGTAAAGGCCAAGTCGCGTGTCCACGCGGATAAGTATGTTCCAAGTCTCATATGTCTTTTGCACTCCAAAAATTTTGATACCAAGGGGCATTACCATGGTATTAGCCCACAGTGTTGAAAGTTGAGTTTTCTATTTGATTCCGTCCAAGAATACCATAGGCTGTTGTGTGGTTTTGACTCATGGTATTGGTAAAGGCTATATCTATATAAGGAGAAGAATATCATAGTGCAAGTGGTGCACATGTAAGGGTTGTTACTAAATATTTTCTCTAAGATATATCTGCATGGGATGAACTTTGTTCATATTGAAAAAAAAATCTGAAGTTATGGTGCACCCTTGGATAAAATGATGGATCAAGATATCTAGATCTGAAATGCCTATGTACATGCATGAATTATTGAAGAAATGATTAGATCTGTGATCTGGCGCATGGTTGCTGAAGTAAAGTGAAGAATTTTGGGTAAGTCCTATAGATTTGATACATTCTGCAAATTTCATATTTACAGATCTATACGCTAATTCATCATGGTGAAAGCGCATATATACGCGGATCTGTCTTAGCAAAAGCGCATATGGCAGTTAGGGTTTTTTGAAGCTTGTTGCAGAGGTTTTTCTATTATTCCTTCTATATTTTTGTTGTATGCCAATGAAGTCTTCTTGTATATCTGGGTTGTTTGAATACTGTATATGCTGCTAAGCTGAGTATATACAAATCTTATCAAATGAGAGAATAAACATGGTTGATGGTGACTAAATGATGAAGGGATCTACATTTCTAAAAGATATCTTACTAAAAGCTTCAAATTTGGATCTGAGATTGATTACATTATCAAAAATAGTATTCACAAAGCTATACGCAAGTTGGTGTGAAGGAAAGTGCGTATACACGCGGGTTCAGTGAAGCGAAGTAGCTTATGCATTTTAAGTTGATGAATGTTCAGGGTTGAGTTTGTATCTGCATATTTATTTTGAAGTATGGGTTGTTTCTGAGTTCTGGTTACAGTGATATCACTATTTTGGTTTAAGGATTGGGCAAAATTTATGGTTGTTAATGTTTATGTTGTTTGATCCAGTATGAAAATTGATGAAACGTTGTCTGCAATGATTCTGAGGTTTGGATCCTACAGTACGGGAGTAGAAGCTTCCTACCAGTAGTATTTGGTGTTCTAATCAGGGGGTTGAAGCTTCCTTCCAGGAGTGATTGGTAAACGAGAAGAAAGGGGGTTGTAGCTCCCTTCAAGTAGCAGCTGGAGAATGAGAGAAGGTTGCAGCCTTCTGCATGTATATGCCTACGTATCGATTTGAGTCTGTGTCAGTACAAAATTGTAATCAATTTTCCATATAGTAAATATTGAAGACAGAGATGACAACAACGGTGGTTTTCTCCTGAATTGGGTTTCCACCTTAAATCTTGGTGTTCATGTGTGTTGCTATTGTGTGATGTTTTATTCTGCTGTTACTACACATATTTTTTGATTATCTAACAGATGCATGACTGATAAACAGAGTTAAATATTGTTTTTTCTAACCAATAAAATTATATTAGTATACTCTAGTTTCTTTCAGTATATGCATGTGTATACGCGAGTTTGGTTCATAAAATATGCGTATGGAATTCAGTAAAGAAAAATTAAAATATTTCAGTAAGTTTTAAATACTAATTCACACCCCCCCCCCCCCCCTCCTCAGTATTTTTCCCAAAAGAGAACAAGGTGTTCGACGAGAGAGGTTCGACCGAAACATAATGGGAAGCCCTAGAGGGGTCTTCCTCCATGGATCTCATGGATGGTGACAGATAGAGAATAACAACTGAAGATTCTGTCATCACGACATTGGGGGGAGGTATCACAATGGATGCAGAATTTTCCTCTAGTTCTGGTGAAGCAGAACTCACAAGTAGAGGAGTATGTGATCCACTATGAGCAACCTCTATTTTGTGAATTTCCTCAAGGGTATCGTGAAAGTCATCGAGATGGGGACAATGATGGGAATAATGGCCGTAAAGGTTGCAAAAATGATAAGGGTTGCTCATGTGAAAAACTTTAAGTTTCTTAGCTGAATCGGGTAAGGTGATGTGGACCTCAAGGATGTCAAATTCAAGAAATATTTTGTTGACCACAGGTTTGAGACGAGGGGGTTAAATATAGTTATGGGTGGAATTCCCAACAACATCACACAAAGCGTAGGGAGGTGTCAGCTTTGGAGGCTTAGGTGGAACTGGAGTTGTTTGGGGATCTTTGTCCTTAGGTTTATTCTTTTTGGCTTTTTTCCCCTTACCAGATGCTTTCACAACAGGAGTAGATTCCTGTTGAGGTGGTTGTGGCATTGAAGCAAACGGAGGGGGTCATGGCTACTGGTTAAACATGGGTTAAAGTGGTATATGGTTTAATTTGACCAGGTGAAGTGTTTTTTGGGGGATCAATGTACTAGACTAGGATCCCCAGGGTCAAATTAGGTAAAATAAACATAGCCATAACACGCACAAAAAATACTCCAGATGGGGGAGATAAAAACAATATCTGACCTAAAGGGTAATGGCCTGGCGGAACGACTCCCAAATGGTTAAGGGTTGGGGGAACTGCTCTTGGTTGAAAAATATTGGGAGAGACACTAGTAGAAGGAGAATGTCCTTGAGGATATGGTATTTATGGCTATGTCGAGTGAAAAATAGTAGGTTGTGTTATCACTCCATTGGATATCCGAGGCTGAGAAGAGACTAGCAAAGGTAACCACAAAAAAATATTTTTCCAAGTAGCTAGCCCTCCTACATAGGAGAGGGCTCTCTCCAATGGATCTCAGTCAATATGGCTAGATCAATGATATATTAGGCTAGGTATAGTAGCACGGTATTTTTATTGATTGAATTTTGAGGTGCTAGATGGTGAATAGGTCAGGGAAGAAAGTAGCTCAGGGAAAACTAGGATCAAAATTGCAGGGATATGATGGAGCAAGGTAGGTAAGAAGTTCAACACAAGAGGATATATGATGAGGTGGTTCAGAATAATAGGGTTTGAGGAAAGAGCATAATATATATGAATTCTTTCCTACTAAAAGAGGATGAAAAAATCTGTAACTAATCCTCCAAAATAGAGCATAAGATTAATGAATTCTGTATTTCAAAATTAGGAAAAAATTACATTTATAAATGAGATGAATATGAATAACAGTAAATTCACAAATTAGCACAATAGAAGAAGAAACAGTGTCAAATTACTTTACCACAATAATTCCATCAAAATATATGCAACTTAGTCTGTTATTACTTGCCAAAAGTCTGATTACAAAAAATGTTCCAATATCAATCCAACAGTATCCAACCATTGCAATGTGAAAAGGAATGAAAGATATAGGCTGAAAAATAATTCTCCCACTCTCAGGGGTCGAATCCTTGACTTGTGTAACTGATCCCCAAATTTCTCAACTGGAAACCCAAAGACTAGGGAGGTCAACAAAGTCATCCCTAACTTTGGTGAAACTGATTCATTTGTCCAAAAATACATTTTTACCCAATGTATCTACCCCTAGCAAGTAAAAATGACATAATTACATTTACGTGAATAAATTCCATCAGTAAAATCCATCAAATCCATTGACCAACTGAGAAAAAGTCAAAATCTGGGAAAATATCAGTGAACTGGCAAAAACGAGAACCCTTGGAAAAAGTGCAGCGCCCCCCTGCAAAAAGCATAGTTCCACCTTCAAAACCACTTTTGGATGACTTCTTGAACACCAAATTGAGTTCATGATATCTCATTGGAAATATATTTCTATCTAATACACAATTGATCTATCAAGCACTGAAAATGATCAAGTTTAGCCCCTCAAAAATCAATTCTCCCAAAACTGGTCAAAACATGTAGAATAGGGGTGAAAAAAGCATAGCGTGATCTTGTAGGCCACTTTTGGAGTCCTTTAGAAGCCTAAAATTGATCTCATTATAGTTAATTGGAAATTTATTTCTGTCTATTTATTATTTGACTCATCAAGAAAGTCATTTAGACATTCGATCAAGGAGTTGATTTTCCCAAGAATACTCCAGAAGTGCAACAACTCTCCTGTAGCAGCTATAGTTTTAGCATTCCTCCAAAACCATAATACTTGTGTAAAATATGAAGGAGGTTATTCGTCCTTGGTCTATTATTAACAATAACCTCTTTCATTTTTGTGAAATTCTTCTCCATTTGGTCATAAACATACTTTGAAGCAAAACTGGCCCTATGTGTAGCAAATGATTTGTGCCTTGGAATGAATTATTGAAAAATGATGGAGAAATGATTTTTATGAGATGGAATATAATTATAATTGCTGATATGACATCCCTTGTGACTCCTCTACTCAAAGTTATCTGATTCCATAGAAAACCCTAGCTCAATGGGAGAGGAAATTAGGGTTTAGTGTAGGAAAAACAGGGGATTAGGGAAATTTATAAGAATAGAGGGAAATAAAAGGGATAGGGGGCTTATAAATTTTTAGGAAAATTTTTGGAGGTAGGGAGGGATGTTAGGAAGTAGGATAAAGTTGAATTTCAAGGATTTAGTGAGGGGAAGGGGTTCAAAAAGGAAAAACACAAGCCTAGTCTAAAAAAGGTCAAATTGTAGCGATAGGCTAGGGTTTGTGGAAAAATTATGATTTTGAGGGATACGAGTGATGGGAAGTATTTAGGAAGTTATATTAAGGATAGGGGAAGGTGTAGGAGAATCAAGATACAATCTTTGTTGATGATTTAATGATGGAAGTCATGAAACCAAGAAAAATGCCCTCAGAACCCTAGGAGAGGGAAATGAGCTTTCCAAGCACAATTGAGAGAAAAATATGGTAAACACAAATTCAATTACTTGGAGATGATAGTTTTGAACTTGAAATTGTTCAAGAAACCTTCTGAAATGATGATTTGTGTACCCTTGGGAAAACACAACTCCCTTTGGCAAAAGCGCATCACAAGAGGAAGACTTGTCTTTTGATGGTTTTAGCCCCTATCCATTTTATTTCCCTCTATTCTTATAAATTAAAATCCCCACATCTACACCACCTGATATCCACTTCATTCAAAACTTGGGGCTCTCCCACCCTAGATCTTCTCAACAAACTTCTGCTGGTCCTAATATCCCTATCATCCAAATACCAGCAGCTCAAGCCAACCCTATACCTCATCAGAACATTATCATGGCAGCTTGGTATGCACCTTTAGTTTTACCACAACCCTTGTTACCCTTGCCAAATGATTATCAGTAAAAAATCCCACACTTCACTGCCAAAGAATCCATTACAGCTCAGCAACACGTAGATAAGATGGAGGATTCTTTTGATTATATGGAAATTGATGATGAAACAATCAAAATGAGAATCTTTGCCCAAAGCCTGGGGGGCGATGTAAAGAAATGGTTTAAAGGTTTACCCCCTGGCAGTATCCAAGATCTCCTTGCATTATATCAGAACTTCATAGACAAATGGGAGGTTAGAGCAAACCCTCGCCAGCTCCTAGCAGAATACATGTCCCTTAAGAGGAACGTAGGAGAGAGCGTCCATGAGTACACCACTAGATTCAACAGCATTTACAATGCTCTCCCTCCACACATGAAACCTCCTCAAGGTATGGCCCTGGCTAAATATCCAGATGGATTTTATGCTGAAATGGCCTATGAGCTCAGAGATAAAGAGTATAACACATTGGAAGACATGCAGAAAGGAGCCATAACCATAGAAGCAAACTTGATGGAAAAAAGGGCAAGATTAAAAGCTGAGAAAAGGGTAACCTATAGGGATGACAATGTAGCTTCCACATCTGATCCCAAATATGATAGACTGTCTAAAAACGTGGAAGAGCTACAACAAATGATCAAAAGGATGGTTGTCCAAAACAGAAACCAAAACCAGAACCAAAACGTTAGAAGAAACAATGATGTTCCCAACAGACAAAGAGAGTCAGATCAACAAATTGTTCCCCCATTTCAAGAAAAAAATTTAGATGAAGATGAGGGGATCATAGAAGAGTCTGAAGGGAATGGGATAAACATGTTCGAAACAAAAGACTCAGTCCTTAACTATGATCCAGAGGAAGATTAGCCCTCACCTTCGTACTGGGATGAGGAATGGTTAGAAACTGAGGATTACAGATTAGGATTTGAAAATGCCATGATGCAGGTCAGAGAACAGTATGAACTTAGGAGCAAAAAGAACCAAGAAAATCCCAAAAAAAAGACTCCTGAGGTAACCATCAAGAAAATGCCTGACAGATCTTCTAAAGAATCTGTTGCAAGTGACAAATCAACAGCTGAAAGTTCTGGTAAACACAAGGAAAAAGACAACCAAGACACTGAAAGACAAAGCCAACCAACCAGCAGCACTAGCACTGCAGTTAGTGCTCCTGATAAAACGGTTCCTGAACTTGTACATAGTGAGAAATCACAAACTGATTTAGCTACTAAAGTAGTAGCAAATAAAACAGAGTTAAGCACGCCAAAGATACAGTCCACTTTCAATTTAGAGAGTGAGATTGCCAAAATCAAAATCTCTGTACCATTATCTGAATTGGCCACTCAGGATGTATATAAAGGAAAAATTTTGAAAGCATTGAATCTGGGGGAAAACAATGACACTATAAATTTGAATGATGATCAACCTGCCCTGCTGTTCGGGGCAAAGATTGAGGGAAAGTTTCAGGAAGGGGTAATTCCACCTTTTTATATCAGTCTCAACATTCATGACAAAATACTCCACAATGCCATGCATGATTCTGGAGCATCACAAAATTTAATGCCTAAGGTAGTGATGGAAAAGCTAGGCCTAGAAATAACACGACCTTACAAAGATCTATATTCATTTGACTCTAGCAGAGTAAAATGCCTAGGCCTGATCAAGGACTTATGTGTGAGCTTGACCCAGATCCCAGCTAAATGCATGGTCATGGATGTGGTGGTAGCAGATGTGCCACCCAAGTATGGCATGCTGCTATCCAAATCATGGGGAGCCAAACTGCAAGGAACAATGCAGATGGATGGCTCATATGCCACTATCCCTCTATTTGGCCAGCTTAGAAGACTGTATAGAGAGTCCCAGATGAAATTCCTAGTCAGTAGCCCCGAGAAACCTGAAAATTCACCATTATACTCTGTACACACAGACCTGGATTCTTTCATTCTGTATAACGACCAATCCTTAGGAGAGCCAGAATCCGAATGTAGAAATACAAGCAAGGACACAGAGCCCATGGACTTTATCATAATGGCTACCCTAGAAGAATATGATGAAGAAAACCATGGGTAGGGTACTGAAAACGAAACTCAGAGTGAACCAGTAACACAATGTAGTCAGCCTATTAGTCACACCCTTCAAACTAGCACACCACGTGACAAAAAAAACAACCCACAACCTAGTCCAGACTTCCCAACGCAACATAATGGCGAGCCCCTGTGGGAAATGAATTTCGATGGGTCCTGTACTAGAAACAATGCTGGAGTAGGGGTGTGGCTACGTAACACAGAAAATGACCACGCAGAGAGCCATGCTGTGAATCTGCATTTCAAATGCACGAATAATATTGCAGAATATGAGGCTCTCATCTTGGGTCTGAAACTATTGAAAAGATTAGGAGCCCATAGGATAGCTGTGAAAGGAGACTCAGAGTTAGTTATCAAACAGGTGAATGGTGAATACACAGCAAAACACCCCAGGTTGAGAGCATACAGGAATGATGCAGTAGATTTATTGAAAACATTTGTTGAATATGAGTTAGTGTTTGTTCCCAGGAGTCAAAACGTTATCGCTAACGGATTAGCCTGCCTGGCTAGTTCATATCCTAAGACTCCCCCTGACCAAAAAATCATCATTCAAACCAATTTCAGACCTGCAGTGCCAGACAACGAAAAATATTGGCAGGTCTTTGAAGGAGACAAACAGATCGAAGATTTCCTAGTGGGCAGGAATGAGTTTGAATTTTCTGATTCTGACTCAAAATATGATAACAGCTGCCCAAGTGAGAATTCCCCAGATGAACAAGAAACACCCTGTAACATAGAAATAAACACCTTTTCTAAAGAAACTGGAAATACAACCGAAAAATGTGAAAACACAGATAATGAAGAGATGGAGGTGTTGCAGGCCAAAGATAAGAACATACCCAGAGGCCTGACACCCCTAGAGGACCTTTTTGACTTTGATGACGTAGCAAAAAAGCCCACTATAGAACATGCAGAATCAGACGTAGAAGAATGCAACATAGGTACTGAAGATAAGCCCAAAATGATTAAGATGGCTAAGTCGTTACCTGCAAACATGAAGCATAAATACATTGACCTGTTTAAGGAATTCATCAATGTGTTTTCATGGAGTTACGAAGACTTAAAGGCCTATGACACCAACATCATACAACACAAGATACCACTAAAGGAAAATCAGAAGCCTTTCAGACAAAAACTCCATAGGATCAATCCAAAACAATTGCCTGCAGTGGAAAAGGAAATTAAGAAGATGTATGATGCAGACATAATAGTCCCTGTAAGGTTTTCTGATTGGGTGTCAAACTTAGTGGCTGTGAGAAAGAAAACAGGAGAGATCAGACTATGCATAGACTTCAGAAACCTCAACAGAGCCTCCCTGAAAGACAACTACCCTTTGCCTAGAATGGAACATATCCTACAGAAGGTAGTGGGCTCTAAGAGAATCTCCCTGCTTGATGGTTTTTCGGGATACAATCAAATCCTTGTACTCCTAGAAGATCAACTTAAAACAACTTTTACCACTCCATGGGGCACCTTCATGTATGTGAAAATGCCCTTTGGGCTGATGAATGCTGGAGCCACCTTCCAGAGAGCGATGGATGTAGCTTTCTCAGAAGAGATAGGACACTTCATAGTTATCTACTTGGATGACTTGACTATGTTTTCTAAAACTGAAGAAGAACACCTGAAACATCTGAGGAAAGTCTTTGAAAAATGTAGAAGGTACGGTCTGTCCCTAAATCCTAAGAAAACTGTTTTTGGGCTGCAAGAAGGTAAACTTCTTGGTCACATTATATCTGAGAAAGGGATTAGGATAGACCCACAGAGGGTTGACGGAATACTTCAAATTACACATCCGAGAAACATCAAGGAGTTACAGTCCTTCATAGGGAAGATCAATTTCCTTAGGAGATTTACCCCCAATCTTGCTGAGCATCTTAGGAAAATGACCAACATGCTAAAGAAAGATGCAGGAATTAAGTGGACTGTTGAAGCTGAGAAATCTTTTGAGTTAGTAAAAATTGCACTCACACAGGCCCCTGTACTTATCAGCCCAGACTTCTCAAAAGATTTTCTGATCTTTTCCTTTGCCTCTGAACACACAATAGCTGCAGTCTTGCTGCAAAGGAATTCAGAAGGGCATGAACAACCAATTGCCTTTTTCATCAAAGCCTTAAGAGACACACCCTTAAAGTAAAACATAATGGAAAAACAAGCATATGCCCTGGTAAAGGCTTTAAAAGACTTTAGGGTGTACATTCTGCATTCTCACACCATTGCTTATGTGCCAAATATAGTGGTTAAAGACATCTTGTCCCAGGACCCTGATGGGAAAAGGGGCAAATGGATTGCCACAATCTTGGAATACGACCTTGAAATAAAACCCACCAAACTGATCAAAGGTCAAGGCCTGGCCCAGTTAATGGCTGAATCAAACTTACAGGCCCTCAACATTAACATGATAAATGCCGTAGACGAGCAGGAAGGATTGCCCCATCCAACTGTTGAGGAGCAGTTTCAGAACTCTCCTTGGTATTTCGATATCCTTTACGTGCTCACCAACCTCAATGCCCCTCCAGAACTTTCCAAGACAAAGGCCAGATTCATAAAACTCAAAGCTAGAAACTACTGCGTGTTAAATGAAAATCTATACTGGAAGAATCCAAATGGCCTATGGCTGAAATGTTTGTCTGAAACTGAAGCTGAAAGAATCAAACAAGAGTTCCATGCTGGGGAGTGTGGAGGCCACCTGAGTTGGAAAGCCACTGCTAATAAAATACTCAGGGCTGGTTACTATTGGCCTACACTCTTCAGTGATGTCCATAAAATGATAACTACCTGTCATAAATGCCAAATCTTTGAGGGCAGAAAAAGGCTCCTTCCCCTCCCTTTACAACCTATCACCGTAGAAGGTCCCTTCATGCAATGGGGCCTAGACTTTATTGGGGAAATTCACCCTTCTTCTGTGCAAAATAAATGGATCCTAATTGCTACAGATTAGTTCACCAAATGGATATAAGCCATACCCACTAGGAATGCCACTGATTCTGTCATCATTAGGTTCCTGGAAGACTTCATCCTATCTCGGTTTGGCTGTCCGAGAAAAATAATCACTGACAATGCTGCTGCTTTCAGATCCAAGAGAATGGTTGATTTCTGTCACAGGTATGGAATAGCCCTTGGTCATTCAACTGCCTACTACCCTCAGGGTAATTGATTAGCTGAATCATCTAACAAAAGCCTGGTTACAATCATCAAGAAGCTGCTGGAAGAGAAAAAAAAGTCATCGCACAAAAAGTTGGTGCATGCTTTATGGGCATACAGACTCACAACAAAGAAATCCATTGGCATGTCACCATTCCAGCTTGTCTATGGAACTGAAGCAGTTTTTCCTACCAGCCTGGGAGTACCAGTGATTAAGCTTGTTCAAGAGATTCAGACAGAGGAAAAAAGTATGGTGAGAAGAATCAATGAAACTATTCATCTGCAACAAACAAGGGAGCAGGTTTATAGCAGAGCTGTCAGAGTTCAGGAGAACATCAAAAGGCTGTTTGACAAAAGAACCAAAGCTTTAGATTTCAAGGTTGGAGATAAAGTTCTGAAATGGGATTCAAGAAGGGAAGACAAAGGTAAACATGGAAAGTTTGATAGCTTGTGACAAGGTCCATATATCATTCAAGCCACCGTGGGTCCTAATGCATTTTTCTTGCAAGAACTCGATGGTACAGAGCTGTTTGGGGGTCCTGTCAATGGCAGGATGCTCAAACACTACTTTTGCTAATTTTCATTTCTAGTTCCATTTCCATTGTACATACCATTGCAGTTTTACTTTCAAAGAAAACAGAGAAAATGTTTCAAAAAACAGAAGAGAAAGGAGAGGTTCAGACACACTCAAATCATGAACCTCTGTGGCATAAAGATTGGCTCTGATAAGCTCATGCATTTTCCTGAGTAAGGGCCTACTCCAGACCAATTGAACGAGCAAGACATGTATTATGAACTTGGTCTGGAGTTTGCTCTTGCTCAGAAAAATTCTCAAGGTGAGGCTCATGAAGATATCCCACCTCAGGATCAGACCATACAGGAAGTAAAGAAGCTGGTCCTAACACGCTCAAAACCTGGATCAGCAAAGAAAAAGAAGAATCAGCTCTAACATGCTTAAAACCAGAGCTGAAATGAAGAGAAGAAGTGACTCTAACATGCTCAAAACCTGAGTCACAGAAAAAGAAGGATAGTTCAAATCGCAGATTTCATGCCCTCACAGTTTTGTTTTCAGTTTTCTACAAGTCTTCACTCCAGCAAGTCAGACAGTCTAATCCTGACTTGGCTATTTTTCAATTTCCTGTTTTAGAATGTAGGAGAAGAAATCTGTTGGACAGTTTAATCCCAACAGGTAGTAGATTAGGTAGAGAAGCATATGAGGCCAACTGTTTAATCTGGTCTCATGGAGCAATAAGGGTAGATTTAGAATAGGTTACTTTTTGTTTTGAAAATAAAATGTAAAGGGTCTGCTAGCTCAAATGCACCCAAAGGGGAAAATTGTTAGGACTGTAGTTTGGGTAGGTAGTTTGGTTGGGAAATTATTTCTGCTGATGTTTCTATCATATTGTGGCAGCTAAAAATTGAAGAAAGAAAGGGATGTGCCAAGCAGCAGGCATTTGGCCTACACCAAAGACCATTCTCTGGATTCTTGACTCCTTCAAGAAGAAGCCATCCCCATGTGGGGCCACTGTTAGCCCCCCATAAATTTTTTGACAAGCAAATAGGGGGCTAAAATGTTTTTGAGCCTTCAAGGAATTCATTTCCTCTGAAAACACATCATCCTTGAAGCCTCTTTGTGCCTGGTGTCCTTTGATAAATTTCCCTTCGCTGATTCCCATTGCAAGCCTCTCTGTTTGTGAAGAAATGCCCAAAGGGCCTCCTCCCCTTCTTATTCCATCCCCCTTTTGTCCCCCCTTCTGCTTCCCTTTTGTACCCTCTCAATCCTCCCAAATCCCCTTTATATCGTTCCTCTACCCTTTGCTTAGCCAAATTCCACCTTATTCCATCTATCGTTACTCCTCCTTGGCCTTAAAATGCATTAAAATGGGCCAAAACCCAATCTCCACTTTGTAATAGGGCTTAGCCCCTTTTCGCCAGCCCCTTTAGCTGTTTCCCCATGTAGCCGAGCGCTATGACCGAGCGCTACCCCTTAAATGTGCTAATCGCAATATCGCACATTGCTCCCATCGCATGTTTGTTTTAGCATTCCAATCATCCATCGCAAATATTTGCGATGCGATTAATCGCGCCACCGTTTCATCGCACCATCCGATCCGCCCGATCGCATAATCGCATTTTCCAGACGCGCGACCCTTCACATCTCCCGATTGCTCCTCTGCCGTTAGTCAGCCTCCAAATCGGACGGTTGGCGCTTCATCGCACCCCGCCAGTCACCTCGCACTTCCCAATCGCTTCCCCTTCCTCGATCGCAATCAGAAGCTATAAGTGTGCGTCCCTCTCGTCTATTGCGATTCTCCGACTAAGCCTTGACCGTCCATTGGGTCTAAGATCTAACGGTTGAGATCTAATTGCCATCCGCCTCTGGTTGGGTCCCACCTCATCGCATTTCACTGCATTCCCTTCACACTTCTTTGTATTTTGTTCGAAGTCTAAAGTCTTATGTTTCACGGTTGTTCTGCCCACTTTCATAAATCATTCCGCTGCTCGACCCCCGCCGTTGATCTTCGCTCCCAGGCTATGATGTAACAGTCTGCGCTGCATTCTTCCATCAAACCCTATTATTCGTGAGTCTTCACCAGTTCATTTCATTTTGTCACCATTGTTTAGTGAAAGCCACCTTTCTGCCACCGTGCTATCATATTTTTCGCCCTTCGCTCCACCAGTCTTCCATTGCATTGATTGTCTACACACAGTTGTGAGTTTCTGCAGAGTACAAGAGTTGAAACGCCACCATAACTACACAGTATGGATGCAGCAGTAATTTTTCCACTGACAGAGGCAAGGAATTTAATGAAGGGCGGGTTTCCACGCCAGCAGAATGTCTTCTTCCGAAGAAGGACGGATTGCCCATACTGTTTGATTATATGTCGTGCTCCAGAGGAGATCCCCGCTCGAAACGCAGTCCAAGGATATCAAAGCATTTTTTGCTTAAGTATGGCGGACCATTCCATTTTTCATTGCCATTTTGTTTATTCACCAAGGGTACCACAAATTACAGCGAACCAGAATGCATCAGAGACATATCTGGAATCAATGAAGCCTGACGAAGGTCATTCTTTTCTCCAAAGAGTGCCAAAAATTAATTCTCAGAGTTTAAAACAGAATGGGATTCGGCCCTCCCCTTCTTTTCTGAGTTTAATGTTATATTTAGTATTCTACCTACTTCCTCTGCTCTTTTTCAGCTATAAAAACTATGAGAAAATTGTTGTAAAGGTTGTTGATGAGATAGCAGAGAGGTGCAAGCAGTTTCTCTTGAAATAAGTTCTATGTGTATAGTTGTAAGATAGGCTGAGGAAGATGTATTCAGGTTGAATGACCCAGCTATTGGCTATGTTGTACCTGATTGGTGTTGATGTTTAATATAATAAGAAAATTTCATTGGATCCTGATCTAAAGTTGCGGTGATGTTTTTCTACCTCTGTGTTTATTTCCATTTCATTTCATTTCATCTGGCTCGCATCAGAAATTTGGCATAAGATTCACCCTTGTTAGGTGCCTTATGTTGCTGCTCTCCCAGCCCTTTATGTTTTCTGCTTAATGTGTTTATCTAAAGATTTATTTCAATTGATTTGACCCGTGTAGTGGATGTTGTTGCCTACTAGCTGATGTATGAATTAATGGAATCTGTTTTAGAAGTTCTTGTTAGGATTTAATGGAATGTGTTGAGAACACTGGGAGGTCTAGAACCCTGTATCTGCCTCACTAGGATCTTTCCATTCTGATTAAGCCTTTCCAAGTTCCCTTGTGTTGCCTCTGATTTTGTCCAAGCAGGTCTGGAGTTAAATGACCTCTGACCTGATCTATAGATGGGATTAGTTGGTTCTCCCCCTTTCACTCTCGGTCCTTAATGTCCCATACCACCCTATCACTTTAGGATCCAAGGCTTTAGATGACTAGCCCAACTGAAAGCTTGCATATTGATAGCAAGTAAATCCTTTCTTGACTCCATTACCCAATGGACTTGGTTTTCTCTGGATTATCTCTCCTTTGCCTAAATTCTTCCTTGCCCAGTCCTGTCTCATGATGAACTCTTCCTTCCTGATTCCCAGCAACCAAACTCTCAATTAAAAAAACAAACCCTGCGCATAGAACTAGCCTAATACCTTATTGTGAGATTCAAAGACAAACACCTTTGACAATCATAGAGAGATCCCTCTCTGGACCTAGGAGGGCTAGATCCTAAGGTCTGAAAGTGGTTCTATGTTGTCTCGTCTGGGTCTGGCTAACCCTCGCCAAAAATCAGGAACCCCACATGGCATGAAATGGCCTTTGTGAGAGTGGGAGTGAGTGTAGAGAGATGTATATTGAATGTGGAATGAGAAAATGAGCTTGAGTTTTAGTTTCTTTGTATCTTTAAAATCAATTTTCTCCTTTGGTGGTGTAGTGGACCCACCATGTACTTTCACATTCTGATTTGAACTGGAGCCTTAGAACTTAGTTGCATATACTCCATCATAATTAAGATAAAAAAATGCTTTTAAAATATTTTTTGAAAACCTTTGACTATTACTACTCCTTCAAACGATGAATTTGATGGTGAAATGACCAATTTTCATGGTTTTGACCCTATGACCTAATGATGACACAACATGAAAGAATGAGCTGAATGATGACCATGATGACTATGGGACACAATTTCAACAATGAATAACCTGACCATGATGATGTCCGTTGACCATGGAGGTGAAAGGAGTAGTAATGATCTAAATACCCTAATTAGTGATAAAAAATTTGCATGACCTAATGGAATGATAAAAATTTGAAAATGGGACCTTAATATGACATGATAAGAGTCTAATTGATCACTGGTGGAAGACTGCAAACGCTGACACTAACATTGGCTCCAAATGGGAAAGGTGGCTCCTTGGAGGTGTCAAGAACACCGTAGACCAAGTAGCCTAGTCAATAGGGCATGGAGTCAAAATCTGAAAACCAAAATAAATGTTGAAAACTCAACATAATAAACTAACTCGAGACTGACTCAAAACTAACTTACTTGACTAAAAGAATTTATCAAAACTTTCAACCTAGTAGCTGATCAGAGAAGCCTTAGGGCCTTCTCCTTGGGCTTTAAGATTCCATGAAAGCTATTTCACACTTACAAATTGCACAATAATACCAAATTTCTGAAACATGCTCACTCTTGTGAGTATATTAATCACACCCTACTCTAACTGTTGCATGAACTTAGTTGATCAGGTAATGTGGAACAACCAATGTAACCATGCAAGAATTTCAGCCATTGGCTGATTACTTTGCAAATGTTTTTTTAAGAGAAAAATTATGCATGGTGACAGCTCCATGAAAAACTTGCTAACAAATTCAAATTTAACAAAATTGAAAAATTTGGATCCTGTTGTCAACTCCAACAACTATGCAAAATGATCCTCCAAGACATATGCACTAAAGCTGAGCTGATCTAAAAGATTGTAAATCTACTCTGGGTGGTCTTCATGCAATGAAAATAAACTTTTAGACCTACCCTTACTGTCATTCAATACTAACCAGTAACTCTCCTTAGATGATTGCAGATTTCCAGATGAGATTTCTGATGAGAGTCCTACTAAAGATGACAAGGAAACTGGTTACTGGATCAAGCTTATATCAACACTCTTTTCAGGCTTATATTTATCTAATGGAGAATAACTTTGATTTCACAAATCAGACAGCACATCAACTATTGGATCTCTGAAGCTATGATAATTTTGTTGATCTTTTGTTGCATAGATATTATGAAAATTTCTTCTCAAGAAATGAAATGTTTCAAAACATAATGGTAAGGAATTTTCATGCATCATTTGATCATTAATTTCATTTTCCAAGTATTCATCTGCAACTTGACATTCAATGGCATTCGAGGGCTACAAATCTGGATCTGAGGAGTTTTGATGAAGGATTTCATTTCCCTCTTGATTTTCAATATCAAAACTTAATGACTATTTATTTATGATTGCATGAAAGTTGTCTCTGATGAACTGAAACGAAATAAAAAAAAAAACAGGAAAAGATCCTTCACTTACTTCCAAATTTTCTGCACTTTCCTCCTCACTTCCATAGCTAATATACATCGGATGATCACTGTATTCAAGCTGCTGAAATTGAACTTCTTCCTTCCACAAACCAACTGTTGATTTCTTTGTAGAATTAACTTCAATTTGGAGAACATAATCATCGCCATACTGATCAAACTTTGGCAAAACCTCAAAAGGAAGAATTTCATCAAACAGACAGATTAGATCATCATATTGTTTCTCCTCGGATTGATCTACAAATCCATTTTCCTGATTGTTCATAAATTAATACAAACAACAATAATTTGCTGATCTATGGTAACTGAGATTAGCAGGAAAACTTTTAGGGCTAGTAATATCTTGTTTTTATGCAATAAGTAGGTCATGGTGATCTTGAATGAAAAATTCATCTCTCATAGTGATATTTTCAATAATTTCCTCCACTACACTTACCAAAATGTCGAGCTTTACCTATGAAGATGTCAGGTTCTCTACATCTATGTTCTCCCTCTCTTCTGCCTTCAAATTTTTACTTCTGATCAACAGATTAGCCTCTACATCTACTGCATTGTTCTGCATCTCTTCAAGTGTTGCAAGTTTCCTTTCTCTCAGCTGAAACTCCATTTCTGGATCAAAGGCATCCAAGTAGTGTAAGAGAGTTGAGCCAAGAGGAGGTATTATATTAGCAGACATCAAACAATATACCTGGTCGAATCTGAAAGAAAAATTTTGTATTGTATACCTTGGCTGTATTTTCAGGTGGTTATACTCTTCTAGAATCAGGAAAGGGTTCATTTTTTCCACCCACTTGTTGAGGAAAACCTTGACAAACAATGAGAAATCTGAGATGCTCGCAGCAGACATGTTTTTAAAACAATTCTTGACTTTGCCTTGGAAAGAAAGAGAAAACATCCTAATTCTGAAATCCTCTTCATTAACTTCAAAAAGGTCGAGAAAAGTCTCAAAATTTTGCATATGTCTCTCAGCAGTGATGTTGTCACATTAAACATCAAACCTGGGAAGATATTTGTAATATTTTTTAAGGAAAGCATGGAGTATAGGAGGTAAGATGAGTGGCTTATATCTGTCCGAGACTGTAGAAGGTGTAAGAGTATGTACAACAATTGTAGGATCATTTTTAGTATATTATGATTAAAAAATCGAAAAGGATATGCACAAGGTTTAGGTGAGAGATCGTTATCTTGATAAAAATAAAATGGAAACTAAGTATTTACACTCTTTAAATAGACAGAATCAAGAATTTGATCATATTTTTCATACAAAAAACTCTGGAAATATTTCAGGAATAGAAAATAAGTAATTTATAAGAAATCAGACTACATCTTGAATACGATTCCACTTTGAATACCTTAACTTTGTGTAATATCCTTCCATTTTCCTGCTGGCAAGGTTGATCCTCGAGTGGAGTATTTAAATCAAGTTGGAGTCACCAGGTGAATGGTTTAGCCTCCATGTGTTTAATTGTTGTCCACCATCAGCAAATCAAATTTGAGCAATAGATATTTTCTTGGGGAAGATCTGTCACTTGTCCCCAGTATGGTCGCCAAGATGTTATCACTCCACCAGATCTCCAAGGCTAATAAGAGACCAAAAAAGGTAACCAAAAACCAATATTTTTCCAAGTAGCTAGCCCTAATGGGCAGGAGAGGTCTCTCTCCAATGGATATCAGTCAATATGACTGGATCAATTAGATATTAGGCTAGGTATAGTAGCACAAGGTTTTGATTGATTGAATTTTGAGGTGCTAGATGGTGAATATGTCAAGGAAGAAATTAGGTCAGGGTAAAAAGGATCATAATTGCAAGGATATGATGGAGAAAGGTAGGTAATTAATTTAAAACAAGAGGATATATGATGTGGTGGTTTAGACTACTAGGGTTTGAGGAAAGAGCATAAGATGTATGAATTATTTCCTACTAGAAGAAGATGAAACAAACTGTAACTAATCCTCCAAAACAGAGCATAAGCTTAATGAATTCTGTCTTTCAAACTTAGGAAACAATTAAATTTAGAAATGAGATGAATATGAATCAAAATACATTCACACATTAGAAAAACAGAAGAAGAAACAATTTCAAATTACTTTACCACAAGAATTCCATCAAAATAGCTGCAACTCAGTCTGTTATTACTTGCCAAAAATTTGATTACAAAATGTGTTCCAAGATCAATCCAACAACATCCAACCATTTCAATGTCAAAAGGAATGAAAGATATAGGCTGAAAAATACTTCTCCCACTCTGAGGGGTCAAATCCTCGACTTGTGGAACTGATCACCAAATTTCTTAACTAGAAACCCAAAGTCTAAGGAGCTTAACAAACTCATCCCTAGCTTTGGTGAAACTGATTCATTTGTCCAAAAATGCATTTTTACCCAATGTATCTATCCCTAGTAAGAAAAAATGACATAATTAGATTTACATGAATCAATTACATTAGTAAAATCCATCAAATCCATTGAACAACTGAGAAAAAGTCAAAATCTAGGAAAATATCAGTGAACTGGTAAAAACGAAACACCCTTGGAAAAAGCGCAGTGCCCCCTTGCAAAAAGTGCAATGCCACCCTAAAACCTACTTTTGGATGACTTAATGAACTCCAAATTGAGCTCATGATATCTCATTGGAAATATATTTATGTATACTACACATTGGACCTATCAAGCACTGAAAACGATCAATTGTCGCCCCTAAAAAATCAACACTCTCAAGACTAGTGAAAGAGTTCAGAATGGGGTTGGAGAAAGCGCATCATGATCTTGCAGGCTAGTTTTAGAGGCCTTCTTAAACTCCCAATTGAGATCATGATAGCTCATTGGGAAGAAATTTCTATCTAGTTATCATTTGACTCATCATGCAAGTCATTTCGACATTCCATCAGGGAGAATTGCCCAAGACTACTCCAAAAGTGCAGCAACTCTCTTGTAGCAACTATATTTTTAGAATTCCTCCAAAACCTTAACACCTGTGTAAAAAATGAAGGAATTTTTTCTTCTATGTTCTATTATTAAGAAAAACCTCTTTCATTTTTTTGAAATGCATCTCCATTGGTTAGAAACATACTTTAAGAAAAACTGGCACTATGTATAGCAAATGATTTGTCCCTAGGAATGAATTCTTGACAAATGATGGGGACATGATTTTTATGAGCTGGAATGGCATCATACTTGCTAATATGACCTCCCTTATAAATCCTCTTCTCATATGTCTCTGATTCCATAGGAAACCCTAGCTCAATGGGAGAGGAAATTAGGGTTTAATGTACGCAAAACAGGGGATTAGGGAAATTTATTAGAATGAAGGGAAATAAAGGGGATAGGGGGCTTCTAAATTCTTAGGAAACTTTTCAGGGGTAGGGAAGGATGTCAAGCAGTAGGGTAAAATGGAATTTCAAGGATTGAGTGAGGGGAAGGGTTCCAAAAGGGAAAAACATAGGCCTAGTCTAAAAAGGGTCAAATTGTAGCGATAGGCTACAGTTTGTGGAACAATGATGATTTTGAGGGATAGGAGTGATGGGAAGTGTTTATGAAGGTATATTAAGGATAGGGGAAGGTGTAATAGCATCAAGATACACGTTTTGTTGATGATTTAACCATGGAAGTCATGAAACCAAGAAAAATGCCCTCAAAACCCTAGGAGAGGGAAATGAGCTTTCTAAGCACAATTGAGAGACAAATATGGTAAACACAAAGCCAATTACTTGGAAATTATAGTTTGGAACCTGAAATTTCTGAAGAAACCTTCTACAATGATGATTTTGGTACCCTTGGGAAAACACAACTCCCTTCGGCAAAAGAGCAGCACAAGAGGAAAATTTGTCTTTTGATTGCACGAAATGGCCTTTGTGAGAGTAGGAGTGAGTTTTATTGGTAGAGAGATTTCTCTTGAATGTGTAATTAGAAAATGAAATTGAGTTTTAGTTTCTTTATAGCTTTGAAAATCAATTTTCTCCTTTGGTGGTGTAGTGGATCCACCATGTACTTTCACATTTTGATTTGAATTGGAGCCTTAGAACTTATTTGCATATAATCCATCATAATTAAGATAAAAAAATGCTTTTAAAATATTTGTTGAAAACCTTTGACTATTACTACTCCTTCAAATGATGAATTTGATGGTGAAATGACCAATTTTCATGGTTTTGACACTATGACCTAATGATGACACAACATGAAAGAATGAGCTGAATGATGACCATGATGACTATGGGACACACTTTGAACAATGAATAACCTGATCATGATGATGTCTGTTGACCATGGAGGTGAAAGGAGTAGTAATGATCTAAATACCCTAATTAGTGATAAAAAATTTGCATGACCTAATGGAATGACAAAAATTTGAAAATGGGACCTTAATATGACATGATAAGAGTCTAATTGATCATAGGTGGAAGACTGCAAATATTGAAACTAAAATTTTCTCCAACTGGGGATGGCAGCTCCTTGGAGGAGTCAAAATCTAAAAACCAAACTAAATGCTGAAAACTCAACATAATAAACTGACTCGAGACTAACTCAAAAAAGACTTAAAACTGACTTACTTGATTAAAATAACTTATCAAACTTTTCAACCCAGCAGATGATCAAAGAAGCCTTTGGGCCTTCTCCTTGGGCTTCAAGATTCCATGATAGCTACTTCACACTTGAAAATTGCACAATAATACCAAACTGCTGAAAGAAACTACTGAAACATGCTCACTCCTGTCAGCGTATTAATCACACCCTACTTTAACCGTTGCACGAACTTAACTGATCAATTAATGTGGAACGGCTAATGTAACCATGGAATAATTTCAAACATTAGTTGATTTCTTTTCACATGTTTTTTTAAGAGCAGAATTATGCATTCTCACAACTCCATGACAAAATTCCAAACAAATTCAAATTTAACAAAATTGAAAAATTTCGATCCTATTGTCGACTCCAACAACTATGAAAAATGATACTCCAAGACATATGCACTAAATTTGAGCTTATCTAAAAGACTTTAAATCTTCTCTGGGTGGTCTTCATGCAATGAAAGTAAAATTTTAGACCTACCCTTACTATCATGCAATACTAACCTGTAACTGTCTTGAGATGATTGCAGATTTCCAAATGAGTTTTCTGATGAGAGTCCCATTGAAGATGACAAAGAAACCAGATGCTGGATCAAGCTTATATCAACACTCTTTTTAGGCTTATATTTATCTAATTGATAATAAATTTGATTTCACAAATCAGCCAACACATCAGCTATTGGATCTCTGAAACTATGATAAGTTCGCTGATATTTTACTGCATAGATATTATGAAAATTTCTTCTCGAGAAATGAAATGTTTGAAAACATAATGGTAAGAATTTTCATGCATCATTTGATCATATATTTCATTTCCCAATTCTTCATCTGCAACCTAGCATTCAATGGCATTTGGGGGCTACAAATCTAGATCTGAGGAGTTTTGATCAAGGATTTCATTGCCCTCTTGATTGTCAAGATAAAAAATTAATGACTATTGATTTTTGATTGCTTGAAAGTTGTATCTGATGAAATTAAACGAAGTAAAACAAAGAGGCAAAGGTCCTTCACTTACTTGAAATTTTTTTGCACTTTCCTCTGCACTGCCATAAATGATATGCATCAGCTGATCACTGTATTTGAGCTGCTGAAAATGAACTTCCTCCTCCCACAAACCAGCTACTAATTGATCTGTAGAATTAGCTTCAATTTGGACATCATAATCATTGTCATACTCATAAAAATTTGGAAAATCATCAAAATGAATAATGTCATCAAACATACACATTAGATCATCAGATTTTTTCTCCTTGGATTGATCTACAAATCCATTTTCCCGATTGTTCATAAATGAATACAAACCACAATAATTTTCTTATCTATGGTAATAGAGATTAGAAGGAAAATTTTTAGGGCTAGAAACCTCTTCTTTTTCTGCAATAACTGGGTCATGGTGATATTGAATAGAAAATGCATCTCTCACAGTGATATTTTGCTTCATTTCCTCCACTGCACTTACCAAAATGTCGAGCTTTACCTCTGAAGATGTCAGGTGCTCTGGTTAAACTAATTCATTTGTCCAAAAATACATTTTTACCCAATGTGTCTACCCCTAGTAAGTAAAAATAGCATAATTAAACTTACATGAATAAATTACATCAGTAAAATCTGTCAAATCCATTGACCAACTGAGAAAAATTCAAAATCTGGGAAAATATCATTGAACTGGTAAAAATGCAGTGCCCTTGGCAAAAGCGTAGCGTCCCCCTGCAAAAATCGCAGCATCGCCTTCAAACCCACTTTTGGATGACTTCCTGAACTCCACATTGAGCTCATGATAGGTCATTGGAAAGATATTTCTATCTACTAAATAATGGACCTATCAAGCACTAAAAATGATCAAGTATAGCCAATCAAATATCAATACTCCCAAGACTGGTCACAAAGTACAGAATGGGGGTGAAAAATGCGCAGCGTGATCATCCAGGTCAATTTTGGATGCCTTCCTGAACTCAAAATTGCCACCTGTGTAAAACATGAAGGATTTTTTTATTCCTTGGTCTATGATTAACAAAAACCTCTTTAATTTATGTGAAATTCATATCCATTTTGTCAGAAACATTATTTGAGGCAAAACTGACCCTATGTGTAGCAAATGATTTTTCCCTTGGAATTACTTCTTGAAAAATGATGGATACATGATTTTTATGACCTCCCTTATGCCTCCTCTACTCAGACGTCTCTATTTCCATAGAAAAACCTAGCTCAATGGGAGAGGAAATTTGGGTTTAATGTAGGAAAAATAGGGGATTAGGGAAATTTATAAGAATGAAGGGAAATAAAGGGGATAGGGGTCTTCTAAATTCTTAGGAAAATTTTTTGAGGTAGGGAGGGATCTTAGGAAGTAGGGGAAAGTTAAATTTCAAATATTGAGTGAGGGGAAGGTGTCCAAAGGGGAAAAACACAGGCCTAGTCTAGAAAAGGTCAAATTGTAGTGATAGGCTATGGTTTGTGAAAAAATTATGATTTTGAGGGATAGGAGTGATGGGAAGTATTTAGGAAGGTATATTAAGCATAGGGGAAGATGTAAGATCATAAGTATCCAATTTTTGTTGATGATTTAACCATGGAAGTCATGAAACCAATAAAAATGCCCTCAAAACCCTAAGAGATGGAAATGGGCTTTCCAAGCACAATTGAGAGACAAATATGGTAAGAACAAAGCCACTTACTTGGAGATTATAGTTTGGAACCTGAAATTGTTGAAGAAACCTTCCGCAATGATGATTTGGGTACCCTTGGGAAAACACAACTCCCTTCGGCCAAAGCGCAGCACAAGAGGAAAACTTGTCTTTTGATGGCATGAAATGGCCTTTGTGAGAGTGAGAATGAGTTTTCTTGGTAGAGAGATTTCTCTTGAATGTGGAATGAGAAAATGAACTTGAGTTTTAGTTTCTTTGTAGCTTTGAAAATCAATTTTCTCCTTTGGTGGTGTAGTGTACCCACCATGTACTTTCACATTATGATTTGAACTAGAGCCTTAGAACTTATTTTCATATAATCCATTATAAATAAGATAAAAAAATGATTTTAAAACCTTTGTTGAAAACCTTTGACTATTAATATTTCTTCAAACGATTAATTTGATGGTGAAATGACCAAGTTTCATGGTTTTGACCCTATGACCTAATGATGACACAACATGGAAGAATGAGCTGAATAATGACCATGATGACTATGGGACTCTTTAAACAATGAATGAACTGACCATGATGATGTCCATTGACCATGGAGGTGAAAGGAGTAGTAATGATCTAAATACCCAAATCAGTGATCAAATTTTTGCATGAAGACCTAATGGAATGACAAAAAATTGAAAATGGGACCTTAATATGACATGATAAGAGTCTAATTGATCACTTGCAAAAGACTACAAATATTGAAGCTAACAGTGGCTCCAACTATGGATGGAAACTCCTTAGAGGTGTTAATAACGTTGTAGACCAAGTAGCCTGATCCATAGGGCATGGAGCAAAAAGTTGAAAACCAGACTAAATGCTGAAAACTCAACATAATAAATTGACTCGAGACTGAATCAAAACTGAATTACTCGACTAAAATATCTTATCAAAATTTTCAACCCAGCAACTGATTAAAGAATCCTTAGGGCCTTCTCCTCAAGCTTCAAGCTTCCATGATATCTACTTCACACTTGCAAATTGCACAATAATACCAAACTACTGAAAGAAATTGTTGAAACATGCTCACTCCTGTGAGCTTATTAATCACACCCTACTCTAACTGATGCACGAACTTAGCTGATTAGGTAATGTGCAACAGCCAATGTAACCATGCAAGTATTTCAGCCATTGGCTGATTTCTTTGCATATGTTTTTTTAAGAGCATAATTATGCATAGTGATGACTCCATGAAGAGCTTACAAACAAATTCAAATTTAACAAAACTGAAAAATATGGATCTTGTTGTCGACTCCAACAACTGTGCAAAATGATCCTCCAAGACATATGAACTAAAGTTGAGCTAATATAAAATACTGTCAATCTTCTCGGGGTGGTTTTCATGCAGTGAAAATAAACATTCAGACCTACCCTTACTGTCATGTAATACAAACCCGTAACTGTCCTGAGATGATTGCGGATTTCCAAATGAGATTTGTGATGAGAGTCCTGTTGAAGATGACAAAGAAACTGGTTGCTGGATCAAGCTTATATAAACACTATTTTCAAGCTTATATTTATCTAATGGATAAGAACATTGATTGCACAAATCAACCAACACATCCGCTATTGAATCTCTGAAACTATGATAAGGTTGTTGATATTTTGCTGCATAGATATTATGAAAATTTCTTCTCAAGGATTGAAATGTTTCAAAACATAATGGTAAGGAATTTTCATGCATCATTTTATCATATATTTCAGTTTCCAAGTCTTCATCTGCAACCTGACATTCAATGGAATTCGGCGGTTGCAAATCTAGATCTGAGGAGTTTTGATCAAGGATTTCATTGCCCTCTTGATTGTCAAGATCAAAACTTAATGACTTCTAATTTCTAATTGCATGAAAGTTGTCTCTGATGACATTAGGGGAATTTTGAGGTCTAAAATGGGCCTCCTAAGGAAATTATAAAATAAGAATGGAAATAATAAAATGATATTTTATTACATCATCAAATTTTAGAGGGAAAAAAGAAAACCTACTTTTTCAACTCGTATTTTCAACTTATCTCCCAAAGTTTTTACTCAAATTTCGAGTGGGAGTATTCGTTGGATGAAAAATTTAATTTCTCATTCAAGGATTACCCATGTTTAATACTTTTGATGGACCCTTCTACACGAAAAATAAGAAATACATGAAAAACGTGTTTGCAATCACATTTTTTCATGTAATTCTAATTTTTCGTGTAGCACGGTCCATAAAAAGTATGCAACATGGGTACTCCTTGGATGAGGAATTAAATTTTTCATCAAATGAGTACTCCCACTCGAAATTTGAGTTAAAAATTTGGGAGATAAGTTGAAAATACGAGTTGAAAAAGTAGTTTTATTATTTTATTATTTTTTAATATTTTTACCCTTTTACTTAAGAAAAGGTGAATCATCCCCCATGGTTGACATCATCATATTGAATCCTATTGGTTCTTATAAATTTTATTTTGGTTGTACATTTTTCTTATGAGGCCCATTTTAGACCTCAAAATTCCCCTAATGAACTAAAACGAAGTAAAACAAAGAGACAAAGATCCTTCACTTACTTCCAAATTTTCTTCACTTTCCTCCTCATTGCCATAGCTGATATGCATCCGTTGATCACTGTATTCAAGCTGTTGAAACTGAACTTCCTCATCCCACAAACCAGTTGTTGATTGCTCTATATAATTATCTTCAATTTGGAGAACATAATCATCGTCATATTGATCAAACTTTTAAAAACCATAAAAAGGAATAATGTCATCAAACATATATATTAGATCATCAGATTGTTTCTCCTCAGATTGATCTACAAATCCATTTTCCTGATTGTTCATAAATGAATACAAACAACAATTATTTTCTGATCTAAAAAAAAATTTAGGGCTAGCAACCTCTTTTTTTTATGCAATAAGTGGGTCATGGTGATCTTGAATGGAAAATTCATCTCTCACAGTGATATTTTTCATCATTTCCTCCACTACACTTACCAAAATGTCGAGCATTACCTTTGAAGATGTCAGGTTCTTTGCATCTATGTTTTTCCTCTCTTCTACCTTCAAATTTACCCTTCTGATCGTAGCAGCCCCCAAATGGGTGAATTGTTCTCGTATCTATTCAAATGTTGTATGTCTTTCTCTCAAGAAACTCACCTCCGGGATCAAAGGCATCCTAGCAAGAGAGTTGGAGCCGTGAGGAGGTCTTATATTATGCACCAAACACTACAATTGGTGTTGGAAGAGGATGCCATGATGCAAAGTGTTGTCCTTGATGGCAACCCACTGAATGAAGATGAAGACATGCGACTGTTGACATGTGTTGTCCTTGATGGAAATCCACCCGATGAAGTTATTCTTGACTTGATGGACTTGGTAAAAGATGTAAATCTGACGTGATATGATGCTTGTTGATATTATGATGTTGAATGTTGTCCCTGAAAGGCAACCCTCTTGACAAAGATGATGACAACTTAGTTGATGAAGTTGTGCTTGAGAGAATATGTTTCTGATAAAGAAAATATGATGTTTCTACAGTGTGTACAGAAGGCAATGAAGAAAGGAATTCAGAATGTGCTCAAAATATGATGAAAAGAGTATGTATCTTTGTATACGCGGATCCTTCTGTGGGGCCGCGTATGCACGCGGAAAAGAACGTGCTAAGTCGTGTATATGGGCTAAAGCGCTAAAAAAGTGCAAAACCAGGGGTAACCACTATGGTATTAACCCATTATATTGGGTAATGATCCGCCCACTTGACCCCGTCCAGGAATACCATCTAAGTAATGTAGCATTGGGCTCATGGTATTGAAAAAGGGGCTCATGGTATTGAAAAAGGATAAACCTATATAAGGAGAAGAAATTCATTGTGCAAATTAGAAGTGTGGGTGCAAGATGTCTGAGCTTGAATGAATACTTCTCTTTGAAGTAGATCTGAATGGAAAGGGTTACACTTGAAGATAAATCTGAATGTATGATGCACCAATGATGAAGAAGGGGATCTAGATCTGAAATGCACTTGTATCTACTAGATCTGCTTATGGAAGGCCTAGATTTGTGATGAGGCGAACATCTAGGCGAGCATCTGTCTGAAGTACAAGGGTAAATCTGAACTGAATATCTGATATGAAGAAGTATGCTGCTCTGTAATGATTAAAGATCTATACGCTACTTCACCACGGAGGAAGCGCGTATATACGCGGCTTCGCTGAAGAGAAAGCGTGTATGCGCAATGAAATACATACAGAGGTATACGCTGGTTTGTGTGGACGGAAGCGCGTATATACGCGACATCAGTAAAGGGAAAGCGCGTATGCAAACTAGGGTTTGCTGAAGCAAGGGGTATGAAATATCTGATCTGTTCTGCTATCTGATCTGTGTTGATAAGTATCTGTTGGTGATGCATGTTTGTGCTTAAAAGAATGGAAAGGGTCCAGTCTGAAAATATGATGAAACGTGGCCTGCAAGTGTTGTTCTATTGAAGTGGTTGGATCCAGTGTGAAAATTGATGAAACGTGGTCCAAGGTGGTGCTGAGGGTTGTAGCCTTCAGTCAGGGGGTTGTAGCTCCCTTCCAGGTGAGGCTGGTAAACGAGATCGGGGGGTCGTAGCTCCCTTCCAGGAGAGGCTGGTAAACGAGTCAAGGGGTCGTAGCTCCCTTCCAGGAGAGGCTGGTAAACGAGCGCAGGTGGGTGCCTGCGTGCTGGTCAAGTCTGCGCCAGCACATAAGTTGTAAGATGTTTTCTCTATAATAAAATATTGAAGGCTGAGCAACTGCAGCGGTGGTTTTCTCCCGACTTGGGTTTCCACCTAAAAATCCTGGTGTTCATGTGTGATGCTTTGTGTGATGGTTTACTCTGCTCTTATTGTTCATGCTTACTGTTTATTAAACATCTGATGAATGAATGATGGAATGATTTAAGTGAAGATCTAATAACATAATTAGATATCTTTGTATACGCGAGTTTCATAAAGGGTATCCGCGTATATACGCGAGTCTGTTTCAGGAAAGTAGCGTATGGGTTTTAGAAGCAAGAAAAAGTAAAATTTTTGAATATGCAGTAAATACTGATTCACCCCCCCCTCTCAGTATTTTTCCCAACAATTGGTATCAGAGCAGGTCCTTCTGCAGAAGCTTGATCGCTTGAAGGAGATCCGTCGCAATGGGAAGTCAAGAAGGAGTGATGTCTATAAAGCCACCTCTATTCAATGGAAGCAATCTGATATTCTGGAAGGTACGAACAAAATAATATCTGCAAAGTCTTGGTGCAGATGTATGGGCAATCGTGGAAGAAGGTTATCAATACCCAGCAAGTATCCCTACTGATGCAGCAGAAAGGAAGAAGTATGAAATCAATGCCAAAGCAGTGAATGTCTTATTAGGAAGCATGTCTGAATCAGAATTTGCTAAAGTGATGCATCTACATTCAGCAAAAGAAATATGGGACAAAATCATTCTGAGCTATGAAGGAGATACAAAGGTAAAAAGTGCAAAACTCCAAACTCTTAGAATTGAATATGAAAATTTGAAGATGCATAGTGATGAAAGTGTTTCCAGTTTCTTTCTTCGTCTGGATGATATTGTAAATCGAATGAGAAATTTGGGTGAAACCATAATTGATACTACTCTGGTGGAAAAGGTCTTAAGATCCTTGACTTCGAAATTTGACTCTAAAGTTTCAGCTATTGAAGAAAGGCAAGATCTGCAAACTCTTACTATTGTTCAATTACATGGTATTCTGACTGCTTTTGAAATGAGGCAAGGAGGCCCTTCTCAAATCAAAGAAGATGTTTTTAAGGCATCTGCAAAAGGAAAAGAAAAGGAAGTTGTCAAAGAATCCAGCTATATATCTGAAGAAGAAGAAGAAGAAAATTTTGTGAGAAGACTTCAACTAGGTACCGGAAAGTTCAAAGGTAAGCTTCCTTTCAAATGTTTCAATTGTGGAAGAGTTGGTCATTATGCTGCAAAGTGTCCTTATAAAGAATCATCGGCTAAAGGAAAAGAAGTAGCAAGAAGGAATAATGCTAATGCTCTAGAAAAGGAAAAGAAAGTTACATTTGGTAATGATACCCCTGCTGTAATTAAAGGAAAAGGGTCAGTATTTCTAAAAGAAAAGGTGAAGGCTAATGATGTCATGTATGTGGATGGATTAAGGCATAACCTATTAAGTGTAAGTCAAATGTGTGATCAAGGAACAAAAGTGGTCTTTAGTTCAAAGGAATGTGTGGTTCGTGATCTTGATACAGTTAAAATCATTATAAAAGGAAAAAGAAATCCTAGCAACCTGTATGTACTAAACGGTATAGATCAATGTTACTTGAGCAAGTCTTCAGAAAATTGGCTATGGCATAGAAGGCTGGGGCATCTAAGCTTCTCTCAAATCAACAAAGCAAGCAGACTTCAAGCTGTTCGTGGTCTTCCCAATATTAATCTGCCAGAAAGCATCATATGCAAATCTTGTCAATTCGGTAAGCAGACCAGAGTACGTTTTAATGCCAAAGAAGGATCATCAAGTAAGCCTCTTGAACTCATTCATACTGACATATGTGGACCTATGAGGAAGAAGTCACCACGTGGGGAAGAATACTATATCTTATTTATTGATGATTACTCTAGAATGTGTTGGATCAGGCTCATTAAACACAAAGATGAAGCATTTGAAAAATTCCAGATCTTCAAAGCTTTAGTTGAAAATGAATTAGATCTAAAAATCAAGTGTCTTAGATCTGATCGAGGAGGAGAATATACATCAAATGAATTCTCTGAATTTTGTGAACAACATGGCATAAAAAGACAATTCTCTGTAGCAGGTACTCCACAACAAAATGGCGTAGCAGAAAGAATGAATATAACAATTCAACAAATGGCTAGAGCTATGCTCGATGATTCTGGAACTCCTGACATGTTCTGGGGAGAAGCAGCACATACAGCAGCTAACATTCTCAACAAGGCTCATGTTCGGGTAAATAGTGACAAAACTCCATATGAACTCGGGTATGGTAATTCTCCATCTGTGAAGCATTTTAGAGTTTTTGGAAGTAAATGCTTTATCAAAAATAATGATGAAAAGCTTGGCAAGTTTGAACCTAGATCAGATGAAGGGATATTTCTTGGGTACTCATCTTCAAGCAAAGCATACAAATGTTACAATAAAAGGCTTCTAAAGATTGTTGAATGTATTGATGTTGTTATTGATGAGTCTCCTGCAGCTCCTAAAGAAGAAAAACAAACAACAAAAGAAGATGATGGTGACCTATGTCCTTCTACATCAAATAATATAGACAATGGATCCAATGAAGAACCTGAAGATGATCTATCTGAAAAAGCTCCATCAAGATATGTGCAAAAGAATCATCCTGAATCTCAAATTTTGGGTGACAAGGAATCAGGTGTACGAACAAGGAGAACTCTTGTGGGATCTTCTAATCATCCGGCACTTCTATCCACAATTGAACCACACAATGTCAATCAAGCTAGCAAAGATGAATGTTGGAAGCAAGCCATGAATGAAGAACTTGATCAAATTGAAAAGAATGACACTTGGGAATTGGTACCAAGACCACATGATAAAAATGTCATTGGAACTAAATGGATCTTCAAGAACAAGCTAAATGAGAATGGGGATGTTGTAAGGAACAAAGCTAGACTAGTTTGCAAGGGGTATACTCAACAAGAAGGTATAGACTTTGAAGAAACTTTTGCTCCTGTAGATCGACTTGAAGCCATAAGAATGTTTCTTGCTTTCTCAAGCTATCAACGAATCAAAGTTTATCAAATGGATGTTAAGTCTGCTTTTCTTAATGGTGATCTAGAAGAAGAAGTATATATAGAACAACCGGAAGGATTCATTTTGGGAAATGATGCAAATCTTGTTTATAGACTTAAAAAGGCTCTGTATGGACTCAAACAAGCTCCAAGGGCTTGGTATTATCGTCTTGACAAATATCTTCATCAACAAGGATTTTCAAAGGGGTCTGCTGATAGAAACTTATACACAAAAGTTGAAAATGATAAACTATTGATTGTGGTTGTATATGTTGATGATATCATTTTTGGGAGTAATGAAGAATCTTTGAGTCAAAAATTTGCTTCTGTCATGCAACAAGAATTTGAAATGTCCTTACTTGGAGAACTAACATTCTTTCTTGGCTTACAAGTGCATCAAACTGCAGATGGTATATTCCTATCACAAGCAAAATATCTTAAGCAAATTCTGAAGAAGTATGGCATGGAAGAATGCAAACCCGTAAGTACACTAATGATAACCGGATGCAATCTCAGTTCTCATGATGATTCTCCCACGGTGAATCAACCAGAATACAGATCAATGATAGGAAGTCTACTTTATCTCACTGGAACTAGACCAGACATTATGCATGCAGTTGGGATTGTTGGACGATTCCAAGCTAATCCAAAAGAGTCTCACCTTCAAGCTGTTAAAAGAATTTTCAAATATCTTCAAGGAACTCAAGACCTTGGTCTATGGTATCCAAAGAATGCTGATCTTACTCTTCATGCTTACACTGATGCAGATTGGGCTGGAAGTATTGATGATCGGAAAAGCACTAGTGGTGGTGCATTCTTCATGGGACCCCGGTTAGTATCTTGGTTCAGCAAGAAGCAAAATTCTATTGCCTTATCTACAGCAGAAGCAGAATATGTGGCTGCCGCATCTTGTTGCACTCAACTCCTTTGGATGATGCAAACCTTACAAGATTTTCAAATCAAATGTACATCTCATGTCCCCATTAAGTGTGACAATACAAGTGCCATCAGTATTTCAAAGAATCCTGTTATGCATTCGAAGACCAAGCACATTCCCATTAAGTATCACTTCTTACGTGAACAAGTGCTTGAGCAAAAGGTGAAGCTGGAGTATGTTCCCTCCAAAGAACAAGTTGCTGATATCTTTACCAAACCTCTGCCCAGGGAAGCGTTCGAGTATCTAAGACAGAAGCTGGGAGTGTTCTCTGCCAGTCAAAAGAACAATTCTGCATAAATTTAGAAGATGGCATTGTATACGCGGGTTCTCTGAAACACAGTCGCGTATATACGCGAGTTCCTGCACAGAAAACCGCGTATGTATGATTGCTCACATTTTTCTGATTGGAGTCAGCTCTCTTCAGCACAGCTGCAGTGTTGTTTGGTATCTCTGATACTGTTTGGTATCTCTGATGGTGTTCCAGTTCTCATAATTCTGTTTCTAATTTTTGATGAAGATGCTTTGATGAGTTGTTGGTGAAAGTATCCAGGATGCACAAACTAAGGGGGAGCCTTAGTCATATGAAAAGGATACTTGATGCACAGATTCAGGGGGAGAATTAGCGTTGCTGAGTATAATGCATTGTTGGCATTATGATGGTTCTGAATTATGTTCTCTTTCTTGAGGACTTCTTGGTATTGGTTATGAAAAGTCATATTTGTATTTTTGATGAAAAGGTCATGTGGAGACCCATGATGTAAAATTGTAATATTCAGTCATGTAAGGACTTGTCAAATTTGTAAACCCACTTGGTTGGGTAGCTGAGTCAAATTTTGTAAACCCACTTGGTTGGGTAGCTGAGTCAAATTTGTAAACCCACTTGGTTGGGTAGTTGAGTCTCATATGTAAATCCACTTGGTTGGATATGTGGTGTAAGTGTGAGTCATTGGTGATAGGTACTTCATAGAGTCATGTACTTCATTGGAAAATATGGTTGAAGATTCAGCATGAACTCAGGGGGAGCTTGGTCACTTCAGTATATATCAGATCTGCAGAACGCTTCTTCCACATGAGGAGAAAAGGGGAAGAGTATGTTGGTTTTTGATCCGCCCTTTGCCCTTGATGTCAAAGGGGGAGAGTGACTTGGTGTTTGAATGATGGACTAATGGGGAGAGTGACATTGTGTCATTGTATTCTTAATGTATCTATCTGTTGTGGTATCCAAACACCATCGTGGTTGCCATCAAGTCCAAAGGGGGAGATTGTTGGAAATATGATGCAGAGTGTTGTCCTTGATGGCAACCCACTGAATGAAGATGAAGACATGCGACTGTTGACATGTGTTGTCCTTGATGGCAAACCACCTGTTGATGTTATTTGTGACTTGATGGACTTAGCAATTGATGTAAATCTGATATGAAATGATGTGATGCTAAGTGTTGTCCTTGAATGGCAACTCTCTTGATGAAGAGGATGACAACTTACTTGGTGAAGTTGTGCTTGATAGAATATGTCTTGATGAACTAAATATGATGTATCTACAGTGTGTACAGAAGGCAATGGAGAAAGGAATTCAGCATGTGCTAATTCTATGATGAAAAAGAGTATGTCTCTAGGCATACGCGGATTGGCCTAGGGGAAGTCGCGTATGCACGCGAAAAAGAACGTTCCAAGTAGCGTATGGGAAAAAACGCTCATAAAGTGCAAAACCAGGGGTAACCACCATGGAATTGACCCATTGTATTGGGTAATGATTCGTCTAAATGACCCTGTCCAGGAATACCATCGGAAGTAATGTAGTTTTGGGCTCATGGTATTGTTTTGGCTCATGGTATTGAAAAAGGGGCTCATGGTATTGAGAAAGGGTAAACCTATATAAAGAGAAGAAATTCATTGTGCAAATCATGAGTGTGGGTGCAAGATGTCTGAGCTTGAATGAATACTTCTCTCTGAAGTAGATCTGAATGGAAAGGGTTACACTTGAATGATAAATTTGAATGTATGATGCACCAATGATGAAGAAGGGGATCTAGATCTGAAATGCACTTGTATCTACTAGATCTGATTATGGAAGACTTAGATCTGAATTGAGGCGATCATCTGTCTGAAGTGAAAGGGTAAATCTGAACTAAACATCTGATCTAAAGAATTATGCTGCTCTATAATGATCGAAGATCTATACACTACTTCGCCGCGGAGGAAGCGCGTATATACGCGGCTTCGCTGAAGAGAAAGCGCGTATGCGCAATGAAATACATACAGAGGTATACGCTGGTTTGTGTGGACGGAAGCGCGTATATACGCGACATCAGTAAAGGGAAAGCGCGTATGCAAACTAGGGTTTGCTGAAGCAAGGGGTATGAAATATCTTATCTGTTCTGCTGTGTTTCTGCTATCTGATCTGTGTTGATAAGTATCTGTTGGTGATGTATGTTTGTGCTTAAAAGAATGGAAAGGGTCCAGTGTGAAAATATGATGAAATGTGGCCTGCAAGTGTTGTTCTATTGAAGTTGTTGGATCCAGTGTGAAAATTGATGAAACGTGGTCCAAGGTGGTGCTGAAGGTTGTAGCCTTCAGACAGGGGGTTGTAGCTCCCTTCCAGGTGAGGCTGGTAAACGAGATCAGGGGGTCATAGCTCCCTTCCAGGTGAGGCTGGTAAACGAGTCAGGGGGTCGTAGCTCCCTTCCAGGAGAGGCTGGTAAACGAGTGCAGGTGGGTACCTGCGTGCTGGTAGAGTCTACACCAGCACATATGTTGTAAGATGTTTTCTCTATAATAAAATATTGAAGGCTGAGCAACTGCAGCGGTGGTTTTTTTCCCGACTTGGGTTTCCACCTAAAAATCCTGGTGTTCATGTGTGATGCTTTGTGTGATGTTTTACTGTGCTCTTACTGTTCATGCTTACTGTTTATTAAACATCTGAAGAATGAATGATGGAATGATTTAAGTGAAGATCTAATAACATAATTAGATATCTGTGTATACGCGAGTTTCGTAAAGGGTATCCGCGTATATACGCGAGTCTGGTTAAGGCAAGTAGCGTATGGGTTTTAGAAGCAAGAAAAAGTAAAAGTTTTGAATATGCAGTAAATACTGATTCACCCCCCCCTCTCAGTATTTTTCCAACAGTGGAAGATGGGCAGATCAGTGGAGGAGCTCATGGGTAGGAGCCCATGAATAAAATTTCCCTCGGGAGTCTGATGCAAGGGCATTAGGCACTAGCCAGCAATGTAGGAAGTTTTGTCCACATGTTGTGGCTAGGAGGGTTCAAAAATCACTGAAATTGTAACAGGGAGGTGTCAATACCTTAGCTGCCAGTTGCATTAGGTTAGTTAGAGTCAGTAGAAGTCGAATAGTTTTCAGTTCAGTCCATCTGTCATGTTTCAGTTAATTGAATAAATAGTAGCTAGGATTTTGAATTACCAAAAACAGTCCTCACAGAGGAACCAAAGAGACAAATATTGATGTATAAATGTAAACCCTGTATGCATTGAAGGGGAGGAGATTTTCACAGTAAATATTGTGTGTGTTAAGCAATTTTTCTCTGTTGAAAATATTTCGATGTTTGTTGATTATCAGTGTCGAGTAGTGGACATATTTTTTTTGTGTATACAATTGCTTAATTTTGAAGTGTTCGAGCCTCCAGCGTTGTGTTAATTCGATGAAGAATCTGTTGTGTTGAACCTCCGTTCTGTGTCCGTAGTCATTGTGTATAACCCCCCTCTGAATTTCTGAAGTAGGCCACAATGACATAGGAACCCAAGAAATGGATGCATTGTGCCCTTAACAAATGTGTCGAGCCATATGTGTGCACTTTGTAGCATCGAGCTTTTCCTGAAAGCGGAATCCGCTCACAAGTAAAGTCATTTTGGTTTGTTGTTAATTGAAAATCTTGTCCCAAGGTTAACCCCGAGTTGTGAATCCGAGTGTATAGAAAGGATAATGTAACTCCGATTAACCTTGGTCAATCACTGTTCCAAAACCGAGAGTGGGTTTGCGAAACCAAACCACCCATATCGCACCACCTTTGTGGGGTAAGCAGTATTTCTAATTCGGATGCGATTCCATTAGCTGCCTGACACGTCGACGGAGGAAAACTGCCTTTTCGCTTGCCATCACGCGTTAAATTTTGACTGTGGGACCAGAGCGATATCGACGTATGCCGTTGATCTGGAGGAAGGCTCATCGCATGGTGATCGCACTCCAAAGTAACACGGGGGTTAACCAAAGGTATGAGCATTTAAAAGTGTTGAACCGTCGATTGTATGTGTGGGCCCGAAATATATTAAAGTGCCACTTTGCAAGGATTGTCGGGTTATTAATATAAGTCATAGGGATTAAGGTTGCAAGGTATAAGGTGGCAGACATAGGATTGTCGCAGAGTTATAGTGTGGGGAATTAAAATCCAGAAATACATTTAATTTTTTGAAGTCTAACCATGGGAAAGGATATTATGGACAGGAGTTAGAAACCAGCTCTCCTTGGGGCTTGATTCGATTTTGTTGCTGTTAGGAATATTTCTCACATTTTTATGAGTTGAGTGTCACTGCTACCCCATTATTGTGTTTTCATATTGCTGGGTCTCCAACTAAAGAATATGTCGAGATATTCTCATTGTTGTAGCATTTCCCTAATTTGGGATATTATAGTGGTATCAAAGCATAATCTTGGCTCAGCCTGTGGATCTCAGCCATTATGCTATCAAGGAGAGAGAATTTGAATACTCCACTATGTGGAGAGAAAAAGGAAGATAAGCTTACAAAGCTTCTTCCAAGATCTGTACAGAGCATTCATGAAGAATTTGAGAAGATAAGGAGGGAGATATGTATAGGATCTCCAAGAGGGTTTGAAACTGAGTCAAAATCTAGTTTTTCTTATAGGGAGTGTGAGCATGCAGCCACACCCCGTGATGTACAATGCAGTTACATGGCTCATTTTGCCATAAGATAAAGAGAAGAAGGAGGAATTCCTGAGACGGGAACTCTTAGTGGGTTCCTGCATGAGTATGAATCTCAAACTCAGAAGTTTAGAGCTCATGTCACTTTCCCAAAGTTTTGCAAGGTCAAGGTGAGGAGGGACAAGCAGCATAATATGGATAGATTTCTTCTATCTATCTTTGATGGTTCCCCTACTTTTTCAGCCAGGGCTTGGGTGGAAGAGCTAGACACCTTTCTGCAGCAGCATCAAATTCCCGAAGATGAAGCCATCAGAGTAGCAGTGCTACACTTTGGAGGTAAGGTATATGCATGGTGGTTATTTGAGTCCTTTAATTTGAAGAATGAAAATACTTCTTCCTATTCAATGTTCATTAGAACTTTGATTGAAAGATTTGGTAGGAGGAATTCTAAAACACATGTGGAGGAAACAAACACATATAAAAAAAAAAAAACCCTTGCATGTGATGGGAGACACCATAGACTCAAAATCACTTCAAAGGACCATGAAGAAGGCTGATATCTTGCATGATACTTTTTTGGAGGCAAGACCTTCATCTTGTATTTTGGCACAAGGAGGCAAAGATATCCCTTTTCCAGAAGAGGATCCAATCATTGGAGGGTTGCCCACTCATGTTGAGGAGGCTAAGGGCAACAACACTGTCATTTCTAGAGTTGATCTAGCACCTCATGTAGAGGAAGGAGGAGCTCTTGCTCCAACTAGAGGGGTTCTTGCATCTCTGCAAGGAAGTCCCCAAGATCCCATACATGGAGTTCCAAGCACAATCAGTGAGTAGCATGATTGTGCAGCATTGCAGCCGGAAGGAGAAGGTGGGGAGAAAGAGCAACATCATGTGATGAGAGGCACACATCCTTCACTATTTCAGAGAACCAGTGTAAAAAGGAGGCAGATTGTATTTCACTGTGAAAGCACGGGCAAGTTTTCCCAACCATATGTATAGTCCACTCTTGACTTTGATGTCTCACTACATAGAGGCATTCCACCAGGGAGGCCACCATATCTATCATTGATGAAAGAAATATTGTCTTTGGATTCATCGCTCTTGGATTTTGGAGAGGTGAAGAGTTTGGAGGAGAAATTTGGCATGGGGGATGTCAAAGTAGCAGGTAGCAGCATGAAGAGAGCTTCACATGCCAGATCACCAGCGCTGTCTCTTAGGAGGATTGATCCTTACTGGAGATCTCAGCTCTTAGTAGAGTAATCCAAGGATCTTGGTGCATGTATGGTTCTTGATGACCTGGATGGAGATGATGAGTGTATGGTGGATGATATAGTCATCTATTCACATGGAAGAGTCTTCTTGACTAGAGATTCTAGTCTCAAGGAGAATTTGTTGCATGCAGCACATGAGGACTTCTTTTCCATGCATTTTGATGCATATCTTGCCTTGGAAGAGGAGTTCATTTGGGAGGGCATTCAATAAGACAAATTTCAGCATATGGAGAGATGAAGAGCCCGGATGATGATGGAGAGGATGTCACAGCCACATTCCTACTCATTGGGAATAATGGAGCATTTTTATTTGAGCCATTTCAGCTCAAGTCTTCAAGTACATAATGGAGAATGTACAATTTCACCTTATGTTTTGTACTTCTTGTCTTTTTATGAGCAACATATTGTACCAAGGAGGGTTATTCCTTCTTGCATATTGTATAATGATGTACTTGAAGCCATTTGTAGCATTGAGATTTGCTATCTCATTGGTGGTTTGTGGGGAAAGCCACATGACTTTTGGTGTGCACCATTAACACCCTTTTGTACGTTAATGCTTATATTTTGTAAAATGATTGTGGCAGAAAAAAAGTGGCTGGAAAAGCACTTGTTTTTGTTTGATTTGATGCAGGCTAGGGATGCACTGCACTAGTTCCTTGTATGGGACCTTGATCCACTTTTCGGTTGTCATGTGACAACTTGTTTCTATTGGTTTTTGCTTCCATGTGTCGCTGCTATCTCTATGTTCATGGGAAGATTTGATTGGAGAGTGGGATTGAGACTAAAGATTCCCATGGGGAGAATGATTCTCCCTACTATACATGTGGTACATTTTAGGAGGAACCATGGGCCAACCATGAATGCCATATTACATTTATTTTCTTCTTGTGGGAGGAACCACTTGAAGAACTTGAGGAGGCACTCCATGGATCATGAGAAATTGGATGATTTAGCACAGTCAACTCTTTTCCCTTTGAGGATGAGGAGAGACTCATCTATTGGCCACTTCATTTATATGATCAGAACATATGGTAAGAGTCTTGTTGATTTGCATAGTAATTTGTCTAAATATATGCATCTCTTGACCATATATGTGCAGGGATTTGCTCAAAGGAGGAATATTCTTCCTTCTAGATTTGATGGTCTACATAAGGCCATTATGGATGATCACTCCCTGAGTGAATATGGGGAGGATATTTTTCATGGAGAACATACTTACATTGCACATTACATCATTCACTTTCTCCAGACTTGTGATGAGATTGGGGCAGTAAGAAAATGGTGGGGAGGCCACCCATCATTTTATTTTCTATGGAAGTGGAGATTCAAACTACGTTGGCTACATTTGAGGGACCATTGCCCTTCTTCCTTACTTCACATGGCAGCCAGCATGATTCTCCTTATGGTTCCCTTGGCCGATATTGCTAAGGCTTTTCTTGGGAGCATGATTGGAAGGGAGACACATTGGGTGAATGTGTCCTTGGAGGGAGAAAACTCCCACACTCTTTACACTACATGTTCTAAAGGGAGCATGGGAGATGGTATGGCCACTACAGCAGCACATTTGTTTCCTTATGAGGTGAGCCATATGAGGAATGTGATGCCATATGATGATTACTTCCAACTCATCACATATGAGATGATTTGGGCCAACATGTTTCATAACGTTGGAAGAGAGATCCTTAGAGGTCTAATCTCCATCTTGCCATTTGAGGGCAATGTAATTGTAGCTCGGGATCAACATACACTCTACACTTATCCTAAGTGGAGAGGAGGACAGCGTGGGGTAGGCTACTTTGTCTACCAGGATCAGATTTTCAGCCCACCTACATTGCCGGAGCCAGAGGTGGAAGATGACTTTTAGGAGTTTCCATGTTGAGAGGTAACTCATTTTGCATGGATGATTTCTTTGGGGATGGAGGATCCACATGAGGAAGATGTTCCTGAACACATCATAGACACCATGCCTTGAGAGGAGGCTTTCTAGTTCTATCTGTTTTCGCTCCTAGAGACAACCTAGAGTTGCCATAGACCAGTGCCTAGGACATCTTATCATAGCAAGGAGCACATAATATAACTTGGGTGTCAATCCAAAAGGCTCTCCTGCTATCTCTTGTAGAACAAGGAAATTGATTTAAATGGGACCAGAATCTACAGAAACTGTCACAGGGAAAGTAATGTTGCAGAGGCAAAATGCAAAGCTCCAATATAAAAAGCATCAGACAGTTAAGAGACAATTTACTGTAAAGAGGGCCGATTCAACTAATATGCCACAGAAATCAAATATCAGAAAGTGTATGCGGTGAAAGAAATATAAGAAGATATTAATTTCCCTTGGGCTGATACCCAGATACACAACAGAACCATATATGGGCTTACCAATCTAAGAATCCATACATGGCAATGGAATTTTAAAAGCACCCTCCCAAAGCAACTAATATAGCAGAAAGATGGATGAAATGAACATGGAACAGTATATCATGCCTGAGCCATATTTAAAGAGCTTGACTGATCCAAGTATGGGTATCAACTAGGATAAATCCCTACCTAAAATCAGTGAGCCACTCGCATTCCAGTAACATGATACAAGAAGATGGATGAAATGAAATATTGTATTAAACACATAAGAGCAGGTTACATACTGTGAAATATCAAAGACCAGAATCCTCTAAGACAGATATAACTCCTCCTCACTGAGACCCTACAGGCTCTGAGCCTTCATACAAGAGCTTTTACAAAATGTATACAATAAGCCTTTCACTGCACAATTTTATGATAAAAATCTGGAACCCCCACAATGTCTTTCTTCTGGAGTTTTATAGGAGAGACTGAAAATTCTCGAAAATGAGGTAGGTGATGCTCATTTAATTGGCTTAATTTGAACAAAATGGCGGAAAACCTTCACGCCCACACTGCTGAATGACCATGTTGAGTTGTGTGTACTCTGCTGCCGGCAGAAATAAATGCACTGGGTAAAAAAATCTCTTCAAGAACACGGTATAGAGAGAAATTCGGATGAACTTTCTGTCCTTTCCTGAAGAAAATTCGGCTGAAATAAACCTTGAGGGCATTTTTTTCTGTGAAAAGATCTTTCTAGTGATCTGCAGGGTCTTCGATCCGGTACTTTGCCTCCAAAAGGGTGTGTAAAAGCCCCAAAGTCCTTAAATACATTTCTTTAATCCCCTGCTCTTCACTGATATTCTCTATCTGCGCCATTAATTCTTCATCTGCTCAACCTGTGCATTTGAATGACCCTGGAGGGTTTAATAGATTTAAATCCTTGCTTTCTTTAATGGTGGTCATATCATAACAGCCCTCGGATCTTTTCATAAATTTTTCTCCTGAAACATGGTCCTATCATGCGTTCTCGGCTTCTGTAATGGAGGCGGTGAATCATGATAATTCTCTGCCGCGGCAAACCTGCAAAATTACAAACTCGTTAAAGAAAACCAGACACAGGGATGATGAACGTGGTGGGGTTGATGGAAATGGTGGTGCAGACTTGGCAGAATGATGAAACGATGCGGGGTGGCGGAGAGATGCAGAGAAACAATGGAGGACGAGCTGGTGATAGCTTTCCATGTAAAACATTGAAATATGATTTATGAATGAAACATGTGAATGGCAGAGGAAAAACACGATAGATGCGTGGGATGATGATGTGGTGGGAGACTCAGTCAATAGGTGGTCACGCAAATGATCTGGGCCATACGATCTCCAAACAAAATCAATGGTTGGAATTGCGTTGGAAGGTGATAGACTGTGGGCCCGGAGCACTGTTCACTTAGATTAACGTCTGTGCAGCTTCAGAATGCGACAACCGTCGGATGTGGACCCCAAGATCGAATGGCTAGCGTTAATATCGCGACACGACTTTATCTGAATGATAATTTGTGATGGAGAGTGGTATTGGAACAGTGGCACGGGACGCGTGGCAAGCAACTTATGGAATCACTGCGATTTGCGGAATACCGCCTGCCTTCGAAAGGCGGTGCGATGAATACAACCGGTTTTTGCAATGTGCGCGGGCGCGGGGACCACCAGGACAGGCTGGCGGTGGACCCTTGATTTATATTTAATCGGACGGCACAGAACGCGCCCGATGATCTTACACGGAGAGCACCTTTTGGTCTAGTACAAGGTCTAGTGCCTTGATCACGCGGGGAATAAAGTGAAGGGGGGCTGAGACCAAAAGGATTTGGGCCCAAAATATTTTCAAATATGGGCTTTGGGCATTAAAAATGTGATTTTAAAGCTAAGAGAGGGCAACGATAGACAACTAATGAACTTTGCAAGACAGGGCGAGAGAATTTGATGATTTGAACCAGATGGATCATGGAAATTTTAATAAGGAGAAGATCGTGGTCAACATTGGCTCCATCTAGGGACGACACGTTCATCCTCGGACATGTCGAGAACTTCGTAGACCACTGATCATCCTGTATGTGAACTATGCTGTTCAGCCCCACTGCATTTCTCTTCACAATTCATCAGCACACATCCCTTATTGAAAAAAAAACTGAAACAAAACTTATATACAATATGGTACAACAGGCACTCCCTGCCTGAATCAGAATTGAAAGTAGGGCTTTAGGAATTGGCCATTTACAGGGGCATCCAGCAAGTCACCCTGCAAATTCTCCAATATAAACGTGTTATTTCCTCCCTGTTCCACAATTTTGAATGGGCCGAACCACAGTGGGTCGAACTTGCCATGTTTTCCCTTTTCAGCCCTCCTGACATCCCACCTGAGCACTAGGTCTCCAATCTGCAATTTTCTATCTTTTGCATGCTGATCAAATATATGTTTCATTTTCTCTTGATATTCTGTTAGCCTCTGATTCACCTGTCCTCGTGTTTCCTCTAATTCCACTAATTGATTGATTCTCCTGACCATATCATCAGGTTCCTCCTGGCTTTCTTGTAGGAAACGTGCCACTGGTAAGGCTAGCTGCACAGGAAACACTGCTGCTCGTCCATATACCAAGTCATATTGAGATTTCCCAGTTGCTCGCTTACTGGTGATTCTATTAGCCCAGAGAGAAAATTTCAGTTGAGAATCCCAATTCTTCTGATTTTCATTTATAGTCTTTTTCAAGGCCCTCACTAGAGTTTTGTTGGAAGATTCTGCCAAGCCATTCCCCTGTGGGTAGTAAGCTATGGAGTGATTCAATGTAATATTATATTGCTGACAGAAATTTACAAATTTTGCAGATTTGAAGGTCTACGCATTATCAGTCACTATTCTAACAGGACAGCCAAACCTGGATATGATGTTTTCTTCCATGAATTTTATGATGACAATGTCAGTAGCATTCCTTGCAGGTATGGCTTCCACCCATTTTGTAAAGTAATCTGTGGCTGTCAATATTCATTTATGTTGTCCACTTGATGGGGGGTGTATTTCTCCAATAAAATCTATTCCCCATTGTTGAAATGGCTCACTCACATGAACTGGAATCAAGGGTAGAGCTGGTAAATTTTGTCTTTCAGCAAATTTTTGACACTTATCACAGGCTCTGACCCAAGAAAAAACATCTCCAAATAACTTTGGCCAGTAGAAACCAGCCTTTAAGATTTTATGGGCTGTGGCCCTCCAACTGTAGTGTCCTCCACAGATTCCTTCATGAAATTCTATCATTATACTTTCTACTTCATCCTCTGTGAGGCACAATAATAGGATGCCTGAAGGGTCCCTCCAATACAGCTGTCCATTAGCCACTATATACTTTTGGGATTTTAATCTTAATGCTCTGTATTTTGCTTTATCACAACTTGGAGGACAACTGATTGTCAAAAGATATTCAACTATTTCTTTGTACCATGGACTGGTAAGATATTTTATATGTGTTTTCTGAGAAGCAACTTCCAGTCCTTGTTGTTCTTTTTCATTTTCATATTCTTCATTTGAAAGCATAGACAAGTTTATGCCTAGAGCCTGATAATTTGATTCAGATAGAATTCTTGCAAGCCCTTGTCCTTTGATCAGCTTGGTAGGGTGGATTTCTAGATCATACTCCTGTATTTTAGCGATCCACCTTCCCCTTTTTCCTTCATTGTCTCCCTGAACAAGGATATCCTTTACAGCTACAGTAGGTACAAATGCAGTGATGTGAGACTGCAAAATGTATATGCGAAATGCTTTGAAGGATTTCACGAGGGCATATGCCTGCTTCTCTAATATGTTATATTTCAATTCTACATCGTGAAGCACCTAACTGAAAAAGGCAACGGGCTGCTCATATCCTTCTTCATTTTTCTGTAATAACACTCCAGCTACTGTATGTGGTGATGCAAAGGAAAAGATCATAAATGGTTTAGTATAATCTGGCCCAGCTAGTATAGGGGCTTCATCAAATGCCTGTTTTATCCTAGTGAATGCCTCTCTGGATTCCTGAGACCATTTTACTTCATTTTTCTTTTTTAGCATATCTGTTATATGCCTAACTATCTCAGCGTAGTTAGGAATAAATCTTCTCAGGAAATTTATCCGGCCTAAAAATACCTGTACTTCTTTTTTATTCCTGGGAAGAGGAATACCATTTATGACTTCTACTCTTTTGGGATCTATCCTTACCCTATCTTTAGTCACAATATGTCCCAAAATTTTTCCTTCCTCTAATGCAAATAAAGACTTTTGTGGGTTAAGAGAAAGGCCATACCTTCTGCATTTTTCAAAAGTCCTTCGTAAATTCTCAATGTGTTCAGCATCATTTTTTGAAAACACTGTAATACCATCAAGGTACACCACCAAAAATTTATCCTGCTCCCCAACAAAAGTAATGTCCATGGCCCTCTGAAAAGTAGCCCCTACATTAATCAATTCAAAAGGCATCCTGGCATACATAAATGTACCCCATGGTGTGGTGAATGCAGTTTTTTCCTGATCTTCTGGAAGTATAGCCACCTGATTATAACCAGAAAAACCATCCATCATTGACATCCTAGAGGCTCCCACCACTTTCTACAGGATGTGGTCCATCTTAGGGAGTGGATAATTATCCTTTAAAGATGCTCTGTTTAAATTCCTGAAATCCACACATAGTCTTATTTCTCCATTTTTCTTTCGGACAGGTACCAAGTTTGCAACCCATTCTGAGTACCTTAATGGCACAATTATTTTGGCCTTTAATAACTTCTTAATTTCTTTCTCAATAGAGGGGAGCAGTAGAGGGTTTATCTGTCTGAGCTTCTGCTTATAAGGTTTTGCATCTTCCCTCAGAGGAATTTTATGTTGCATTATACTAATATCAAAAGTTTTAAGGTCCTGATAGGACCATGCAAACACATCCCTGAATGACTGAAATAATTTCAGGTATTTCTGCTTGTATTCTTCTGGGACCTTCTTGGATAACTTTACAATTTTGGGATCAACATTAGTACCCAGATTCAAATCTTCCACTTGACCTTCTTCTACCATTTTACTAGGCTGCAACGGGACATCATTTTTATCAAATAGTCTTTCTAGAGGCACCAACCCTCTAGGGATGACATTTCCTTTTAACTGCAGCACTTTACTTCCTGCCATTTTCTCCTCCCACTTATTTTCTGAAGTATTCTCAGCCTCATCTTCTTCACAATTATCAATCTCCATATTAGATAATTCTCCCAATATTTCCAAGAATCTCTTCATCTGTTCGTCATCTTCAAATACCTGCAAGTGCTTAGTATTATCTGGGATAGATGGCCTGTAACGTACCTTGATTTCATACCTCAGGAGAGGATTTTGAGGAGGACAAAATGTACTGGGAGCTATAGCAAGAGAATCTGCCATTCTATTCTGCTCCCAAGGCATGAACTGGATATTGAATGCTAAGAATAATTTCTCCACCATGTCCCATACTTCATTTCTATAAGCTCTCAGCCGTGAATGTTTAGTTTGACATTGATTTCTGACCTGCCTGGCCACCAGCTCAGAGTCTACCAGGACCTTTAAACACTGTATGCTCATGCTCCTAGCTGTCTGTAGTCCTAGTAACAGTGCTTCATATTCAGCCACATTATTAGTAGCCTCATATTCCAATTTAAAAGACAGTGGGACCCATCTGCCTGTAGGAGAAATTAATAATACTCCAACCCCATTACCTTCTCTTGAATTTGCTCCATAAAAATGTAGAGTCCATACTCCTGCTTCATGGTCTTCTAAAGGATGTTCAATTTTGATCTGGCAGAAGGAAGGTTCCTGAGCGAAATTTTGATCCTTTTCAAGCATAAAACATGAAAAATCTCCCTCCTTGCTATAGACTGGTGAATTCTCTGAACTGTCAGCCTTAGTCACCATCTTGAAAAATCTGGTTTCTCTGTATAATCTCCTCTCCTGGCCACCAAAAATAGGGATAGTGGCATAGGTTAAATCCATCTTAAGTGACCCACCGATTTTTTTTCCCCAGGATCTTGACAACAGCATGCCAAAGCGAGCTGGGATGTCAGCCACCACAATGTCCATTACTACACTTTTTGCTGGGATTTGGGCCAGATTGACTACCAAATCTTTAATCATCCCCAAGCATTTAACTCTTTTGGAATCAAATGAATAAAGGTATTTATATGGACGTGTGATTTGTAATCCTTGTTGTTCCATGACAGACAGAGGCATAAGATTATGGGAAGCTCCAGAATCTAACATACAATTATGTAACAGCAGGTCATGAATCACTAGAGACACGTAGAAAGGAAGAGTAGAGAGGTCTACCTCCTCGACATGTGGGCCAAAAACTACCATGGGTCTTTCTTCTTGAAGATTAAGACTGTTTGGGATTACTGGTGCTTCAGGAGGGAAAAATAAAGAAGTTACTTGAGATTGATATGCAGGTTGTTTCAACAGTTCAGTCAGGGGGACTGGGATTTTGACTTTCTCAAGTTCTTTTTGTAGATTGAAAGCAGGAGGGGACTTCTCCATTACGACTTCTTTTGACTCTTTATTTTCAGCTGAAGGTTTAACTTCTTTTGATACAGACTCAACATTAGGAGGACTGACTGTTTTTGAGGAAGGAGGAATTTGATCATCAGACTGCAAGGGTTCGTTTAAAGGACTCTTACCTTTGTCTGTGACTTTCTGCGTTGTTAACTCCTTTTGAGTAGGTGCTTCCTTTTGAGGAGGCTCTTCTTCTTGATCTTGAGCTCAATTCCCCTTCCTTGAAGATCTGAGATCATATTTTCTATTGAATTGTGCTAGCATGAAGTCCTCAAATTGTTTACAACAATGATCAACTTCTGCTTCTTCTGTATCTCCAAACTCTTCTTCTTGCAACGGACATTCCACCTCATAAGCAACATCCTCAGCAGAGTTATCTTCTGGACCATCTAAGTACAAGGGATCTGGTACTTGATCTTGTTGCTCCTTTGTTTCCCTTGGCAATATTTGCAGGGGTGGCTTTCTATACTGAGGATTGTAACCTCTATTTGGAGCATTATAAAAATTCTTGGGGGCTGAGTTCTTGGCCTCCAGTTCTATCTTAACCATATTTTTGATCATTTTTCTTATTTCCTCCATCTTGTCAGGGTCTCTGTCCTGATTTGAAGTAGATACTTCCTCTTTGCCCCTTCTTCTGGTATCCTGCTCAGCTTTCCCTTTTAATTTCCCAGTGGAGGAAAAATTTGCTTCCAGCTCAAGAGCATCTGACTGAGCATCATCTAGAGTGGCAGGCTTTCTTTCCCTGAGAGAGAAACCAAAATCTGAGTCAAAGGCTGCTATGAAAACAACTTTGGCAGCATTCTGATGAGGCTTCATATCTGCGGGGAGGTTTAGATATAACTTATTAAATCTTTTGATAAATTCTAACACCCCTTCATTATGTTTCTTCTTGAGTGTATTGAACTTAGTAAGACACTGTCCATGATCTTTATTTTCTCCCTATTTTCTGAGAAAGGTACTTTCCATATAGTCCCAAGTGGTTACGAAACGGTTTCCTAATGTTTTGAACGATTTTCTGGCTTCACCGTCCAGGGATTGCACAAATAATCTTAAGACTACATCTAAATTTTCTACATTAAAGTTCTCTGCAAAAGAACAGAAAGTCTCAAGATGTTTCTGTGCGTTAATCTCATTTTCCCCAGTGAATCTAGGCAAGATCTTCAAATAATCCTGTGGCATATCATTCAACACTTGTGGTAGTGCCAGGGGGGAATATTTATTTAGCAGGAAAGCTGGAACATTAGCCATTGGAGGATGTGGGGGTTGTGCAACAATCTAGTGTACAAATGGAGGGAGAGGAGGAGGAGGAAGTGGAGTATGGATAACAATGGGAATGTATTGTACAGAAGCCTGAGGTGTAGATGGAAAAAATTCACGATTAACAGGGACTACTTCTGTAACTTCTTTAACTTCCTCAGCCTCAGGGGTAGGATGAAAGTTCTCTTTAGCTCTAGCACTTCCCCGGGTTGGGCTATCTAAGTAATATTCAGGATTTTCCTCAGTGGAGTTGGGATTTTCTACTTGGATTTCTTGAGAAGGAGAAGATGGGTAATCTTCTATGGAAAACTCAGGGATTTCAGCACGGACTTATTTCTTTTCTTTACAACTTCGTTTATGTATGATCTTCTCAGGGTCAGACACTGAAGGTGTCTTTGACTGTGATGTATCTGACCTCAGGTGTGGCTTACGGGGAGCCAGGACTACAAATAGATTTATCAAAGAAACAAAAGTGGAGTTGCCAAGGTGAGAGATATGAAACTCTTCAACTCTCTGTGCTCACCTGATTAGAGAGTGAATATGATTTGTCGAGGCCCAGGGAAACTGATATTCTTAAATTCGTCCCCGGCAACGGCGCCAGAAAGATGTTGTCGCTCCTAGAGACAGCCTAGAGTTGCCATAGACCAGTGCCTAGGACATCTTATCATAGCAAGGAGCACATAATATAACTTGGGTGTCAATCCAAAAGGCTCTCCTGCTATCTCTTGTAGAACAAGGAAATTGATTTAAATGGGACAAGAATCTACAGAAACTGTCACAGGGAAAGTAATGTTGCAGAGGAAAAATGCAAAGCTTCAATATAAAAAGAATCAGACAGTTAAGAGACAGTTTACTGTAAACAGGGCCAATTCAACTAATATGCCACAGAAATCAAATATCAGAAAGTGTATGCGGTGAAAGAAATATAAGAAGATATTAATTTCCCTTGGGCTGATACCCAGATACACAACAGAACCATATATGGGCTTACCAATCTAAGAATCCATACATGACAATGGCGTTTTAAAAGCACCCTCCCAAAGCAACTAATATAGCAGAAAGATGGATGAAATGAACATGGAATAGTATATCATGCCTGAGCCATATTTAAAGTGCTTGACTGATCCAAGTATGGGTATCAACTAGGATAAATCCCTACCTAAAATCAGTGAGCCACTCGCATTCCAGTAACATGATACAAGAAGATGGATGAAATGAAATATTGTATTAAACACATAAGAGCAGGTTACATACTGTGAAATATCAAAGACCAGAATCCTCTAAGACAGATATAACTCCTCCTCACTGAGACCCTACAGGCTCTGAGCCTTCATACAAAAGCTTTTACAAAATGTATACAATAAGCCTTTCACTCCACAATTTTCTGATAAAAATCTTTAACCCCCACAATGTCTTTCTTCTGGAGTTTTATAGGAGAGACTGAAAACTCTTGAAAATGAGGTAGGTGATGCTCATTTAATTGGCTTAATTTGAACAAAATGGCGGAAAACCTTCACGCCTACACTGTTGAATGACCATGCTGAGTCGTGTGTACTCTGCTGTTGGCAAAAATAAATGCACTGGGTAAAAAAATCTCTTCAAGAACACGGTATAGAGAGAAATTCACATGAAATTTCTGTCCTTTCCTGAAGAAAATTTGGCTGAAATAAACCTTGAGGGCATTTTTTTCTGTGAAAAGATATTTCTAGTGATCTGTAGGGTCTTCAATCCGGTACTTTGCCTCCAAAAGGGTGTGTAAAAGCCCCAAAGTCCTTAAATACATTTCTTTAATCCCCTACTCTTCACTGATATTCTCTATCTGCGCCATTAATTCTTCATCTGCTCAACTTGTGCATTTGAATGACCCTGGAGGGTTTAATAGATTTAAATCCTTGCTTTCTTTAATGGTGGTCATATCATAATAGCCCCCGGATCTTTTCATAAATTCTGCTCCTGAAACATGGTCCTATCATGTGTTCTAGGCTTCTATAATGGAGGCGGTGAATCATGATAATTCTCTGCTGCGGCAAACCTGCAAAACCACAAACTCGTTAAAGAAAACCAGACACAGGGATGATGAACGTGGTGGGGTTGATGGAAATGGTGGTGCAGACTTGGTGGAATGATGAAACGATGCGGGGTGGCAGAGAGATGCAGAGAAACAATGGAGGATGGGCTGGTGATAGCTTTCCATGTAAAACGTTGAAATATGATTTATGAATGAAACATGTGAATGGCGGAGGAAAAACATGATAGACGCGTGGGATGATGACGTGGTGGGAGACTCGATCAATAGGTGGTCACGCAAATGATCTGGGCCATACGATCTCCAAACAAAATCAACGGTTGGAATTGCGCTGGAAGGCGATAGACTGCGGGCCCGGAGCACTGTTCACTTAGATTAACGTCTGTGCAGCTTCAGAATGCGACAACTGTCGGATGTGGACCCCAAGATCGAACGACTAGCGTTAATATCGCTACACGACTTTATCCGAATGATAATGCGCGATGGAGAGTGGTATTGGAACAGTGGCACGAGACGCATGGCAAGCAACGTATGGAATTGTTGCGATTTGCGAAATACCGCCTGCCTTCGAAAGGCGGTGCGATGAATACAACCGGTTTTTGCAATGTGCGCAGGCACGGGGACCACCAAGACAGGCTGGCGGTGGACCCTTGATTTATATTTAATCGGACGGCACAGAACGCGCCTGATGGTCTTACACGGAGAGCGCCTTTTGGTCTAGCACGAGGTCTAGCGCCTTGATCACGCGGGGAATAAATTGAAGCGGGGCTGAGACCGAAAGGAGCTGGGCCCAAAATATTTTCAAATATGGGCTTTGGGCATTAAAAATGTGATTTTAAAGCTAAGAGAGCGAAACGATAGACAACTAATGAACTTTGCAAGACAGGGTGAGAGAATTTGATGATTTGAACTAGATGACTCATGGAAATTTTAATAAGGAGAGGATCGTGGTCAACACTATCCTTGTAGTTGCTTGAGGACAAGCAACATTTGGGAGGGGAGGACTGTAATATTCCAAAATTTTCCTACAATAAATTGGAATATTAAATTTTGCTAATTTCACCTAGGAGGAGAATAAATGGGTAAGGAGGCCCATGCATAATGAATATATCAATAAAATCCCTCATAGTATGAAAGGGGATCATCATTGGAGCTGGTTTTCACACCCTCATGTGTGAACAAGGCCATTTGCAAGTGGACAGGGTCAAGTTTGAGCAAGTCAACAATGATGGGATAAGAGGTGGAGAACACTTAGAGAAACATCGCAGTATGAATGGGGAGAGGGTTATTTGGTGGATGAAACCATAAAATGAGTGGGAACCATGGAGAGGGGGCCTTCACTTGTTTAAAAGGAGGGCAAGGAAGCCATTGTTTCTCATGTTATGTATTATTTATTTTATGGTCTATTCATACTTTCAGCAATCTCCAGCTGTTTAGCTGAGCTGCAATGCTACTTAGCATGAGGGATTCCTGTTTAGGATTTCCTCTCCTTATTGAGAGGCCTCTTGAGGGATTGCACTGATTTTTCTCACATCCAGGCTTGAGGCCAAGCATCCTCCTCCAAGACAACGTTATTTCTGCAACCGAATAATGTTGTGTTGTAGGGTGTTGCAGTGACGGTTCAATACACCACCTCCATTAGCTATTTTTTAGAGGAGGAGTCTCTCTTTCCTTTGAGAGATCAATTTGGAGGCCTTTACAGCTGATTGTAGATCTTGGCATTGGGCCAACCCATTCTCTTTCCCCTATAGTGCAGTTTCATCCAGTGACTGCGTTATTTTTGGTGAAGAATTTGTAGTGGGGCTCTTGCAGATTGTTGGAGGGTGAGATCTTTGGTGAGGGGATCAACCTTTCACTTGAAATATCCATTAGAGGAGGCATATTTAGTTTGGGCATCATCTACAGCCATCTCCATCTAGTTCTATTTCTTGAGTTGCAGCTGCTACCCACCAACTCCGACATTTTTCAAATTTTGTATTATATAGCCAATCCTTCTAGGATTGACAGTAGGTAGCCTTTGGGAGCTGAGATATTCACTCCCAATGTTGTATGGACCATATATTTGTATATCTATGTATTTGACATATGTAGCATGTAGTTGCTCTTATAAAACTGTGCTGTCATAGCTTGGGCACACATGTGTAGCAGTGTTTTATCATGATTCATGTACTTGTTTCTTGAGGCTGAGCATTGCCTATCTTGAGTAACCTTTTTCCTCAAGATCTTGTATTCATTTTTGGCTGCTATTATTTAATAAGATGGCTATGGATCTTTCTCACATTTTTATGATTTGAGTGTCATTGCTACCCCATTATTGTGTTTGCATATTTCTGGGTCTCCAAATAAAGAATATCTCGAGATATTCTCATTGTTGTAGCATTTCCCTAATTTGGGATATTACACTCAAGTGGCAAAATGAAGAACAATCCTCTAAGGATTTCCCCTCCAACATTGAAGAACAAGTTGGCCCAAAATTTTTCATCCATGATGAATAGGACACGGTCATCATAGAGTATCCAAATGAGAAATCTACATGATGATGCATGATACAAACAATATCTCAAGAGGACACAACACAGAATCATCCACTGCAACTTCAGAAAATAGTATGGCAAGTAATACACAAAAATCATCACACCTACTAATGAATAGTAAATGGACGAATGTGTCAACAATACATGATCAAATAATTTCCCATGGTTATACAATGGATGGCTATCAAACTCATGGCCCACCCCAAAAGAGAACAAATATGTGGCTGTTTGGGCCATATCTCTTCCCATGCTCCCATTAGAACATGTAGTGCAGAAAATGTGGGAACTCTCTCCCCTCAAGGATACATCCAACTCATGTGTCAATTTCCCAATCATGCTTTCAACAAGAATAGAAATAATATCAGCAAATGAAGACATGATCAGTACAAGAATGAAGGAGATATTGATGGCTTCATGTGGTGCTTGAAGATACCAATAGTCTCGTAAGTATGTGCAGCGCAGTTTTACAAACTGTTGCTTCAGAAATTTACATAGAAAAATGTTTCTTGTTACATAGTTAATCATGTATGTCATCATATGGAAAATAGTTGGATATAACAGCTGAACAGACATGTAATGAGAAAACATTTTCCCAAGGCCACATAAAATACGGCTGCCTCCATCATATAGTTTGGCCCAACATTGATCATGGAGCAATGTGAAAAGCTTGCCCTCCCATGGAGCAATGCACTACATAGTAATGGTAAGAGTATGAAAATCAATAAATGTGAAAATAGATTTCTTACCATATGCCAGAAGTAAGATGATACATGGATCCATGAGTGAGTCTTCCATAGTGTTTTGGAAAAATATGAAGAGGAATGAACCATGTGCTGCAAGAAGATCATCCTTCTTATGCTTGGAAGCCCAAGTCAAGAAGAATATGTCATAGTAATAGATGTCTCCATCCACTGCTCTATCATTCTCACCTCATCCTTGTTCACCAAGTGCATCCAATGTGAAGTGATTGTGGGGACACTCCATCCATAAGTCCCTGCTCCAAATTGATAGTGTTGTGAGCTCATGCAAATAGGCTCCTCTCAATACAAAGCTTTGTTCTTTGACATGATCCTTGTCAAAGACTCCTCTAGTAATGCTCTTGTAAATATGGAATACCTCCCAAGATGGAAGTGCTTCTTGATCATCCAAGGCCAAGGAGTAGCCCCTTTGCACCATGAGAGTGCCCTCTTCTACTCTTGCAACATCACACAACAAGTGAGAGAAATTTTTCCCTTGCTCTCTCAAGCATAACTTAAGCAAACACAATGCTTACTGCCTCCTTATGCTCACATCATACAACTCATGTGATGAAGACACCATGAATGATATGAATGTCACAAATACACTATGCATCCATACTTCATGCTACCCAATGTTTCAAGCATCCTACCATCTCTCCTCCCTCCCCATCCTCTTTGGAAAAGGATATGCCAAGTGATGGCCAAAATCCTTCAAGAGGAGCCAGCGCAGCTAAGCCTCCTACTGCCTGGTGTCATATATTTGCAAGTGGCTTACTAGCCTCTTGCTTCTCATCCACATCCACTCAATCACTTGTGGATGTCTTCTTCCATTATTTTCCTTGGTACTCCTCCCATGAGGGCTACCATCCTTCAAAACCAAATCTTTCTCCTTTCATTTCATGAAATTTTGAGATGCAGCTCTTTGGAGACCTCCTAGAGAAGATCTCTAACCCATGACTATGTTGAATCCACAAGGATCCAAATATGATGAAGATAAAATATCTTCTCCATCATTGTTTGACAGTGTTGTTAATCCCTCCAATGATGTAGTGGCTATCTCATACTCCAACTCAAGGATGGTCTCATGGTTTTTCATAGGAGTGTCATGGTTTGTTTCATCCTCCAAAAGTTCACACTCCAACCTCAAGGGTTGTGTGCAACTCAAAAAAGGTGCATGAGGATGATGGTTCATCTCCTCCTTGAACCATTTGCACAGCGCAGTGCAATCATGTTTCTCTAGATTAGCAATGGGATTTGACCCTTGGTAATGTAAAAGAAAATTACCACAACTATCAAAAGGATTTTCTGCAACAATAGATAGTGGAAATTCCTTCATACCTTGATGAGATTTGGGAATCTCTTGTAGGGTTGCAAGAGTTCCTTCCTCCAATGTGTTGGTTGCCCCAACTGTTGATGCATGTGGATTCTCCTCCATGAGTGTGACAATGTTAGTACAAGACTCCTCAAGTGGTGGTGAGGGCTCCTCCTCTTCTGTTCTTCTATTGTCAAACTCCTTGATCATCTTTTGAGAAAACTTAGCAAGAGTAAACACTCTTGCATGGCTAAAATGGCTGAACCACCAAATGTGGGATTCACCTTCTAGGTGCAACACTGAGATCTCAACAACCTCCTTCTCCACTACAAGATGTAGCAAGAAAAATTCTTCTAGCTTCCTCACCCAAGATCTGGCTGGAGATGACCCATCAAATGTAGACAACAAAAATCTATTGCCTTTGATTTCTCTTTTTCTACATGGTCTCTTCTCTTCTTTCAAATGGATGAATGGTGGAAAATCTAGAGTCTCCTTGAAGGCTCTAGGTTGATATTTTTACTCAACAAGGTAATCACTTAGAATCTGATGATCCAAGTATCCTTCATGCTTGTCTCTTTCTTCTTCATGAGAATAGGAAGTGCATGGACCTTCCTCTTCTTTTTTCTCCTCCTCTTTAGAGAGGCTCTTCTTAGTTCTGAACGCTGATGAAAGTAATCTCATATTCTTCATCATTCTAATCTTCTTCTATTTTCTTGGGCTAAAACTCATAGGATGAGCCAAGAAAGTTGCTCCGATGCCAATGTAATATCCCAAAATTGGATCTGCTAGCAAGGCATGACTGGAAAACACATTTTCCAGGAATGGCTGCTACAGGATTTGAAACCAAGACTTGGATCCCTTAGATAAATGTATCTAAGACTGAAATCCAAGAGGAGGCTCAAAATAAATCCCTCTAGGTGGATTAAACATATCTCCCACACCTAGTTGTCTTGAAAAAGTGCCTGATGAAGGGACTGCAACAATGTATGGATAGAAAATGGAATAACAGTGTTATTTTTATAAGCCCGGATACAAAAATATGCAGATAGCCAACAAATGTATATTATAGTGGAAATGGTATACAAATCCTTGAGGAAAGAGTCACTCAAGCAAAGCAATGCAGCCTCAAAGGGACATGTACATGAAAATAGCTAAACACTACTACACAAGGATTTATGTAGGCTAAGAGGACGCAGTTTATAAGAGAAAATGCATCATAATGAATAATAAAAGAAGGATATAACAATGTATGGCTCAAGAAATGATGGGGAGCAAGCTATCAACCCCTGAAAACAATAATACAACAATCCTTAGAAGGATTGGCTGAAATATACAAAAAGGGAAAAATGTCGGAGTTGCAGGGTAGTAACTGCAACTCAGAAAATGGAATTGGATGGAGAATACTGAAGATGATGCATCTGATGACAAGACCTCCTCCAATGGATCTTCCGAGTGAGAGGTTTATCCTATCACTAAAGATCTCTCCCTCCAATAAACACTGCAAACCCTCACTGCAGGTGTACTCCGAAAATAACGCAGATATTGAGGGAAACTGCGCTGTAGGTGGAATAGAAAGTGTTGGCCAAATGCCAAGATCTAAAATCTACCCTGAATCCTTCCTCGCTGATCTCCCAAAGGAAAGAAGGCTCCCTCCTTTGAGAAACAAGCCAAGGAATGGTGTTGTGGGATCCTCCACTGCAACACCCTGCAACACAATGTTACACTTGAGCAGGAATAACGTTGTAGCTAAAGGAATTGGCTTTGTACTTGAGCCTGGATGTGGAGAAATGAATTGAAATCCCTCAAGAGGCCTCTCAAGAAGGATAAGGAATCCTAAACAAGAATCCCTCGTGCTAAAAAACAGTGCAACTCAGCTAAACAGCCGGAGACTGCAAATAGTCTAAGTAGACAATAAATCAATAATCATATGCATGAGAAACAATGGTTGCCTTGCCCTCCTTTTAAACAAATGAGAGCTCCCTCAGAAAATGGAACTGGATGGAGAAGACTGAAGATGCTACATTTGATGAAAAAAAATCCTCCAATGGATCTTCTGAGTGAGAGGTTGATCCTATCACTGAAGATCTCTCCCTCCAATCAACACTGCAAACCCTCACTGCAAGTGTACTATGAAAATAACACAGATATTGAGGGAAACTGCACTGTAGGTGGAATAGAAAGTGTTGTCCAAATGCCAAGATCTGAAATCTGCCCTGAATCCTTTCTCACTGACATCCCAAAGGAAATAAGGCTCCCTCCTCTGAGAAACAAGCCAATGAATGGTGTTGTGGGATCCTCCACTGCAACATCCTGCAACACAACATTACAATTGAGAAGGAATAACGTTGTAGCTGAAGGAAGTGACTTTGGCCTTGAGCCTGGATGTGGAGAAATGAAGTGCAATCCCTCAAGAGGCCTCTCAAGAAGGAGAAGGAATCCTAAACAAGAATCCCTCGTGCTAAATAGCACTGCAACTCAGCTAAACATCCGGAGATTTCAAATAGTCTAAGCAGACAAGAAATCAATAACCATATGCATGAGAAACAATGGCTACCTTGCCCTCATTTTAAACAAATGAGAGCTCCCTCTCCATGGGTCCCACTCTTTAGGTTTTCCTCCATCAAGGAAACTTCCCTCCTTTTTCACTGTGCTGTCCCACAAGATGCTCTCCACCTTCTACTACTGTGTTGTTTGACTTGGTCAACTAGACCTTGTCCTCATACAAAAAGTCCCTTTTCACACTGGAAGGGATTTTATTCCTACTCATGGGCCTCCTCACCCATTTTATTCAACTCCTAGATGATATAAAGAAAATCAATGTTCCAATTATCTCCATGCTAATTTTGGGAACATTACAAGTAGCCAATGCAGCCTTGCCTCCTTCTGCCCTATGTCATAGATCTGCAAGTGGCTTTCTGGCCTCTTACTCATCAACATCACCCATCCAACCAGTCATGAGTGTCTATAATCATGCTCAAATTTGGTATTCCTCCAATGGAGAATACCACCCTACCAAATCAGATTTCTATCTTTGCATTTCATGGGATGTTGAAATGCAATCTCCCGGAGATCTCCAAATAAATACCATTCATCCATGACCAAGTTGACCCCATAAGGATCAAAATAAGTGGTAGGAAAAAAATTCTCATCAAAATGTGAAGTGCTCATCAAGAAGTATCCATCATAATAATGGAATATATCATCCCTCCTGATATGTCCTCCATAAATTATCTGCCTATCCAATATTACACAAGTATAATGGTCATCATAATGTCCCAATAATAGTTGGGCCCCCAACTCATCACTGCTACTCATTGACAGCACTGCTGATCTCCATGCTGGTGCATCTGTTGTCTCATGCTCGTGCTCAATGCTGAACACATAGTTTTGCATTTCTTTTCTCAGGCGATGTTCATCCCATCCTCCAAAATTCTACACTCCAACCCTAAGAGTTGTGTGCAGATAAAAAATGATCTACTAGGATGAATGTATATCTCCTCCTTGAACAAATCAAGGATCCTCAGCACAGTGATAGTCTGCTGCTCCAAATTAGCAATGTGTTTTGACCCTAGGTCATGCATTTTCCCTGATAGCATGTCTCCATAATCCTCCATATGATGTGCTGAAATAACAGGAAATGGAAACATGTGCATACCTCGGTAAATCTTGGGAACATCTTGTACTATCACAAGGGTTCCTCCTTCCAGTGTGATGACTTTCCCAACTACTGATGATGATGATTGCTCCTCTATGGCTGCACCATCAATGGTACAAGTATCCTCCTCCTCATGCATCTCCAGAATAGTGCATGGAATTATAAATGTCAAGAGATCAAGACCACTTTGCAAAGGTGCAAGTGTTCTTTCTCCTGATGCAAGTGCTCCTGTGGCAAGTGGTGGTGGAAGTTTCTCCTCCTCTGATTTCTTCTTGTCAAACTTCTTGATCAACCTTTGAGTAAAATATTCATATGCCGTCACTCTTGCATGACTAAAATGGTTGAACCACCAAATGTTGGCATCACCCTCAAGGTGTAGCGTTGCAATCTAAACAAATTCTTTCACTACTACTAGATGTAGCAAGAAAAATGCATCCAAATTCATTCCCCATGCTCTTGCTGTACAAATGGATGACCCATCAAATGTAAATAATAAAAATATATTGCTGCAAGGTCTTCTTTATTCTTTGAGTTGAATGAACTGTGGGAGAGTTAGATTCTCCTTGAAGCTCTAGGTTGAGACTTACATTCTGCAAGATACACACTTAGAATCTCATGATCTAAGTGTCCTCCATCCCCATGCCTTTTGTCTTCTTCTTCAAAAGAAAAGGGCATATTATGTTTCTTTGGAGCTCTATACAATATTGGATCTTACTTCTGCTGATAGGAAATACATGGACCTTCCTCATCTTTAAACCCTCTAGAGGTCTCATTGTTTCTCTCTATTCTTCATTGCTTGACCTCCTTGGTGAGGTCCCTCTTAGATATAAAAAGAGATGAGATAAAACTCATTATTTCCATCATTCTGATCTCTTTCTCCTTCTTCTTATTCTCCTGATAGCATAATGGTTGAGATCCACAGGCTGAACCAAGATTATCCTCTAATACCACTGTAATATTCCCAAATGGGGAAGAAGCAATATATGAACAAAAATCTGGAAATAGTAGTGTAAATCAACACATCAACAATGGAGACCAATATGGAGCTATAACATTATGTATAAGAACAAAAAATCCATATAAAATAGTGAGGCATAAATCATAGGAAATGAGGAAACAAGCCTCCCATAAATAATCACTCCCAAATATGAGTTGCTGCTACAATACAAAATGTCAGAGAGTTGCTACAAAGCAGTCATACTAAGCATAACTACAGCTGGAGATCATAAAATGATATAAAAATATTTATATAGGCCACAATAGATACTATACATACATATCTAGGCACTAGATCAGCATTCCAAGACAACCCAAGAGGGTTTCCAGAAAATGCACACAATGTGCCAATGTAAGCCGCAGCCCTAGGGCTGAAGGTATGCTGCAACAAAAGAAATGAGAATATATGGTTGAATCTGATGTAGAAACATACAAATATTCTCCAATATATCCTTCGGATGAGAGAATGGCTCCTCCACTAAAGAAATCACCTCTCAAAACACCCACAACAACCACCCTTGCAACTCCTCCCTAAAATAACACAGATATGGATTGAAACTTCATTGTAGGGGATAAATGATCCTTGTACTGATGAAAAATATGTCAATAAATCCCAAGGGGCTTCTTTACAGGTCTCCCAATGGATGGAAACCTTCCTCCACTGCAAAAATAGCTCTGAAGTACCCAATATAATTCTCCACTACTGCACCCTGCAACACAACACAACTCTAAGCAAAAACTGCACTGATGAAGAAGGTTCTAGCTTGGCCTTAAGCCTGAGTGTGGAAATGTAGTGAAATACTCCTCCAAGATTCCTCTCAAGGAAAGAGGTGGGATTTCCTCTCAGGAACACCCTATGCTAAACAACACTGCAATCTTAGCTAAATAGCTAAAGAGAGCAACAAGTCTAAACAGACCATATCAAAATAATAATCTAAAACATAACCCCATATGGGTTCCATCCTCTTCCTTATATAATTTATGATCTTCCTCACCCCTGGCCCCACTCAATTAGGTCACTACTCCATGCATTCAATCTCCCTCCAAAATTGTGTTGTCCCACCATGAATACCACTCCTCCATAACATCGTTGTTTGATTTGGTCAAAGTTGACCCAATGTTCATGCCCCAACTCCTTTTCACACCTAAGGGTATTCAATCCAGCTTTTAGATGACCTCCATTCACACTAGGAGTTCCTTTTATTCCTACTAAGGAGATTTATGGGTCTCCATACCCTCTTATTCCTCTATCTAAGAGCAAAATAAAAAATTAATATTACAATTAGTTGTGTGCTAACTTAGGAATATTACACTTGATTTGAAAACCTTTTTAAAAGTGTTATTAGCATCTATATTCTTTAATTTCCTATTTGAAGCTACATAATATGACCTTAATCATCCTTAATCTATCTGCGAAATTGGCCACAAAATTATTTCAATTTGTAGAAATGTTATGTTTTAATGCTCATTTCCTATAATAATAAAAATAATAATAATAATATATGTCACCATTGAATTTATTATCATTCTCTCTTTAATATCCTATTATATTACAATGAAACATCTACCCACCTCTGTACATCAAAATAAATAAATAAAATAAACTAACATAAATCCATACTAAATTAAAAAATTGACTATCTTGAATGTGAAAAAATTATGCTTAAATATTTCTTTTAATATTTTAACCTTTTGAATTTGATTTCTCCCAATAAACAATATCTCATACAATTAAAGTTACATTTAATATCTCTTCTTTGACCATGTATTCAAGAATGGCTAATTACATTGATCAAATTTGAAGAGAGTTGTCATGTGAGTAAACAAAATTACATATGTTATAATTGGGATTTAATCCCATTATTTCACATTAGTTTACTATGTTTATGATGATGCATGTAAACATGATTTCCATCCATAGAGACCAACGTTGACATTATTGATGGTCAAGAAATGTTAGGGATGATAAGGAACTTGTTAATTTTTCATTAAGCAACATTGTTCGTTACTTTGATAGTTACATTTCATCATCAATATGTTGCATTCACCGAAAATAAATTTTCCATTGTACATATCTATATCATTAACCATCAGAAAATGAAACTAGGGAGAAAGAACAACACCACCACCACCATCATCATCTAAACAACAGAAAGTTAAATATCAAAGGAAGAGAAGCATGAACACATAGAGACACCAGGATTGGTCCGAGACCAAGGAAAAACCCACTACGGGGAAAAATCTTGGAAATTATTCTTCTTAGATATTCATTGAATGATTCAACAACAAGTGTACAATGATCCATGAGTTCATGTATTTACGATGCAGAAAAAAAAAATAACATACAAACACTAAAACCATGCCCAAACTTCCTCATGAAGGAAACTAAGTCTGAGAACTAAAATGTACTGAAAATGGCTATAGAAAAATGAAGAACACAACTGATACTAAATGAGGATTGAGGATACATTTGCAGTAGAAACAAATAGATTTGATCCACATATATATAATACCAAAACTCAGATCTCAAATATCACCAAGTGAGCTCAACTCTGAAGTGCTAGATCTAAATCTAGGAGTATGTCAATGACACTCTGACGCAATTGTGACTGAACTACTGAAGTCTAGAAGCATCATGCCATAAACTAAAGGTGATCCAAATTTGATCTGCCCAGTAGGTCTCTAAGCCGTGGACTTAACATACCCAACCCGAGGCTCTGGGGCTCTGAACCGCTGCCACAACACACTGTGCCCATGGTTGAGCTTCAAAATAGGCTAATCTAACCTCAGGGATTTGGTCACACCACTAACATGTTGTACTAGTGAATTTTGCACCTTGGTTGTGGGAACAACACATGCTGCCCGCGACTCTACTTTAATAGGGCTGCTACCATGGCCTCACCTGCCTGCAAATTTTCTTCAATAGACTCATATATGAAATTTGCAATAGTCTCCAACCTCGAACCACTGCATGCCACTATGCGAGCTCCTTCTAACGTACCTGTGCGAGCCAATAAATCGAAAATACAACAAACAAAAAAATAACATGGAGAAGATATCATGAGCGAATGTGTGCAAATGAACTTTGTGTCACTTCTATTTATAACTTTGTGAGTGACCGCTTGGGGCTTTGACCGGATCAACATGTGATTAGGCCAACCCATAAAATATTAAATTAATTCATAAATTAACTCTTTCTTAACCAATTGGGCTGATCTATAGGTCGATTTTTATCCTCTCGAAAAGAGGAATCTAATTAAGTTATTATCTTAATCATACGAGTTTTCCACTATGGAATTTGACCTTGGTTGCAAAAATTAACACTCCTTCCCAACTAGGAAGAATTCCACTTTGCAATCTCTACTTGTAGCTATGTGCATCATAGAGTCATCATGAATCAACAAAATCTACTGATATATGATCATCGATCAATATTACATTTTTATATTCGTGTATCGTCACGTGTAGTCACTGAAAATCACATAGGGTGATCCCAACCCATCATATTGCCTACTGATCTTCCCGTCAATGACCTTGAATAGTCATGTGGTAGAACACCTGCATCATAGTCCATCTTGGATGAGATACCCAACTTACCAAGAGGTAAGGATCACACAACTCCAAGCCTCCTCAACCCATTGGCCAAATGGGGAGGGTCAATCCCAACAAACCCTATGGGTATGATGCCAACTGGGGTATACTATGCATATACCAACCTATGGACGATATTCTTGACTTGAAAAAATAGACAAGGATCACACACATTCCATGGGTGAGATATAGGGAATACGTCCTATTTTCCATAGTTCCCTCAACCCCAAGATGCCTCTATTTCAATTCCTAGTTCTGGGAGCTCAAATAGAGAGGAAGAGTTGTCTCAGTGTCCTTGATCAACGCTGCTCTCATCTAGTATCTGCTGATCCTTGTACCTACAAGAAATCAAGTCAAGTGTTATGTTAGAATATACATAATCATATAAATCATAACAAGATACCAATAAAAACAAGATACCAAAACCATACTCCCTCTCGTGGAGGTGTCAAATGCGCATGGATACTATAATCATCCTCCCTCTCATGATTATATGGATACTATAATCATCCTTCCTCTCACGAAGGTGTCAATCACAAGCCTCAACTTATCTCAAACAACTGAATTGTCTCAAATGAATGGAGAACACATATTTTTTACTATACATATTTGGGATTCTCTGTCATCATCATATATCCATGTCTTATCCAGATCATGCTCGACCAACTATCTAAAGGAGCTTCTACATCATGCCTCACAACTAGCCTTGCTAGCGGCATTGTATCCGACTTCATTCATGCCATGGACCTATCATCCAAGGTGTCATGGCATATATCATACTAAGGCAACATCCAAATGTGCTCATCAATACAAAACATAACCAGTTCATTCATGTAGTTATGCCATATCATGCGAGAAATATCTCAACCAATAAAAGATATTTGGTGGAAATTCTGAGTGAAGGAGCTCAACCATGAATTCAATCATGTTCTATACACATCATATACGGATGAATGTTCAAAGCGGAAAATCAATGCTTCAACCAACTAACATATTCCATATCACGTTCAATCAACATTTGAACTTTAAATCAGAGTATCCAAGGATTTACACTACACAAAGACATATCAACAGTCTTGTAATGTGGAGCTTATTTCTCAAATTCCATAGATCATTTTATCATGCCATGATACATCATTACGATATTCAAAATTAATCTCCCTCTTAGATATACTTTTCAGAGGCACATCACATGTCAATGATAGACTATCAATATGTATAATTAAAGCCATAATCAATATCAATACCATACCTTTGAACTCATTATCCAGACTTCACTCGATAACAGACACATGTAAAAAAATCTGAATCAAGGAGTTTTCATCAGGAAACACTCTCTAAGGCCTTATCATTCCAACATAGCCTTATCATGCCAACATATCCAACCTTACTCAAATCAGTGTGGTGTTAAATAAATTAGCTCATCCAAGTTTAGAAGTCATTCACAACTATTATCAAAGACATTGATTTCATAGTTATCAATTCTTTCAACTAGAGATAGGTATAACACATATCGAGTTGACTTTATTTCATGTCAAGCTATCAATTATGTCATTGAACATGTAATTATAGGCCATTTCGGTCATTATATGTAAGTGAGTAGATTAATTCATGCATGTTCATAATAAATAACAACAACCATTGTGCTAAGAAAAAGGGGTCCAATACAAAACCAAACGTATGTATACTTACATACAACACTAAAGGTCACTATGCCCGCATAACACAGTCATCTGGGAAAATCAACCATCATCCAATAAAATCATGTCAAAATCCAAATGTGCAATCATGGTAAGATCTATAAATCTAGACATGTCTGAATCATTAAGCATTATATCAGAAGTATCAAAAACAGTTGATCAATATCAATCAGCCAAAACATGATGTACAGTCCTAAAAAACAATGAAATATGCATATGAATGCCTCCGTCACTTGCACACACAAGTTCAGTTAAAACATATGAACATTCCCGACTAACAGATCTTAATAGCATCTGCAATACATCTGTAGAACTGACATTTTTCAATTGACCATCTGATTTCATGCTCAGTTCCAGCAATACCATAAATCAATTCACAATGACAAGAAAAATCATAGATCCATGGATTCGAAGTATAGAATGAATTCATTATACATAAATTCAATTATGTGTCTCTCAGGCATAGTCACATCTATGAGCCTTCCTTTGCATGAATAATCAATTCTCAGACCTCTATTGTAGATCAACAATGTCAAATACTTAAATCATATTTCAATAGGTCATAAACTGGCAACATAAAAAATAATATTTTAGGAGAGTTTTTCTCCCTCTGAATGAGAATCCACTTCATTCATGTCATCAACATGTTTTTACAGGGATCAAGCAATAAGATATCTATTAGATCATAAATACATATCTATCATGATCATCAATATTTCATCAAGGGTTGGACTTGAAAGATAAGGGAAGCAGGCTAATGTGAAAACGCAATATTAAGATCCCAATATCAATACAACAAGTTAAATCATTTAATTTCACTGCATTCTATAACCATAGATAGTCAGAGATTTGAAACATCAATCTCATAGATATGACTTTATCATCACGGTTTCCAATTATATCATGCATATCATAATCAATAGGATCAAGTTAGGTTAATTGATAAACAAACAAGGTGCAATTACTCTTCTCTATGAGCTTTCATCATGATGATCATAAGTATTATCAATACCATATCAATGAGGTGAACTTCCATAAGAGATCTAATAGATCTTATGCATATCAAGAATTAGGAGTACCATCCACAAAAAATAAGAATCAGGATCTAAAAGAAATAGATGTTAGACACACATTAAGTTATGCTACTATATCCATGATCGAAAATCACATCAAGTACTCTTGTAGAATTAAGTAGATCATAATGATCAAACCATTCAATACTGAGTGTACCATTTCATCAACAAAAATATCAATCACTCTTATATGTGCATGCATGATCCATCCGAGAATAAGACATTCTCAATATACTGAAAGGATTACTTATCCATCCAATGTTGTAGCTAAATCATAACATTAAAAACAATATACCATGCATGCCTTACGATATTACCTATGCACCTTCCCATAGACAACTTGTAGTGCACAAGTGCTTCTTTACCTTTTCCGGATCTAGCCATCTTTCCTTTTCCATATCTGGTTGCATTTCTAGATCTACCCAACTTTCCTTCATTTCCCAATATAGCTATACTTCATGAATTTCCAAAGATCCTCAATATGGATCTTCTCATCACATCTCATCACACACGTTAGATATATCCAGGTGCTCAAATATACATGCAGGAAGTAATTAATAGAAACAATAATCATAAAAATTAGATCCATAAGCATAAACAAAAGTAAGGGTTAGAAGCCAAGGAATACTTATATTTAATGAGAGATGATCCCCTACCTCTTGAACCAGCCTTCAAGATTCATACATAGATCATAAAGTAGTGTTGCCTTCAATCAACAACTTTATCAATATCTAGGTCAACTATCAAATCAATCCAAGTGCTTGAGCATCTTCACAAATTCCATGAGGGGGTTTCATATACCGAATCTAAATACTTTACCATAAACCAACGTTTCTCTCAAGCCCTTATCCATTAGCTGCCTAGGGATTTATTCATACCCTAGAATTATTTTAGCTCTCTACCATCCTCTACTTGCTTCCATATAAGTGTCTCCTTGGGGTGATCCTCATGGATTTTCTTCAGCTAGCTATGACACTATTATAACTTGGGAGACAATCTCAAGGCTGTACTGAGATCAATGCCCAAGATATTTTATATAACTTAGAAATAAAAACATTTTTTCGCCTTCACGTGAAACCCCATAATGTAATATTTAAAACCATTTATTATTTATAAAGGAACAAATCTTCTCAGAATGCCTTCAAGTGGTGAATACAAATGAACATAAACAGGTTGAAAATACTGGTGGAAAACTTATGAAAACAGGTTTCTATTACAAAATCTATTATCTTTAGTCTTAGAAGAATATGATTAAGAAGAAATTACATTCAAAATAAAGGAGCGCTTCATTAAGGATTTAACTCTAAATCACAAATGTAATATTAGAGACCAACAACTACATTACTTTATTATGAGAAGAAATAAAAACATATGGTGAAACTGGAAAAAATAATTGTACCCAAAAATTTCTGGAAATTATTCTGAAAACTTTATTCACCATCATAAAGATCAAGTACAAAATTTGTGATGCTTCTGAATTCCAAAATTTGGAACCCTCATTCTTCTTTTGAAAAGTATTATATACAAAATTTCAAAATGGACAGTTATAAAACTGTCAACTTACTAAACTTATTTTATCCGATTATTACATTCGAAATGAAAATTACACATATCTTCCTGGAAATAAAAATAAAATAAAACATCAACATAAAAACTCTGTCATTTGGCAGTTTGATACTCTAGAATGGAGGTAATTTCTACTTTTTCTTCTTTTCAATGTGGAGACATCCATTCTTTGCACTTCCTCCATAATTCTACATTTGTACTGGGGAAGTTAGAAAGATTCATGTGTGCCATCTTGAAATTAGTAATCTTGGAATATGTAGATTTTTCAGCAAACAAGGTCTTCATCATCCACAACAATTGGAAATATTTATGCAGGTAGTTGACAATGGTAGCTCCTTTTAGAATTGCAGTCTTCTCATGAGTAGACCCAATTTTACTTTTCGCTTCCACCAACAATGTTTCATATGTTTCCAAAGGGATCAAATTTCCTTGTTGGTCCCAACAAGATGGTAAACCAACCATGGTTCTTTTATTAAACATAATATTAAACTTTTTAACTGCTCCTTTTACTACATCCAACTTCTTCTCTCCTGCTTTCCTATATGAATTTTTTACAATCATCCCATTTAGCTCCAAAACACATCTAGTTCTGTCTTCAATTCCAAATTATTTGAGCTCCTATGTAGATTTAGAATCTATGAAATCAATTAATGTTTTATCATATACGGCTCTATTATGTGAATTTTTATTGTTAGCCATAATAATCCCTTCCAAGTCTCTAACAATGTTTTTCTCCTCTCCAATAATAATAAGAAACTCCCACACATTTTTTATAGTATCAATGATATCATTCCATATTATCTCCCTAGCCTGTATAAGGGACATATTCCCTTTTACTTTTTCCTTCAGCTCCTTAATCTCTTGGAAAACTGTTTGATGATCTCTCCTGTATTTTTAAGCATTATCTTTGGTCATCAAAAATTCTTATTCTTTGGCTTTGATCACCTTCAAATCACTCTCCAAATCTCTAAGGCTATTTTTAAAATCAATTTCTGCCATCTTCAAATCAGTCCTGACCTGATTTAACTTGGTAGCATGATCCTCAGAGTCAGATGCTACTACGATGGTATAGACATGGGAATAAATTTTCTTCTGCAACATAACATTCATTTCCTTTAGCTTTTACAATTCCTCATTCTTATGTAAAAGGTCTTGCAATAACTTTTCTTTTTCAGTTTCTACCTGAGCCACCTCTACAGCCATTGGGTGTTCAACAGTGGAATTTTTAGCCTTTTCTTCAAAACCTGACTCTCAACTTTAGCGCCCTGTATCAACTTTTGAACCGATGTCCTATCCTCAGGATCAACCCCAATTTTCATAATGATTTTCTTTAGCTCTTAATTATGTGTAGATAAATATCTTGAATTTGATTTTTCCAATTTTAATTTCTTTATCACCTTTCCTAACATATTCTCATCTTTAACAACAACTGAGGAAGTTTTATTTAAATCATTGACAATCAACTGACCATTCTACATATGAAGATTAGTTTTATCTGGAAGAGGAATTTTCTTTGTGTTAACTGTTAAATTAAAAGTCTTGAAACCAACTCAAGATGCTACAGTCATAACTGAAGGATGAGAAAAAACTATCCTTAGCTGATCTTTCTCCAAATCCATTACTGATAATAATCTAGTTTGCTAAGGAGAAATTTGAGACTCTGATTGAGACTCCATACTTTCCCTTATCTTTATATTCTTCTCTTCAATCTGTGAAAATATTTTTTTAATTATGGGAACAGAGTCATGATGTGTATCATCTAGAACAGGGAATGAGGGAGTACATGAGGTTTCCCTAAACTACAAAGAATATCCTGTCAATGATGATGAGATGGTCTCAACAACTGCTTTTGTCCTCTTAACTTCTTTTTCTATATCACCATCCATATCAATTATTTCTTATCTTCCCCTCGTAATATTATTTTCAGTGGGATGTGGAGTTTCAACCTCCATCTGCCCAGCTATATAAGACTTCCCTCCATTTTCCAATTTCTCCACTTCTGGTCTAGATTCATGAAAAAAAGGAGCATATCCATTCTCCAACCTTCTATTTGAGATTATATGACATGGGTCATAAGCCTATTTTTATCCTAACAATAAATGCATGCCCTCCAAGATTTTATGGGCCTCTTCAGTTTCTTGCCTTGTATTTACAATAAATGGGCCCATAGTCCCAGTAAAATTGAACAAATAACCCTTCTTCACAAGAACACAATGAATTTTATCTACATTTAGACTCTTCCTTATGAATTTAAAAGTAAACATCCTCATTGGAACAAAGGCAGGCAGTCAAAAAGGCTCAACACCAGCTCCATATGACCTTATTTTTGCATGATATTCAGATGAAAACCAATATCCAAACTTCACATATTTGCTCAATTTTAGGAATGATTGAGCTTTAGGCAACAAAAATGGTGCATGTGAACCATTTAGAATTGAATATACAATTGGGAGAAAAGAGGAAGTAAAATAAAAAAGGCCTTCATTCCCAACATCTTTCTTACTACATCTTTCCAGAAAATAATTGACTATTTGTTTCTATTTATGTCCGTGACATTCAACCCTAACTGTGGAAAAATTTCAACGTGACTGTACAAGAAAAAATATGTGGCAAGAGAAGGAAACCTAAAGAAACCAGTAAGAGATAGGTTCATAAAGTGAGTGTTAATAGAATCATTCTAATAAGCAGGTATGTAAAGAACCACTCCAGGCTTCATCATGAGGGAAAACATTCAAAAAACTGATTTATCCACCATGATAGTATTTTATTTTCCTAGAATCTTAGCTAGAATCTTAAGGAATAGTTTCATGTCTTCAACAAAGAGGTATAAAGAGAATTGACTTGAATCCAGAGAAAATTATGCTTTTTCAGGCATTAGATAAAATAGAATTTGGGAAAATTCAGGTCAAGGCAAGTCATGAAAGTATGTGGAAAAAGACTCATGATAAAAACTAACATATGAACTTGCAGGAGGATAACAGAGAGACTGTCGAATTAAAAGGGTAGAAACCAGAAAGATGTTTTCTCCTAATTGGTTCCTTATGAAACACTTTTGAGGGTACATTTCCGAGACTAGCCAATGAATAAATTTTGGGAATAGATAGGTTTGATAAACAAGTGCTGATAAAACACCTGACTTGACTAAGGTAGAATAAACTGGAAAATTGGACTAGTTTAAGATGACTTGCTTATAGAATTGGAGGTAGTCAACTATGGATATGGTATCAACGATATCATGTTTAGTATCCATGAGAGGAATATGCGTAGATGACCAAGATGGCACGTTTTTCTTCAAATTTTATCAATTTTGGGTAAAATTGGAGTATAAATACCTGATGCCGACGAAGATGGTGATTGGATGCCTCAATGGATGCTTGTGAATTCTTTTGGAAACTTTACATCTTGGAAAGAGGATAAGGGAAAAATAAATGTGGAAAGGATTTTATAGAGAAAGGGAAAAACGTGGGGAAAGGACTTCACCTGTGAAAATAAATGAATGATAGGATGAGTGAAGTGACATAAGGAATACGAATTGGAGTAAAATTATGATAAAGTAGGCTTGCTTGTTGATGACACTGACTTGCTTGCTGATGTCACTATGGGGGGGCTCCATTATACGGGAAGGCCTTTAGAGCTGTGCCCCCACAGGGAATATGGGCCACTCATCTCCAGTTAATAGGAGGGAGTCAACCTTCTTGTGGGGGCACTCCTTGTGATAAAGAGTGTGTTTTTTGTGGTGTCGGGTTTCGGCATTGTGCGGGCCCTGTCTCATCAATGATCCCAATCCAAAAACTTGGGTGCTTGTTAAATCCACTTAGGCTGTATGATGGTTCCCAATTCCACTGCATCTATTTCCCTGACAAGTGTTTAGTGCATACATATTATTTGTTTTTTTGAAATATTTAAAACTTAAAAAAATGGCTATCTTCCTGTTTTCCTATATGCATATTTGATTTTTTTCTTTTTTTAAAGGAAATTGAAATTTTTACAACATACTGAATGTTAAAACGAGTTACAACAGATACCCCATGTTAATTTTTCATAAAGAAGCATCGTTCTTTACTCTGATAGTTATATTTCATCGTTAACATGTTGAATTCACCCAAAATAAAATTTCCATTGTACAGATCTATATCATTAACCATCAAAAAATGAAACTATGCAAAAATAACAACACCATCATCATCTAAAATTTAGAATGTAAAAGATAAAAGGAAGAGAAGCATGAACACATAGAGACACTAGGATTGGTCTGAGACCATGGAAAAAACCACTATGGGGAAAAACCTTGGAAATTCTTCTTCGTATATCTTCATTGAATTTTTTAGCAACAAGAGTACAACGATCCATGAGTACATGTATTTACGATGCAGAAAAAAAAATAACATACAAGCACTAAAACCATACCCAAACTTTTGCATGAGGGAAACTGAATCTGAGAACTGAAATGTACTGACAGTAGCTGTAGAAAACTGATGAACAAGACTGATACTGAATGAGGACTGAAGATACATCTACAATGAGAAAAATAAGATCTGATCCACAGATCTACAGATCTATAATACCAAAACTCAGATCTGAAATATCACCAAGTGATCTCAACTCGGAATTCCTAGATCTAAATCCAGGAGTCTGTCAATGACACTCTAATGCAACTATGATTGAATGAATGAAGTATGGAAGCGATGCACAATCAACTGAAGGTGATCCAAATATGATCTTCCTAGTAAATCTCCGAGTCACGGCCTTAACATGCTCAACTCGTGGCTCTGGGGCTCTTAGACGCTACCACAACACCCTATTCTTGTGACTGAGCTTCAGAACAACCCGACCTGGCCTCAGGATATGTCGAGCCAACGAGTTTCACCTTGGTTGTGGGCACAAAAAATCCTGATTGTGGCTATACTTCAGTAGGGCCACTACTAGGGCCTTACCTACCCATGACTCTACTTCAATAGACTCATATCTAAAATGTGCACTAGTCTTTGACCCTGATCCACTGCACGAGCTCCTTTTGACGTACCTGTACGAGCCAAGAATTTGAAAATATGACCAAAAACGAAAATAGCATGGAGAATGTTCTGTGAAATTATGAATTGTGGATAAATCATTCTTCCTTAGAGAGGTGCTTATCTAGAACAATAGATTAACGACTTTGCGACTACTTTTCCTACCAGTAAATAGACACATAGAATAGATCAAAGAAATTAATTGGAGTCCAAGCGCTTCCTATTCTCCTTCTGTCGCTCTTGCTGTAGCTTCAAATCCAAGCTAGATGTCCGAAAATATTTCCTGCAAAGATGAACACTAAACAAAAAAAGATAGAAATAATATAGATGTTTATTCAAGTTATTTAGTTAAATCAATAAAACATAAACCATATGCATCAAATAAGAATTCATAATATGGAAAACATGAGCTTATATAGATACGTATGTAGGAAAGTAAGCAGCAATCTTTATTAATGGATAGAAGGGGAGGTTACAAACCAGTGATTGATTTGCAGTGACCATCTCCAGCAGCATCCTAGCCTCATCACAATGCAGATCTCTGCAATAGCATGTTACACAAATCAACTCCTCAATTGAAATTCCACCAGCATTTCTCTACTCAAATTCTTTCTTCTCAAACACTAAGATCTGTGCTCAATTTATAGAGGATTTGTAGGTATTTTTACATTCAATGACTTTCCAATAATAGGAAAGACATGTTCCCAATCTTGTAGAGGTAAAATGGACACATGGATTTGAAGTTTGACACATGTGAACTCTTCTAGAAGGGAGTGGCCAAGTGGGGATTCTAGAACAATGAGAATTTCGCTCCCAGTGTGACCAATGCACCTATGAGTGTCGGGAAGTGCTTTGCAGAGAAGCATTGAATGGGGCTACCTAAATATGGAATGCACTTAGTCCCTTTAGAGGCAGTGTTGATGAGCTCTCATATGATATATTATAAACTTCAAATCTTGGAAACCTTTGCAGATGAAAGTCATGAATGATTTTTCTTGTTTTTTGTCTTAGGGCATGTAGCAACTAAAATGATAGGGGATGATAGGCCCTATTCATTGGTCCTGGAGATGATGTCCAGTTAACCAGTTCACTGGGAATGATTCCCAAATTGAAATATAACAAATTTCCCCTTAAAGCATGAAGTCATTATAATAATAAAAATATTTTGATTGAGATGATTTACACTGTGATGGGATGGAGATGAAGCGGAGTAACGACCTACATCAATATTACAATACATTACATCATGATATATCCTCTTGATCACAATTGATGACAGTAGGCATTCCCATGTTTAGCACATAAAGAATATAATAACATGTACATAATTCAGAAAGTCATCTACATTGGGATGTTGCCCAATACAAACATGCCTACATATATAGGCCCATGTTCGGATGGTGATCTATATGTAAGGTCACCGTATAGATGATGTGGACAACAATCCCAAAATCGCAGCTCATATGAATGAAACTAGATCCGGGATCTTCTCATCTCATTGACTCGATCATTTGGGTACAAGTCTAGCCATGCGAATATATGATTTGTGGTCGAACATGGAAAGACATCGTTTGATTACCAGCCAATGGTGTGAACTATTAACAAAAACGAGAGAACCACCATTAATTTCAATGGCCCTCAAAGTACTGTAGTACATTTCGTAAGGCGTGAATAGATGATTTGATGTCAAACGCCAAACAAAATATTTCGGTCAAAAGTCTGGAAGTGAGGATCTTGTCGATGATGCAAAAAGCCTCATGGTATTGGAACATAATGTCTCTAAGTGAACTTCCTGGATAATGATTTCTCGTCGACAGGAAGCCACCTCATTGCGAAACGGGAGTTACTGATTTCAGAGACAAAGGTATAACTTGATATAGCAATTTTCAGGGATGACGGTCATGAGAATGAAGGCTTATGAGTATTACAGAAGGATGAGTATTCACTGGATTACTTCACTTGAACATATCGGCGACACTAAGATGAGTTGGCAGCATTGACCCAAAACCGAAGTGAAGGTATGATGAATCATAGGTATGAATGAACCGTCAAGAATATTACCCAACCCAAACAATCACAGTGATGGAGTGAAGTGTCATGTTCAAGAGCAACCTACTACCGTAAAAAGTTTTTTTCACTTTCCCAAATTTTCCCCGATCATTTGTCGACTAGTACCTCTTTATTTTTTAACAATCTTGAGGAGGATAACATTTTCTTGATCTATAATTCAACCCTTCGGGCGAATAATGTATCGCCATTTAATAATTTAAGGAGTCTAGCGATGAATGAAACACAATTCTTGCCATGATCGGCAAGCCCTTCACTATTTTATGTTTTAATGAGCTTAATGACAATGATAACCGAGTCCTTGTTCATATTTAGAGAGTTTTAAAAAGAGGATGAAATAAAACTCCATAAGTAATTTTTCGTAAAGTTGTCACTTGGATCTGAAAAAGCATAAAATAATATCTAAGTGAATGTCTTTAGTCATGTTTGACTAAGGTATTCCTTTTTCATAAATAATCTATCTTAGTCCAGAAAAGGGTTAAGCTTATACTAAGTAGATATCAATTCATTTACTTTTACGAGCTCAAAAAGACAAGTGCTCGGAAATATTTTCACATTATTAGAGTCTAAAAAGAGCTGAAAGAAGACTCTAGGGGTTCCTTTTTCACTGTTATCGAAGCTTGAAAAAGAGACAAAAGTGTGCTTCAAATCCTTTTTTGTTTTTAACAAAGCTCGAAAAATAAGGAGAAAAAGTATGCTTTGTGGTCAAATCATTCTTGAAATAAATCTACACGACTAATCTGTTCATCAGTTGTAAGACCTGTTCAGAGCAACATCAAATGGATTAAAAATACCTGTTTCATGATAAAAAACATAATAAACCATATTCATAGCAATAAATTCGATTTGCAAATAATTAAATGATGATTAAAAGTGTTTTACTATTCATTTTTACCATTCCATAGTTTCCATTTGCATTTTGGAGCTTTGAACCTAATTTTTCCCCTGAAATTCAGCTGTTGATTGAGATTATTTCTGTGGACAGATTTCATTGCCGTTTGATCCAGGTTAGTGATATGAACCTCTTCTCTCCTTCAGTAATCATTTCATTTCCAATTTCTGCAATTTTGTAGGGTTTTGGGGGCCCTAGGGTAAATTCTTCCCAAAAAGAGGGCAACTCACCCTTGGATGTCGAAATCTACATTGCATAGAAACTAAATTGAAGCTTGCTTGCATACAGAACACATTGTCTCTTGTTAGAGCCTGCGTTGGGCACAATCTATATTTTTGGTTTTTGCATTATGCCCAAAATTTGCCCAATTTTTTGCATTGAATGGAATCTAATGGTTCTTATGGTTGTATTTTAGGTTTCCATCAGATTATAATGACGATTACATGGAGGGAAAGAGAGCATGAAGAACAGGATATGATTTCCCTAAATGATGCGGGTACAGTAAGAGCCCTAACAGATTGTGGATTGCTAAAGTACTTCAGGTTGTCAGGGATGACACAGAAAATAAAAGTTTTGGAGTTCTTAGTTCGAGCATGTGATCCAGTTATTGAAGCATTTCATATTAAGAACCAAGTGGTTCCCATAACAGTCGAGGATGTATACTTTCTTACAGGTTTGTCAAGGAGAGGCTTGCCTATTTCACTCTCAGGGTCTATTCTTGGAGGAGAGAAAATGAGAGATTATGTTTTGCAACAATGTTATCTAGGGGTAGAGCCAAGAAAATATGGAAAGATAAACATCCAAGATGTTAGAGATTTTCCTTTGAGGACTATCCTTTTCATGATCAAAAAACTTGTTGGCACCATTACACTGCATGTAGTGAAAAGATCGTATATTCAGTATAGGCTAGAGTGTATGGAGCCAACAGTCTTCAACTGGTCTGAAGTTATACTTTCTCAGATAAAAGAACAATTGAACAAAGAAAAGGGAGGAAGGAAGAAGAACTTCAGTTATGGTTTGATCCTCATATCCGTCACCTTAGAATGGACTCCACTGATGCAGCCACAACATGTGACACTGGATGTATCTAATCCTAGAGATCCGCAAATGCAGAGATGGGTATAACTCATGGGTAGGCACGCAGACCAATCGACTATTGTGTTCTTGACTGCATTCTTCACCTGGTTCCGATCATAGATTTTTGCTATCGATGAGTATGCATACGCATGCATTGATTTTCGAGGAGATCTAGATTTAGCATTACCAGAAGGCACTTAGTGGGGTGCAATGGGTAAGAATGTTTTGACCATGTTTTTGATTTTCCTAAGGTTTATACAATGTTTTGTATTTTTGATGTTTTCCCAAGACTAAACTAAATTTTTGATGTAATGCAGATGTTGGTCGTGTTCAACCAGTAGAGGAACCAGAGCGTGAAGCAGATGCACCAGCAGAGAGGGTTTTCGGGACAGTAGTCCTTCAGGATCTTGATATGGCTAAGACTCTAGCTGAGCTTCAGAAGCACATAGAGGGTTTCACTTTCAGGATTCCTGATTGCCGGATCAGAGAGTTACCCATGCGACTGCAATGACACACTATTGGGGTTCCTAACTGCTGGATGCAGTTACTCCGTAGGATAGATAGATCTATAGCATGTTACCATGAGCATCACTAGTTTACTTTTGAAATTTTGCATACATTTTGAGGTCAAATGACCAATGTGTCTTGGGCACAATTTTTTTTTAAAACCTATAACTATATATCTATATGATTTCAACGTTTTTCTATGTTTATTGTGCAATCCTATTCAATGATGTGAATGTTTTCTTTACATATGTTGCAAATATCTAAAACTTTATTAGCTAAAGAATCAGTCAATGTGTTCAAATTTCTAGAAATGTGTTGATATTGAATAAAATCAAAATGTCTTTCCAAAAGTCGAACTCTTAGGAAAAATCTATGCAGTGTTGGATTTCTAACAGTATAAAGACTAGTAAGTTGTAATACCACAAGTTGTGAGTCTAACCTTATGATGATGCGGTTAATACCAAATGAAATGGCATCAGAGAAAATTTCAATCAATGCGGTATATTCAGCGATATTTTTTGTTGATCTACCAATAAAAATACCTTTAAAACTCACTAACTCGCCGTTCGAAGTGAAAATGGCCCACGGTGTAGAGGATAGATTCTGCATACTACGACTAGCACCATTAGCATATCCAACAAATGGTTCCAAAGATTCAGACATCTACGACAAAATTTAAAGTGGATTACTAACATCAATAAAAATATAATAACAAACTAAGATAGTGAATGCAAATCAACAACATATAGATACAATATAATACAAAAAATTACTACGCTCATGATTAAGCATAGTAACGTTTCAGATACAACCCATTTCTAGGCTGCACCAACGGAAATCCATCGTAATCAACCAATTCATAGGCACCCTTAGCAAGAAATATTTTGACAATATAGGGGCCATGCCATAATGGCTCAAATTTTCCTGTACCTATTACATCAGCTTCTTGATCATAAATATAGACCAAGTCACCCTCTGAGAAAATGCGAGCCTAGACATTTTTGTCGTATTGCGCCTTTATACGTCTCTTATGCACTTCATTGGCCAATTGGGCTTCACGACACGTTTCATCAAGATGAATGAGGTGTGCTTATTCTTCTAAGGTGTCAGGTAACTAGTCAATTGTGAGTTTTAACAATGGTATTTCACATTGAATTGGTAAGATAGCTTCCAGACCATACACCAATTGAAAAGGAGTAAATCCAGTCTCGTTTCTCACCGAGTTTCGATACACCCACAAGGCGGAGTGTAGGATCAAATGCCAATTTCTTTTACAAACTCCTACCATTCTTTGAAGCATATTTTTAAGAATCTTGTTAATAGCCTCAACTTGTCCATTTGATTGTGGATAATAAGGAGTAGAATTATCATGTGACAATCGTAACTTTCCAGTCAATTTAGTCATCATATGGTTACGAAAAGGTTTCCCATGATCTGTAACTATAGCCTGTGGGACTCCAAATCATGCAATAACATGATTAAATAAAAATAATGCAGTTGCCTGTCCTGTGTTGTTGAATGTAGGCATTGCTTCGGCCGATTTGGTAAAGTAGTCAACTGCGACAATAATATAACCATTCCCCCCAGACTAACGAGGGTTACAGGTCATGAAGTCAATACCCCATTTTGAAAATGGTCCCACAGAGACAACAGGATGCATTGGCGCTGGCGGTTTGTGGATTTTACGAAAAAAACTGGCACGCATGACAACTTCTGACTGCGAGGATACAGTATCGAAAAATTGTAGGCCAAAAGTAACCAACACGGTGTTTCTTCTGCGTGGTAGCGTATCCAAATAAATGTCCACCACAAGCTCTAGCATGACAATCATTTAAAACCTTTTTGGCCTCTTCAACCCTTGGCAGATAGACACTAGTACAATCTGTACAATAATGTATTTACAATGACTAAGTACTATGATACCTTTACAATGATTGTATGCAGTGCTGCCCACTTGAAGAATTCATATGATGAACTTCTTGCTGCTGTTATGCACCTTCGTTGCTTCTCTTGTCATGCTACCCTCTGCTGCACCTTTCTTTGCTTTTCTGCCGTAGAAAGTCTAGTCCTTTGCAACCGTTGACAACACATGATCTAGCTTTTTATTGCCTTCTAGGTGCTCGATATTGAATCTAGTGTATCTATGTTATTTCAGATCCTCAATATCTGATTTTTGGTCTTATATTATTCCTCTAAGTCATCTTTCCAATTCCACAGGTCTGAACCAATTTGTATTCTTCAAGAGAGAGTTATACCCAATCTCTCACAATGCCCTAATTATGGACTGTTTCAGCAGAGCACACTTGTACGACGTGCCACGTGTCACTGTTTCTTAATTTGGCTCTAAAATTGATAGAGTGAAAATCACAGACTATGCACTATTCGCCAATTTTTACAAAATTTCAATCGGATACTCAGAGAGAGAGTTATGACGAATTTACCAAGGTCACTTCTTTGAGATGAATTTCAGGAGCCTGCAAAAACCCTGACTTCCACAGATCATATCTCCAAAAATGTTGCGTACCTTGATCTAAAATTTTTACAGCAGCTTCCTTAGGATTTTGGCTTCACCTCATAAAAATTTCAGCTTTTTAACCTTTGTATAAAAGATGTTAGAGTGCAAATTCCACGATGACCTGTTTCAGATGGCGAAATCCCTTGCATAAGGAGGAAATTAGGATCACAATTTATATAAATGCTTAGGTTGAGAGGGGCTTCAACAAGTGAACATGGGAAGGATTTTAGGAGCTTAAAAAATATTAATTATGACTTTTCAATGACCCATGCCCCAACCCCGTGGGATTTTAGCCCAGTAACTGGGGGTACAAACTTCAAACATGAATATCTCTCAAACCGTGAAGAATTACATGGCATGCCATATATCAACGAAAACATCTCAACAAGTAGAAACCATAAAAAGCATTATTGACCTAGAGTATATTAATTTTGTAGGTCAAAATTCCCATGCAATATTGGGTTAGCCCCTGGTGCTGCTTGGGTTGACATCAATGACAACCGCTGATCAACAATATCCCCCTTTGGCATTGATGGCAACACAAGTACTCCCCCTGCAATCATGACACCTCTTCCTACAACATTCTCTCCCCCTTTGACATCAATGGAAAAGGGTAACTCCCCCTGAAACAAAACCATCATGCGGACCTGTACACACTTCCACTCCCCCTAAAACACAACCGTTCTGCAGACCTGTAGTCTACTTACACTCCCCCTTTATATTCTGAAAAAGGAAAATCTAATGAGAACTTGGGAGAATCCCAAGCTTCTGGCGAATATATTCCAATGCTGGTGAATATTTAATATGTGATTCTTTTGGTGCTTCTTGGAATCTTTCTACTTGTCAAACTTCTTGCATAACATCTGGTCGGGAGTCTGTTACATATAGAATAATACTAATCATATATCTGTACAACCTTTGATCCACATCCTTAGATGAGTCGTCTATGCTCAATTTGCAACCTGTTACCATTGGAGTAAGGATGGGTTTGCAATCTTCCATTTTAAATTTCTTAAGCATTACCTTGATGTACTTTTCGTGACATATAAATATTCCTTTCTCTTGCTGAGATATTTGAAGCCCTAAGAAGTATGTCAGCTCACCAAGTAAAGACATCTCGAAATCACTTTGCACCTTTGTAGAAAACTTCTTACTTAGTCGATCATCATTGCTACCAATTATTGTATCATCCTCTTTAGCTATTAGACATGCTTTAGTTGCTTCATCCAAAACATATATGTCGTTTGGAGCTCGACTTGCTGTAGCCACAATTTCACCATACACGCCTTTCCTAATTTCACATTTCATGGAGTTGAATAGTATTGTGTGTCCTTGATCACACATTTGTCCATCAATGAGTAGATTGTGATTCATGTTTTCAACCAATAGAACATTATTGGATAGAGAATCTTTGCTTCCGAGAGTGACAGTACCTGATCCTATAACATTTGAAGATCCATCATTTCCAAAGGACACGGTTCCATCCTTCTTCTCTTTCAGAGATACAAATTTATTTCTATCTCCAGTCATATGCGTTGAGAAACCGCTATCAACATACCACACATATTTGTTCTTTTGAGCCTTGAAAGCGAGAGCACAATTATCATTCTTCTTCTTCTTCCATGTTCATTCGTTCTGTGGCTTCGAAGATTCTTCTGGAGGATTTTCAAGTCTGTAGTCGTTGGCTATGTGTCCAAAGTTTCGACATTTGTAACATTCAATATTATTTCTTAAATGTTCAAATCTATTGATGTTTCACTGAGCCCTGGGAGGTTCATATTTGACAAATCTCCTGGAATTGTATTCGTTCCTAGGGTACGTGCAACATTCTACAACTTTATGACCAAATTTTCCACATGAATAATAGTAGCCATAAAGAATATGTTGGTACTTGGATGGAAATTTTCATCGAGGAATTGTCTTCCAAGGCTGTTCTTGCGAATCTTTTCCAATGAAGTCTACATGCATGTCAGATCTCATATGTTCATTGTATTTTGTTGTAGAAGGTCCTGCTTCTTCTTCTTTGTAACCGATGCCAGTTTTGTCATTGTACGATCGTTGATTGTTGATGAGTTCTTCCAATGCCCTTGAGTTGTTGGCATAGTGTTGGATAGTTTTTCCTTTCTTCACTTCCTCACGCAGCGAGACTACTTCAACTTCTAATTCTTCCCTTTCTTGGTTGCTTTCTTCCAACTTATTTTGAAGTGACTCTTCAATGCATTTGTGTTCTTCAACTTCAATTTTGAGGCCTTGAACTTGTTCTTCAAGAGTACTGGAATGGATCTTCTCCACCTTGAGATCTTTTATAAGCTTGATTACTTCCTCATAAAATTCTTCTATGGTCCATCCTTCTTCTTCATTGTTTGATACCTCTTGTTTATTGTGCTTGGCCATAAACAATACTCTCTCATTGGCTTCTTCTTCACTGTCATTGTCTTCATCGAATGATGAGATATCTTCTTTAGAGAGAAAGTTCCTTTTGGATCCTTGCTTGTTGAATTTCTTAAAGCCTTTCTTTCCTTTTGAGTTTCCATTACTTCTGTTTGGAAATTTTGCTGCAAAATTCCCAACCTCATTACAGCTAAAACATATCAATGGAATTTTACCTTTGAATTGTCCCTTACCAATTTTTATTTTTCTCGTGAAGTAATCATATTCTTCATCTGAAATGCCTTCTTCATCATCTCCCTTTTCTTCACACTTGCAGGTGCATGTATTTTCAATTGAAGGTTATTTATCCTTATTGGTTTTCTTAGATGCAACGAACACAGTTTCTAGATGCAAAGTACCCTCTTCTTCATCAAGTCTCATTTCATATGCTATGAGAACTCCATGTAATTCCTCTTTGTTGAGTTTGTCCATATTTTCACTGTATTCTAAGACCGATACCTTTGGGTTGAATCTCCCTGGTAACATTTTAAGAATCTTCCATATAATAGTCTTCTCGTCAACTGGCTCTCCCAATCCTTCCAGAGTATTGGTTATTTCATCAACGTATTGGAAGTATGCAACAATGTTGCAATCTTCTTTCATTTTGAGTTGCTCAAATTTTTCTCTATAGATTTGAAGCTTTGCTTCTTTGACATTTGAGTCACCTGCATATATATTCTCAAGCTTGTCCCATACATTTTTGGTGGTTTTACAACCCAAAACCTTATGATAAGCAGATTCAATAAGTCCATTGATAATAATATTCTTTGCTTTTGCATCATTTACCAAATTCTTCTTACCTTGTTCATCCGCGGTTGATGTAAATCCATTTTGAACAGTGTCCCATACTTCGTAACCTTGCGCCAAGAGATAGACCTCCATTCTTCCTTTCCAGAGTGCATAATTATTTTCATTGAATAGAGGTACACCATTATTGGTATGCTCCATGACCTCCTTCCAGTTGTTAAATTGTATTGAAGGAACCAAGCTCTGATACCAATTGTTGGAAATACTGAGAGGGGGGGTGAATCATTATTCCTTTCAATTAGAGCATTAGTTAATCTTCAATTATTATTAGTGTTTGTACAATGATAGCAGCAAACAAGAGGAACACAAATGCACACATTTTTTAAGGTGGAAACCCACTCCGAGACAAAAACCACCTAATGCTTTTCTAATAATTCTTTAATATTCAACTCCAATTGAAAATAAAGCTCCAACTTCCTAGAATCTAGAAAAACATTCTTCTCCAGCTCCCACTAGTTGGACACTCTAACACCCGAGATTCCTCAATAGTCTTGTCCCAACACCCAATGAGCTACAACTCACCCTAGCACCACCCTACCACCCTATAGAAGAATAAAAGAAGAATGGACTCCCGTACCAGGGAAAATGGTCCACTTTACAATGATATAGAATGATGTAGAGAAGAAGATATACTAGACCATAACCCCAACTTTGACACAACCACCTAATGATGATCCTAGACCTCCCAACACTGCCTCTTCAACCCTTGGCAGATAGACACTATTACAATTTGTACAATAATGTATTTACAATGACTAAGTACAATGATACCTTTACAATGATTGTATGCAGTGCTGCCCACTTGAAGACTTCATATGATGAAATTATTTCTACTGTTATGCACCTTGGTTGCTTCTCTTGTCATGCTACCCTCTGCTGCACCTTTCTTTGCTTTGCTACCATAGAAATTTTGGTCCTTTGCAACCCTTGACAACACATGATCTAGCTTTTTCTTGCCTTCTAGGTGCTCGATATTGAATCTGGTGTATCTCTGTTATTTCACATCCTCAATATCTGATTTTCAGTCTTGTAGTAGTCCTCTAAGTCGTATTTCCAATGCCACAGGTCTAATCCAATTTGGATTCTTCAAGAGAGAGTTATAACCAATATCTCACAATGCCCTAATTATGGAATGTTTTAGCAGAGCGCACTTGTACGGTGCTCCACGTGTCACTGTTTCTTCATTTGGCTCTGAAATTGATAAAGAGAAAATTATAGACTGTGTGATATCCTCAAATTTTCACAGAATTCCAATCCGATACTTAGAGAGAGAGTTATGACGAATTTACCAAGGTCACTTCTTTGAGATGAATTTCAGGAGCCTGCAAAAACCCTGACTTCCACAGATCATATCTCCAAAAATATTGCACACCTTGATCTAAAATTTTTACAGCAGCTTCCTCAGGATTTTGGCTTCGCCTCATAAAAATTTCAGCTTCTGAACCTTCGTAGAAAAAAATTTAGAGTGAAAATTCAATGATGACCTGTTTCAGATGGCGAAATCCCTTGCATAAGGAGGAAATGAGGATCACAATTTATATAAATGATTAGGTTGAGAGGGGCTTCAACAAGTGAACGTGGGAGGGATTTTAGGAGCTTAAAAAATATTAATTATGACTTTTCAATGACCCATGCCCCAACCCCATGGGGTTTTAGCCCAGTAACTAGGGGTACAAACTTCAAACACGAATATCTCTCAAACCGTGAAGAATTACATGGTGTGCCATATATCAACGGAAACATCTCGACAAGTAGAAACCATAAAAAGAATTATTGACCCAGAGTATATTAATTTGGTAGGTCAAAATTCCCATGCAATATTGGGTTAGCCCCTGGTGCTGCTTGGGTTGACATCAATGACAACTGCTGATAAACAAGTGTATCGTCGACGATCAGATAATCTTTGGCTTGGTATCGAATATGTCACTGTTCAGAGCGACAGGTATTAAGTTGAAAAGTTTGAGTTTGGAGATAAATGATGAAATCTCCATACCAAGTATCATATGATCCGATAAGAAACAGAGACTCGTCAGGAATTGATGGTTCCGATGTATTTGCAGTACTATCAGAGGGAAGGTCATAGAGAAGCTCAGAAAAAATTAAAGACTTCTTTGACTTGGACTTGATGAATTCCAAATCAAATTCCTGTAAAATGACAATCCATTTTGAATATTTGCCCACCAAAAATTGACGTGATAAGATATAATTCATGGGGTTGCAATCTGAAATGACAGTGGTCTTTCGGAACAAGATATAGTGGCAAAATCTTTGGAAAACTTGAACAGCTTCCAAGGAAATATTTTCTATGTATTAATACTTAATTTATGTATCATTGAGATTACGACTCAAATAATATATTGGATGTGCAATTCCATCTTCTAGTCAGACCAAAACCATAGCAATGGTTGTTTCAGCCGCGGCGATATATAGGAAATAATCATTTTGATAATTAGGGGGTACATTAATGAGGCTTGGACAAGCGTATCCTTGACAACATCAAAAGAAGCTTGCGCAACTGGGTCCCAATGGAAGGGAACCCCATTTTTCAATAGTCGAGTAAATCCTTTAGCCATTTCGGTATAATTTGGAATGAACCTTCTTAGGAAGTTAGCCTTTCCTTGAAGTTTTTGTATCTTAAGTAAATTTGATGGCGCAGGAAAATCAAGAATCACCTGAACCTTCAATGGGTTGATTCGAATTCCTTCTTTTGAGTATAAAAATACAAGAAAACGACCAGAACCAACACAAAGCACACATTTCTGTGGATTGAGGTGTATTTTTTAGGGTCGGCAGTGTAAGAAAATGGCCCTCAAATGCATCGGGTGATCATTCCGATTTCGTGAATGAATTGGTAGATCATCTAGATACGGTTGAAAAATGTGCTTGATTTCATTGAAAGCATAGTCCATTTCTCTCTGAAAAGTTGCCCCTGCGTTCTTTAAATGAAACGGTAGTTTCCTATAAGCGAATGTGCCCCAAGGACAGATGAATGTTGTCTTATGTTGATCCTCTGGGTGGATATTGATTTGATTGTAGCCAGAAAATCCATCCATAAATGAAAATATTTTTCATCCAACATAATCATCAATAATCTCGTGGATAAAGGGAGTAGGATAGTTGTCTTTTGGACAAGCAAGATTGACATCTCGATAATCGACACACACTCTAATAGTTCCTTGCTTTTTCATGACATGAATGATGTTGGACACCCACTCAGTCAGTGGAACAAGGTAAATGAAACCAACACAAAAAAGATTTTCAAATTTTGTTTTGATGGCAGTAGCTTTCTTCGGATGAACAGGACGAAGATGTTGATGCACAGGTTTGACATCAGGATACATATTAATAGTGTGTTCAACAATATTAGTATATATTCCTAGCATTTACTCGTAATACCAAGAAAATACATCACGGAATTCATGAAATAGAGAGCGATATGTTTCGAGTTCTGATGAAGAAAAATATACACCAACATGAATATTTTCTACAATTCCAGGTTTGATTGAAATATCGATAGAAATGGTTTCCTCAATATTTGACAGATTTTGCTCAGAATCAATTGCATTAATAGGTAAGGAATTCGAAAAGAAATTTTTGATTTATGGGTGATATAGTTCACTAAGATAGTTTTCTTCATAATCAGAAAGATGGGAACGATGATGATAATCTTCCCATGGTTCTCCTTCTGACATAATAGCTTCCAAAATATTCTCATCTTTCAATAACATTGAGGAAAAAGGATCAAAAGGAGTACCAAAAGCTAAGGAATGATCAACCCAAACAATCGGCGACGCTGATTTCGTATTCGCTACCCAATCTAGATAGATTGATTTCTTTGCCATCTCAATAGGGCTGGGCGGCAGAAACTCATCCAATGTAACAATTTCAGAATCACTCGTACTCTCCCTTAAGCCAGATGGAGTGGAAGAGATCATGTAGCAGGTCTCTATACTTTCAATTTTTGCCGACGTCGTAGGCGGCGGTAATGCAAAGGTTCCCATGAGAGTGGAATCCTTTAAGAGTCATACACCAACGTTTTGAAGTGCTAGTGGGGTGCATGAACAAACGGAACACTTCCAGTTACCTACGAAGCATAGGCAAAGAAGGATAGCTATTTAAATACTATGATAGTACCTTTATATGGACTGGAAATCATTATGAAATATGTAGAAACAATTGCATTCATTGCATATACCCATGGCCTTCCAAGTAGAATATTATAGTCAAGGGGTCCGTCAACAAACTCGACATCAACATTCATTGTTTTTCCCTCAAGTTCAACATTCAGGTTATTAATAATACCACAAGGCTTATACGTACGTCCATCAAAAGCCTTCAACGTCGTTGATGATTGTGATAACCGCGGCGAGCCAAGTGACTTCCAAAAATTTAGAGACATAATGCATGTAGATTCTCCCTCATCAATAATAGTATGATGAATAAGGTGATTGAGAACATTTACTTGTATGGAGAATGCCAATTATGCTGGTAGCTGCGGCACACAACCCGTATGATTAAATATGATAAGATTAAAATCAGTCAGATCAATTCCACCAATAGCCAACAATAAATTCTGTTTTTGGGAGGGAAAAATTTGTAATACCTCGAGAGCAGACATAGCTGAAGGGGATTGAACCAAATCTTCAACTATATTATAATTTTGTGTAGCTCTTTCTCGAGGATTATATGTCGATTTCTGAATTACTCCCTTTGATGGCTTGATTGTCAATTCAGGAATAGTAGTAGGAAGTATTGATTCCGTAGAAGGATTCATAGTCAAGGTAGTAGGTTGATCAGTGGCCTGAATACCATAATATTTATTGTTTTGACACCAAAATATCTATTGAAGGTTTTGTGAGGGATAACATAAGTACTTGGGAACTAGAAGTTGGATTCGTAGCAACCATGTTTGTGTCCGGATTTGGAAATGGGTCTGTCAACACAGCTGACGCATGGGAAGTCTTGATTACTTTTGAGACTTCATTGCAGTGAGGACAATCCATTAAAAAGTGTTCCTCATTATAGATTATGCACGGATAACGAGGCTTTCGAGGTCTAGAAAATTTATTAGATGATTTTTCCTGCGGGTTAGATGTTTTATTTTTCTTAGATTTCCCTTTTTTCTTACTTTCGGGTTGCTTGTCACTTTTGCCATTGTCAAACGACACGACATTAATTTTGGAAGAAGGTGTAGGATCAAATGCAGTAGTATGATGTGTGCTTGCAGTACCAATCAAGCCATCTTTAGCATGAGAGTCCTTTAATTGAGGAGGAACAGTAAAATTAGATCTCGGCAAGTAAGGAATTTTTTCATAGAGTGTGCCAGACTGACTATAAATCAAGTCTAAATATTAGGCACAACCGATAACTTGCTCTTCTATGACGACACCACCCTTAGCTACATCCTAAGTTATAGATGGTAATAGGGACTTAATGAACCACTCAGCAAGGAGCTGATTCCGAACAAATGTCTTAACCATTCTACGACAATGACGCCACTCATGAATATGATCAAAGATGTGAGTAGCATTAGTTTGCTTGAAATTTTTCAAGAGTTCCATTCAATATCATATCATATGGGTAATTGGAATTGAGTCAAAAAGATAGTAGCTAGGGCAGTGAAATTATCAAAAGAAGCTCTAGGTAACTCAATATACCATTTTGTAGTTGGACCTGTGAGTGTACACTGGAAAAGATGTAGTCGAACAGAATCATCATTCAGGGAGTTTGATGAACACGATAAATGATAAGTCATGACATGAGTTGACGGATCTTCTCTAGGGTTTCCATTGAACTTAGGAATATCCAAGGGTAATTTGTGAGGTATCACCAGCCACCAAGGAGCATATTTAATTGGATCATTAGTTAGTTGATTTAAATCTGGTAACTCTAAAGTTGCAACAAAAGGCAACTATCTATTAAGGTCAGGTTGAGCATAGCTAGGGTAAGATGGAATTTCTTGAGTGATCAGGAGCTCAGGACCAAGTGTCGTAAAATGGTCAAAAATGAAAGTGCTCAGAACTGGTTTGAACCTGAACGACCGGATAGAGCTCGTCTTCCTGATTCCGGCGCCGCGAACGGTTCGAAAAATGGTCTCCGTATGCAAAAGTTATTCAAGTTTGAAGATTTCTCAATTTTCATAAAAAAATGCCAAATTTGCCTTTGTGGAAAAATTTTATTAAAAAAAGAATATTCCACAGAATATTCTGGAAATATTCCGTGGAATATTCCGTAGAATATTCTGGGGAATATTCCATTTGGCAGCCAATCAGGAGGCGCCACGTGGCTAGCCCGGAGGCCGCCACGTGAGCCCCAAGTTGAATTGAAAATGGCGTGTTTAAAATTTTTTGGGTTCGGCCGGATTCGACCACAGGACCGATTGATTAATAACCACGCGCTTTCACCAATGGACCACAGATTTGTTCGTTATATGTGATTGCGGACAATTTAATATTTGAAGCAGGTGTTTGTGTGGGCGGGGCCCGAAAGGGGGCCAGCCCCGAAGGGCCAGCCCCCTTCCCATGGGACCTCCGCAGCGGGACCACAGTCCCAGTTCATCGGCGCGCAATTGAATGCGGATTAACAAACATTTGAAACGTGGCGTATTAAAAACTTTGTTATATGTTATGGTGGGTTGTTATATGTTACACTATGTTTTAATTAAAACATTTCAAACCGCCGCATGTGAACGCGGTGTTATAACCGTAATATTTATTGCCCAACCCACTAACCGTCGGATAAACTTGGCAACTCCGCCCCTATTTTGGCGCCATTTGCTTATTTGGCGGTCTAATCTCCAGTTTTCCACATTTAGTGGAGATTTTTTAGCCCAAACTGGCAGTTCAGTAAAGTGGGCATAACTTCTGCTTGGAGAGGCCTTTGAAGACGAATTTTTTTTTTATTTTGGGTGTAGAGAGCATTCGGGAGCTGTTGGAGGGGTCTGCAGAGCCATCAGGGCATTCTATCTACGAATTTTACAGCGCTTTTGATAGTGACTCCATCAGAGCTAAAGGGAAAGATTGCTGCATTGGGCTACCTTCCTCCAATGGAGGTGAATTTGTAGTCTATTTCTACTGATTTGGATATTCTGAGTCTGTTTTAGCAGTCTATTTTCTCATTAGAGGAGTTTATACAGATGTAATCTCATTTGCACCATTTAATCAAAAGAGGACTGAGCCTAATTAGAGGCTTTTGGACCAGCGGAGGTAGCCCAAGAGAGGGGTGAACCGCTTAAACAAATATCTGCTGTTCATGTGTGTATTATGGTTGTTTATTTCTAGATTTTGATAGTTTAAACATTAAAATTTCATGAGCATGTTTTTCCAAAACAAGTTTATACAGGAAGCAAAACTTGTTGTTTTAACTTCAAACCTCTTCACACAAATTGCAGAACATATGCTCTTGCTTATTCACATTTAAAACAGATCAATGAACACTTTGAATTTCAGAACAAAAGACTTTCATTGATTTTGTTATTTGTGCTTATATCTTATTTCCTTAGACAGAGTCTGTAGAGGGCCAGGTAGCCTCTGGAACTCATCCTCTCTTTAGAGGTGACATGTCCAGTGAATGCCCCTACAGTCCATCTCTGTATGGGAAATAGTTTATTCTCACATTTTCAGAGGTCACTTGGAGTGTATAGCTCACATTTAAAATTTTTCTGAAATGGATACCTTGCACTTATTGCCATAAACAAGTACATTCCATTTTCAGATCAGATGGTATCGGAGCCAGGTTGCAAAGTTGGTTTGCTTGACTGACATCACTAGCTTGATTGTGTAGCTTGAAAGGTGTCTTAAGCAGTGTTGAAGATTGACTGCTTTATTATTCTGCAAACTACTTGTTGTTTGAGTTGGCTGAAGCTCTTTTGTTCATTTTTATAATGACAATTTCCATAAGTGAGTTCTCAAAATCGTCCTCCTTCACAAGATTTTTTGATGAAGGCTTGAAGCAAGAATTTTTCATCATGATGAATATGGTGAAAGAAATGTATGAGGATGAAATAAAGAGCTCTAGACTTCAAGAGCAGTTGAATTCCATGAGGGAAGAGAAGCAGTTGCTTTCTGACCAATTGCAGGAAATGGAAGGCCAACTTCGTATTGCAAACATGAAGCTGGAAAAGATGCATGAGTTGGAGACACAACTCCTTGTTTCCAAAGAAGCCTTAGCCAAGTATCAACTTGAAGAAGAGGTAAACAATTCTAGTTTGTCTTCAAATTCTTATAAGAATGTTTATGAACTTGGTTCTTTTGAGAAACATACCAAAGGCATAGGGTCCAAGTTGATGTCCAAAATGGGATATGAAGGAAAAGAATTGGGAAAACATGCACAGGGTATAGTTGAGCCAATAATGGTTGAGGTAAGGCCTAAGAATTTGGGTCTTGGCTATGGACAATCTTATGGAGAAAGTTCCAAAGCAGCCATGAAGGAAGAAGGTGTGCAGCAGCATGCACTTGAACAAGGGAGTGGTGAAAGCCCTAAAACCATTGATGGGATGGTTAGTGTTCCAAAGGGAGCTTCTTCTTCTTTTGATTCACCTCCTCATGAAGGTAATGAAGGTGAAAGAAAAAGGTATAAATCTGATTTCCATCATATTTCCTTTGATCATGTAAAGCATGAAAAATTTCCACACAAGCATGGGAAAAGAATTGCATGTTTTTTTTGTGGTTTGTTTAACCATAGTGTTTCTAGATGTTGGAAAAGAATGGCAACATACAAGAAACTTTTGAAGGAAACAAGGCAAGAAGCCAAAGTTCCATTGAACAATGCAAATCATGCGGTCAAGAAGACGAACATGTGTTGCACTTATTGCCATAAGCAGGGACATCCTGTTGAAAGGTGTTGGACTTTGAATCCAGCAATGCTTCCACAAAAGTTGAAGAAGTGGGAGAAAGAGTATGGCAAGAATGGGAAGGAAGTTTCCATCATTGATATGTGTCAGGATGATACACATGTTGATATTAATGTGCAGTTAAAGGAATCACCTTTGAAATGGATTGGTAAGAAATGGTTAGAATTCTTATCCAATTAAAGTTGCATGTCTTTTGATTGAATGCATTTTCTTTGTTAAGGAATGCAAGTTGCAGGATGGAAAAGCTGAGTATGAGACTCACTATATCTTAGTGAAAGTTATTTTCATTTCAGCTTTGAAAGTACATGTACATGTGATTGAGGATCTTGTACTTATGATTGTACTTAAGAGAAAGTTGAAGGATAAACTGCATGCATGAGAATGAGATGCATGAGCACAGGGATCATGATGATTTCCTTGTATTTTAAACATGTATGTGTGATTAACTTGAAGGGTTGATTACTTTGTTTTTATCCATGCATGTAAGGTAATATTGACTTGAAAAAAGTTAATTTGATCTCCAAGATTGTAAACAGGAGAAATGATGAAGTGTTTCATCTTTGTAAAAGCTTTCTCATTTGGGAGGCAGTTCTTCTTCTGGAATGGAGGTGCCTTGGATGGGCATCGTGACAGTTGGCAAGTCCACATATTCAGGGGAATATTTCAGCTCATATATCAGCAAGTTTCATTGCTGGTTCCTGCAATTTCAGTTTTGTCTGGCGAAAGAACTTGGTCGGGATTCGACAAGTACTTGGCGTTTGCAGCAAAAAGTCGCCATGACGACATTTAGCAAGGCAGGACATTTTTGGGCATTAGTATGCTCTTTTGGCTGACTGGAAGAGGATATTTCTGTTTCTCAAGTGCTGTACAGTTCAGTGCAGAGATTCAGTAAGCTTTTGGGGACCAAAAGCCTTCTCATTTGGGAGGTGTGATCAGGAGCTCAGGACCAAGTGTCGTAAAATGGTCAAAAATGAAAGTGCTCAGAACTGGTTTGAACCTGAACGACCGGATAGAGCTCATCTTCCTGATTCCAGCGCCGTGAACGGTTCGAAAAATGGTCTCCGTATGAAGAAGTTATTCAAGTTTGAAGATTTCTCCATTTTCATTAAAAAAATGCCAATTTGCCTTTGTGGAAAAATTTTATTAAAAAAAGAATATTCCACAGAATATTTTAGATATTAAAAGTAGGAATATTTGAAGGCATCTGGGAGCATCTAAGCTGATCGAGGCGTCACAATGGCTGGCCGGAGGCCACACGTGGGCAGATTAGGAGTGAAAATGGCGTGTTTAAAATTTTTGGGTTCGGCCGGATTCGACCGCAGGACCGATTGAATAATAACCACGCGCTTTCACCAATGGACCTGAATTTATTGCATTATGTGAGTTGCGGACAATTTGTTGACGGTGTTTGTGGCGGGAGGCCGAGAGGTGACCTTTGAGGCTGACCCCCTTCCCACATTGTTCTCAACGAGCGGACCACAGAACATCCCGATTCATCGACATTGAATGTGGATTAACAAACATTTGAAACGTGAAGCGTATTCACTTCATTTATATGTTATGTGGTGGGTTGTTATATGTTACACTATGCCAATTTAAACATTCAAACCGCCGCATGTAGGCACGGGTGTTATAACGTAATATTTATTGCCCAACCCAGCAGCAATGGGATAAACAGCAACTCAACCCTGTTTGGCGCCATTTGTATTGGCGGTCTAATCTCCAGTTCTCCACATTTAGTGGAGATTTTTTAGCCCAAACTGGCAGTTCAGTAAAGTGGGCATAACTTCTGCTAGGAGAGGCCTTTGAAGACGATTTTTTTTTTGATTTTGGGTGTAGAGAGAATTCTGGAGCTGTTGGAGGGGTCTGCAGAGCCATCAGGGCATTCTATCTACGAATTTTACAGCGCTTTTGACAGTGACTCCATCAGAGCTAAGGGGAAAGATTGCTGCATTGGGCTACCTTCCTCCAATGGAGGTGAATTTGTAGTCTATTTCTACTGATTTGGATATTCTGAGTCTGTTTTAGCAGTCTATTGTCTCATTAGAGGAGTTTATACAGATGTAATCTCATTTGCACCATTTAATCAAAAGAGGACTGAGCCTAATTAGAGGCTTTTGGACCAGCGGAGGTAGCCCAAGAGAGGGGTGAACCGCTTAAACAAATATCTGCTGTTCATGTGTGTATTATGGCTGTTTATTTCCAAATTTTGATAGTTTAAACAGTAAAATTTCATGAGCATGCTTTTCCAAAACAAGTTTATACAGGAAGCAAAACTTGTTATTTTCTCATCAAACCTCTACACATAAATTGCAGAACATATGCTCTTGCTTATTCACATTTAAAACAGATCATTGAACACTTTGAATTCAGAAACAAAAGACTTTCATTGATCTTGTTATTTGTGTTTATATCTTATTTCCTTAGACAGAGTCTGTAGAGGGCCAGGTAGCCTCTGGAACTCATCCTCTCTTTAGAGGTGACATGTCCAGTGAATGCCCCTACAGTCCATCTCTGTATGGGAAATAGTTTATTCTCACATTATCAAGAGGTCACTTGGAGTATAGCACTCAATTTGAAATTAGGAGTATTTGCACTCATTTTCTTAAATGAAAATGGATACCTTGCACCCTTAAACAAGTACATTCCATTTTCAGATCAGATGGTATCAGAGCCAGGTTGCAAAGTTGGTTTGCTTGACTGAAGAGCAGGTTGCAAAGTTGGTTTGCTTGACTGACATCACTAGCTTGATTGTGTAGCTTGAAAGGTGTCTTAAGCAGTGTTGAAGATTGACTGCTTTATTATTCTGCAAACTACTTGTTGTTAAGTTTGCTGAAGCTCTTTTGTTCATTTTTATAATGACAAATTCCATTAGTGAGTTCTCAAAATCGTCCTCCTTCACAAGACTTTTTGATGAAGGCTTGAAGCAAGAATTTTTCATCATGATGAATATGGTGAGAGAAATGTATGAGGATGAAAGAAAGAGCTCTAGACTTCAAGAGCAGCTGAATTCCATGAGGGAAGAGAAGCAGTTGCTTTCTGACCAATTGCAGGAAATGGAAGGCCAACTTCGTATTGCAAACATGAAGCTGGAAAAGATGCATGAGTTGGAGACACAACTCCTTGTTTCCAAAGAAGCCTTAGCCAAGTATCAGCTTGAAGAAGAGGTAAACAATTCTAGTTTGTCTTCAAATTCTTATAAGAATGTTTATGAACTTAATTCTTTTGAGAAACATACGAAAGGCATAGGGTCCAAGTTGATGTCCAAGATGGGATATGAAGGAAAAGGACTGGGAAAACATGCACAGGGTATAGTTGAGCCAATTATGGTTGAGGTAAGGCCTAAAAATTTGGGTCTTGGTTATGGACAATCTTATGGAGAAAGTTCCAAAGCAGCCATGAAGGAAGAAGGTGTGCATCAGCATGCACTGGAACAAGGGAGTGGTGAAAGCTCTAAATCCATTGATGGGATTGATAGTGTTCCAAAGGGAGCTTCTTCTTCTTTTGATTCACCTCTTCATGAAGGTAATGAAGGTGAAAGAGAAAGGTTTAAATCTGATTTCAATCATATTTCCTTTGATCATGTAAAGCATGAAAAATTTCCACATAAGCATGGGAAAAGAATTGCATGTTCTTTTTGTGGTTTGTTTAACCATAGTGTTTCTAGATGTTGGAAAAGAATGGCAACATACAAGAAACTTTTGAAGGAAAGGAGGCAAGAAGCCAAAGTTCCATTGAAAAATGCAAATCATGCGGGCAAGAAGATGAACATGTGTTGCACTTATTGCCATAAGCAAGGACATCCTGTTGAAAGGTGTTGGACTTTGAATCCAACCATGCTTCCACAAAAGTTGAAGAAGTGGGAGAAAGAGTATGGCAAGAATGGGAAGGAAGTTTCCATCATTGATATGTGTCAGGATGATACACATGTTGATATCGATGTGCAGTTAAAGGAATCACCTTTGAAATGGATTGGTAAGAAATGGTTAGAATTCTTATCCAATTAAAGTTGCATGTCTTTTGATTGAATGCATTTTCTTTGTTAAGGGAATGCAAGTTGCACGATGGAAAAGTTGAGTAGGAGACTCATTCTATCGTAGTGAAAGTTATTTTCATTTCAGCTTTGAAAGTACATGTACATGTGATTGAGGATCTTTTACTTATGATTGTACTTAAGAGAAAGTTGAAGGATAAACTGCATGCATGAGAATGAGATGCATGAGCACAGGGATCATGATGATTTCCTTGTATTTTAAACATGTATGTGTGATTAACTTGAAGGGTTGATTACTTTGTTTTTAACCATGCATGTAATGTAATATCGACTTGGAAAAAGTTAATTTGATCTCCAAGATTGTTAAGAGGAGAAATGATGAAGTGTTTCATCTTTGTAAAAGCCTTCTCATTTGGGAGGCAGCTCTTCTTCTGGAATGGAGGTGCCTTGGATGGGCATCGTGACAGTTGGCAAGTCCACATGTTCAGGGGAATATTTCAGCTCATATATCAGCAAGTTTCATTGCTGGTTCCTGCAATTTCAGATTTGTCTGGCGAAAGAAATTGGTCGGGATTCGACAAGTACTTGGCGTATGCAGCAAAAAGTCGCCATGACGACATTTAGCAAGGCAGGACATTTTTGGCATTAGTATGCTCTTTTGGCTGACTGGAAGAGGATATTTCTGTTCCTCAAGTGCTGTACAGTTCAGTGCAGAGATTCAGTAAGCTTTTGGGGACCAAAAGCCTTCTCATTTGGGAGGTGTGATCAGGAGCTCAGGACCAAGTGTCGTAAAATGGTCAAAAATGAAAGTGCTCAGAACTGGTTTGAACCTGAACGACCGGATAGAGCTCATCTTCCTGATTCCGGCGCCGCGAACGGTTCGAAAAATGGTCTCCGTATGCAAAAGTTAATCAAGTTTGAAGATTTCTCAATTTTCATAAAAAAATGCCAAATTTGCCTTTGTGGAAAATTTTTATTAAAAAAAGAATATTCCACAGAATATTCTGGGAATATTTCGTGGAATATTCCGCAGAATATTCTGAGGAATATTCCATTTGGCAGCCAATCAGGAGGCGCCACATGGCTAGCCCGGAGGCCGCCACGTGGGCCCCGACTTAGCGTTGAAATGGCGTGTTAAAAATTATTTCGGGTCGCGGATGGGATTCGAACGTATGACCGCCTGAACAACAACCAACGGACTTTACCGCCAGACCACGTGCAGTTCATTGTTTTATGTGTCAGGCGGTGTTGTATTTAATGTGTGTGGGAGTTTGGGCGGGGCCCGAAGGGGGCCAGCCCCGAAGGGCCAGCCCCCTTCCCAAATGACCACGCGGAGGAACCAGTCCCCAAGTTCATCGGCGCGCAGTACGGCGGATAAACATTGTTTAACAATTGTTTTATGTTATATTTATTAAACCGTTAACATTTATTGCAAACGGTTTCAGCATATGAACGCGCCATCACAATAATATTTATTGCCAACAGTTAACTGCGGATATTTTGGCGGCCTCCGCCTATTTTGGCGCCACTCACCAATCTGGCGCCCTTATCTGCAGTCTCTCCACATTTAGTGGAGGTTGTTTAGGTGAAACTGGCAGTTTACTAAATGAGCCATAACTTCTGCTAGGAGAGGCCTTTGAAGACGAATTTTTTTTTTATTTTGGGTGTAGAGAGCATTTTGGAGCTGTTGGAGGGGTCTGCAGAGCCATCAGGGCATTCTATCTGCGAATTTTACAGCGCTTTTGACAGTGACTCCATCAAAGCTAAGGGGAAAGATTGCTGCATTGGGCTACCTTCCTCCAATGGAGGTGAATTTGTAGTCTATTTCTACTGATTTGGATATTCTGAGTCTGTTTTAGCAGTCTATTTTCTCATTAGAGGAGTTTATACAGATGTAATCTCCTTTGCACCATTTAATCAAAAGAGGACTGAGCCTAATTAGAGGCTTTTGGACCAGCGGAGGTAGCCCAAGAGAGGGGTGAACCGCTTAAACAAATATCTGATGTTCATGTGTGTATTATGGCTGTTTATTTCCAGATTTTGATAGTTTAAAAAGTAAAATTTCATGAGCATGCTTTTCCAAAACAAGTTTATACAGGAATTAAAACTTGTTGTTTTAACTTCAAACCTCTTCACACAAATTGCAGAACATATGCTCTTGCTTATTCACATTTAAAACAGATCATTGAACACTTTGAATTCAGAAACAAAAGACTTTCATTGATCTTGTTATTTGTGTTTATATCTTATTTCCTTAGACAGAGTCTGTAGAGGGCCAGGTAGCCTCTGGAACTCATCCTCTCTTTAGAGGTGACATGTCCAGTGAATGCCCCTACAGTCCATCTCTGTATGGGAAATAGTTTATTCTCACATTAGAAAGAGGTCACTTGGAGTTATGGATCAATTTAAAATTATGAGTATTTGCACTCATTTTCTTAAATGAAAATGGATACCTTGCACCCTTAAACAAGTACATTCCATTTTCAGATCAACCAAAAACTCAAAATTCCCATAGTGACATCGGAATGTTATCTTGGGGATATCTTGATCCCTCACCTTGATTTGAGGATACCCCGATCTCAAATAAATCTTGGAAAAATACTTGGACCCTCTTAGTTCATCCATCAATTCATCGATCCTAGGAATTGGGTACCTGTTCTTCATGGTCTTCTTGTTCAATGCTCTATAATCAATGCACATTCTCAATGTACCATATTTCTTCTTCACCAAGACCACTGAAGAGGCAAAAGGACTAGTGCTAGGCCAGATATGTCCTAAAGCCAAAATCTCTTGAATGGCCTTTTCAATCTCATCTCTATAGGCTTTGGGATGCCTATAGGGTGTGGTGATCACTGCTTGGATCCCTTGTTTGAACTCAATAGTGTGCTCAAAACCTTGGTCAGGAGGTCTCCCAGGTGGAATATCTCCAAATACTGTAGAATATCAGTCCAAAATAGATTGTACATCTGGATGTACTAATGAATCCTTGCTTCCAGATTTTGACAAACACAGTTCTACTGCCCATTCTATGTCCCCTTTGTGCAAATCTACTTCCATCCTATGGGCTGAGACAATCTAGGGTGGATAGGTGTGTATGCCTTTGATTTTATGATGTTTACCACTCCCCTTTTCTGTCCACTCAGTCTCTAAGGTTTCCCAATTAGTGATAACCTTCCCTAACGTGATTAACCATTGGACACTCGATATCACATTGGTGTCTGGAATATTAGCCACAAAGAAGTGGTCTGTTGATGTGTAGGCTCCCATAGTGATGATTAATGCTGGAACATATTTGGCAAACTGCATGGTTCTAGCTCTTGGAACCAAAACTGAGAACCCCTCAAAGTCTTCTATTTTAATGCCCCTCATTTGCACCAACCATTTATCAATAAAGTTATGGGTAGCTCCACTATCTACCAATACTGATACACTTTGTCTCATAATAGTGCCTCTAACTCTCAAGGTTAGATACTTGGGAACTCCTCTCAAAGCTACAAGAGTCCCTCCCATTAGAGAAAATGCCTTTACTACATCTTTTGTGGGTGGTACACCTCCTGCTTCTGCTACAGTGCTGGTCTCCTCCTCATCATCAAAAAATATCTCAATGCAATGTTCTTTCCCTGCAACACATTGGTTGTTTGGTACCCATGGCTCCCAACAAGTGAAACAAAGTTTTTTCTTCCTTAGATCTCTCTAATCATTATCAAGAGATGTCTTCTTCTGATTCTCCCTTGGGTAAGAAGAAATATTTTTCTGAAAGGGTGCTTTGGCCTTGGGTAAGGCATGCTACAAATACCTAGCCTTCTCCATAGCTTCTTGGAGTGTAGTTGGTCGATTGGATTTCACCAACCCATGAAATGGTTCAACCATCCCATCAATAAACATGCATATTATCCAGTTCATAGTGAGGTCAGATACCATGACTGAAAGCTTCAGAAACTCAGAGATATAAGTTTCCAAATCTCCCAATTTCTTGAGCTTGGTTAGCCCAACAAAGTGAGCCTCCGAATCCCTGGGATCAAATCTCTCCAACAACCTCCTGGTGAAGTTTGAATATGAAGTGATACTAGCATGCCCAAGTTTAGATAACCCATGGAACCACCACTCATGTGCCTCAAATTCTAGGTGCAGTACTGCTATTTTGATAGCCTCCACTTCAAAAACTCTGTTGAGTTGGAAATAAGTATCCAACTTCTCTACCCAAGCCTTGGCTGTGCACTTGAGTGATCCATCATAAGAGGGTAAAAAGAACCTGCCCAAACTGCGTTGTAGATATGAGTTCTACATATACCCTCCCTTTTTATGGTGAATGAAATATCTCCTACCATCCTTGATCTGACAGAACTCTTGAAAGTTCAAATGTTCTTTGAATATTCGGGATTGAGATTCATATTCTACAAAATAATTACCAAGGGTTTCTTCCCTCGAGAGCCTTCCTTCCTCACCTTCCAAAGATAGAAATGTGGGCATAGTGGAGCGTTTTGAAGAATGCTTTTCTTCTATTTTCTCCCACCAAAAATGTGAGGTGCCGGAGCTTTCTCCATGGTGAAACGCTCTAGGGGATTCCTTGTCTTTCAAATCTCATCTACTTGATATCTTTGGCAATGTCTGGCATAGTCCGAAGAAGAAGTTTTCGGATCTCTCTATCCTCCATGGCTATGGATGTATTTCCCCCACAAACTAAGCCAAGATCAGAGCTCTAATACCACTGTAATATTCGTATTTAGGAAGATCAGAAATATAGGCACCAAAAATGAATTTTTTAGAAAATTACGCTATAACAGTCAAGAACAGATCATGGATCCATTATTTTATATATTATAGCATACAATATAGAATGGGATCAGAAACAAATCATTCTATCTTAGTTAAACATATCTCCCAACACCAATACAGCCCAAAAACACTACAACCCCATGACTACTACAACAGATAAATTCTGAAGCATGTGACAGTGTATTTTAATCAGAGTTTCTACTAAATAAATATAGAAACAAATGGATATGCTGATATATTACTCAAAAGAGCTGAAAAATGGAGATCTAGTCTCTTTTACACAATCCCAAGATAACCCGGCAAGGGTTTCTTAAAAGACATGAGATACAAAAAGAATAAACTGGAGATCTATGGTTGAATCCCACTGTGTTACTGAAGCTCTACATATATATGGCTGAAAATATAATGAAATGGTTCTAACTTCTCCTTACTAGCTTTTCGGGTGAAGGTTTGATCCTTCCACTAGGAAACTAGCTCATCAACAGGGGTTTTGACCCTTCCACTGCAACACCATGAAAAATAACGCAATTCCTCAAGGATACTACGTTGTGGCTATAGGTGACTGCTTGGCCCAATTCCAGATGGAGGAAATGAAGCCCAAAATACCCCTCTAAGATTTCTTCACCAATTACTCCAAGGAAGAGTGTGTAATTCCCGCGTGAGAATACGCTTGTACTAAACAGTACAAAAAACCCAGCTAAACAGCTGAAGCATGCAATAAGTCATAAGACTCAAACATAAAAAATATTATGAATGCTTCTCATGGCTTCCATTCCTTCCCTTATATTCTTGGTGAGATTCCTCACCCTTGGCCCCACTCATTTATGAGGTTACTTCCATGCAAAGACTCCTCCTCCAAAACTGCGCTGCTCCCACTAGCTCCACTCTCTTCTTTGGCAGCGTTGTTGATTTGTTTAACCTTGATCTAGTCCACATGCATTGCTCCCTTTCACACCCAAGGTGGCTTAATTTTTTCTATATAAACTGATCCACATTCACACTGGAAGTGTTTTACTCCTACTAAAGAGATTTAAGGGTCTCCTTACCCCATTTATTCTTCTAGACTGAAAAATGGAAGCAATATATTAAATTCCAATTAGAAATAAGATAATTGGGAATAATACATAGCCAAAGGGATCCTCTCACAAAGAAACAAGTGGTATAATGTAGCAATCATGTGATGCTCAATGTTCTCCCTGAAGCATGCGGCATAAGAAATGGGGAGAATATCCCTCCTAATGGGCACATTCAATCTATGTGTCATCCCTCCAAATATGCCTACAACAATGATAAGAACAACATCTACATATGGGATCAAAATCAAGAATACATAAGATGCCATATGAAATACCGGAGGAGGATCATAGTCCCACATGTGGAACCAGCGCAACATGTCTCCTGATTGCCTCAGAACATGATTTAATAAGTGGTTTCCCCACCACTTTTTTTCTGCCACAAACCTCTCACATGCTTGGAGAAGGTGAATAATTTTTGGTGCCAATGGAGTACACCCTAAATGATATATAATCTCCCTAAAATCTCCTAGGGAGTGGCCATGCTCATCACTACTTATGGCCCCAAGTCCATGAAGTCCATAATGAAGAGTGCCCCCACTTGGAGCAATGGGTTGTACATGAATGGTAAAGGAATTTAAATACTCATCTAATAATTAATTATGCACAAAAACATGATCCTTACCATATACCTTGATCAAGCTAGTGGAGTGTCTCATAGATGGGCCTCCCCTCATCCCTAATGAGGAAATAAGTGGCTGTGATAAATCTATTAAAGGGTTATGTCTCTCCTCCATCTCCAAATAATCCATGCATCTCCTAATATGTTGATGTATCTCCTCTTTGAAGCCTTCCCAAGTGAAACCCTCCATGATAGTATGATATGTTTTCATGGAATAAGTGTGGTTGAAGAGAAAATCCGCATGTGCTGCATGTAGTTGTTGAGATTTAACAAGATGACGAGCTTAGTGAAAATCAATCACCTTCACTAAGTAGGCCCGCAGGCTATTTTTAGGTGTAAGTCTATTTTTAGACATGGTGATCATATTTCAGAAGTTGTAGGATGCTATTTTTGGATGGTTGGTCAAGTTGGAAAAATAGATGAAATTCTATTTCTAGAATATTGGGTGAAGTCTATTTATAGATCTTCAATCTAAAAATAGAAGTGTTGATTATTATTAGCTCTTAATAATAATCCGACAATAAACATCAACTTATTCTCTTGGAGCACTTAATTTCAGTGTACAGATTTGGAAAATCAATGGGCTGAAGGAATTAGGAAATTCCTAGGGTTTACTGGTGGTTCATGCATGGAGGAGTCAGTTAGAACTGAAGTGGCAAAGTTATGACAAAGTTGGAAGAGTAGTTCATGGAGTTGTTATTCAATTTAAATCAGTTAATGGAGTTAAACTCAGTTGAGCTAGTTTTATCTAGTCTAACTGAATGATACAATAGTGAGAGTGGAGTGAATTAATTAGTTAATTAATTCACAAATAATAACTCATTAATCAACTAAACAAATACAACAGTTAACTACAGTGCATGTTTTTTCCAGTGGAGACCTGGTGGAGAGATAGGTGAAAGGGCAAGATGGAATATCTCTTGTGACTATAGTGATGCATTGATTGCACCACACACACATTGGAGATGCTAATGAGGATTGCACAGTGCAAGCATGGTAGATTCGAATTCATTCAGGGGTCTTCTTCAATAGGGATTGCGTAGTGGAGGCAGGCTATCAGGTGGCAAGAAATCAGTGCATGGATTTGTAGATTTCTTTTGATTAGCGTGTGGCGATTGATTGTACTGAGAGCTTGATGTACTAAGCTTTGTATGAGATTGTTAAATGATCTCCATGATACATAATATATGATAGTTGGGGTTTTCAGCTTCAGGCTTTCCCGTTAAACAACTGTGTAATGTGCAATTTGTTTTATTGCTTCATGTGTTTGCAATTGATTTTAATTTCTGCAAAAGATTAACAGTGGAAGGATTCTGTATTTAGAAAGAAGATAAATATTATTAGATTGGGAGAATCTGGATATATACATGCATGTTTTATATAATTTATACATGGTATTAGAGCAGTGTTAATTCTTGAAGATTTTAATTGTGAAGAATTGTTGAGTTTGTGCTGGTGGACAATTCGAATTTGCTTCATAAAATTCTTGGTGCGACAGTTGAGTATACATTGAAATGTCTTTCAATGGGTTGCGATTGGAGTATTCCCTTAATGGAAGCTCGAATTACATAGCCTAGAAGGATAGGATGGAGGTAGTGCTGGAAGATAATGGACTGAAGGAGTTCATCGATAGTGATGTTTCTAAGCCGGGATCTAGCGATGCTGCATTACTTGACGCATGGAAAAAGAAGGTAGAAAAGACGAAAAATTCTGTTGGAAGGTGTGAAGGACCATATTGTGTCTAGCCTTCACAAGAAAGCCACTCCATTTTCAATGTGGAAGGCTTCAACATATTTGTACCAAAGCAGCAGTGACCAGAGGAAGTTGGCGCTGAAAGATAAGATCAGAAAAATAAAAATGGAGAAGGGCGACAGTATTCCAAAATATCTCACGAAGTTTTTCCACTGTAGGGATGAACTGGGAAGTGTTGGGATTAATGTTGATGATGAATACTTGGTGAGATTGGCTCTCCTTGGGCTTCTGAAGATTTGGCATAGCTACGAAGACTCTGTCAATGGACGGGAGAAACTGCCGGGATGGGAGCGACTTTGGTCGTATCTTGTGCAGGAGGAGATAAGGCGAAGTACCAGGGATGGCTCTTCGTCAAAGAATGAAGATGAAGAGAATTTTGCTTTGGCTTCCAAAGTGAGGAAAGGGAAAGGGAATAAATTCCCTTCAAAATCCAAAGCTAAAGGCAAGAAGCAGGATTTTTCCAAGGTGAAGTGTTTTCACTGTCATGAACATGGGCATTTCACCACTAACTGCCCACAGAAGAAGAATAACAAGAAGATTGATGGAGCTGCAGCTGGAGGGGCCTTAGCCTCACAATTTGAACTTGATTTATCTTTGATCACATGCTTGGTTTCAAGTTCTATGGGATCGGTGTGGTATCTTGATAGTGGTGCATCTTTCCATATGATGGGAGACAAGGAGTTGTTTAGTGACTTGGAGGAGAAGGACCTTCAAATGCATATAGAGATGGGTGATGATGGTCGATACAGTGCGACCAGAATTGGGACCATTACCTTTGAGAGGGAGTTAGGTAATCCATTTCTGTTGAAATATTTCATGCATGTTCTAGGTCTGAAGAATAACTTGGTCTCGGTCGCAATGTTGGAAGACAGAGGTTATGATGTTGTTTTCAGCAAGGGAAAATCTTTTCTGCGACATAAAACAATGGGTCAAACCAAGAGGATAGGGATTCGAGTGAAGAATCTCTACAAGCTAGAGGTATATGGCTGGGCTGCAATGATGGGCAAAGCAGAAGAAGTGGTGAGCCGGGAAGAGGACGAATTATGGCATAGAAGATTGGGCCATCTTCACCATGGCGCTTTGAAGATTTTGCAATAGATTTCTACTGGAATTCCCAAGGGTACTCTTGCGTAGTGATATCAGTGCAAGGGATGTACTATGGGTAAGTTTGTGAAGACCACCTTTCATGAGAAGGAGAACTATGCTTCAGTGATCCTCGAGAGAATTCACACAGACATGTGTGGACCTTTATCGATTGCTTCAACAACAAAAAACAGGTATTATGTTATATTTGTTGATGACTATTCTCGTAGATTCTGGATCTTCTTCATGCAGAAGAAGAGAAAAACATTCTCAAATTTCTATGAGTTTAAAGCATTGGTGGAGAAGGAGTCGGGGAAGAAAGTGAAGGCTCTGCGGAGCGATAATGGTGGTGAATATATCTTGGGAAAATTCAAATACTTCTGTAGCAAAGAAGGAATTTGAAGAGAAATCATAGCGCCTCATAACCCATAGAAGAATGGGGTCATGGAGAGGAAGAACAAAATGATCGTGGGTGCTGCATGACCAGGGCCTACCGATGCACTTGTGGGTGGAAGCATGCAACACTGTAGTTTATGTGAAAAACCATTGTCCTCATAGAGTACTTGGCATGAGTACACTTGAAGAAGCTTTTACTAGTAAGAAGCCTGATATTTCTCATTTGAAGATTTTTGGCTCATTTGTTTACATTCATGTGACAAAGGATGCCAGGAAGAAGCTGGAGCCAACTGTAGAAGTTGGGATATTTGTGGGGTACACAGAAACACCCCATAATTATCGTGTGTATTTTCCAAATAGTTGAATGACTGTGGTGTGAAGAGATATAAAATTCAATGAGGTGAAAGCCATGAAGTTGTCGCTTGAGAGGGAGCTACACTTGCATGCAGAGGAGGAACTTCTTTTTCCCAAAGATGATCCTCTAGATGTGGATCAACCACAGGAGGAGATTCATGGAGTGGAGGAGTCCACTCATGCAGAACCAAACATCAGACAAGGTAGAAAGCGTACCACAGAAGCTGAGAGACAAAAGCTTGATGCGGCATAAAATGTAGAAGTCCCTACATCACAGCGTAGACAAAGACAGTCACCTGACCAATTTACTAGATACATGGTTTTGATGAGAAAGTGTATCGTGACAGAGCCATCTTATTTTGAATAAGAAATGCAGGAGCCCACATGGGTAGATGCCATGGTGGAGGAGTATGACTCCATTGTTAGAAAAAATGCTTGGGAGATTGTTCCAAGGCCGGTTGGTAAATTAGTTGTAGGATCAAGATGGATCTACAAGGTAAAGAAAGCTGCTGATGGGAGCGTCGAGAAGTATAAGGAAATATTTGTTGCCCGAGGCTTCTCACAGATCGAGGGGATTGATTATGAAGAAACCCTTGCACCTGTCTCACGATATTCTTTCATAACGACCATCCTTTCTCTCTCAGCGTAGATGGGTTGGCACATTCATTAGATGGATGTGAAGACTGCGTTCCTTAATGGGATCATTGAGGAAGAGGTGTACATTGAGCATCCTAAAGAATTTTAGATCTTCAGCAGCGAGTCGCATGTGTGCAGGCTCTAAAGAGAGTTGTATGGGCTAAAGCAAGCACCTCTTGCTTGTTACACATGGATCAACAACTATTTCACTGGACTTGGCTTCACAAAGAGTGAGGCAGATGCAAACCTGTACCAAATTATGGTGGAGGGTAAGTTTTTAATAATTGTTCTTTATGTTGATGATTTAATACTAACCGGTGATGATCAGTTGATACAATCATGCAAGGCAGATCTTGCAAAGGAGTTTGAGATGAAGGATTTGGGCCTCCTTCATTATTTCCTTGGATTGGAAATATGGCAGCAGGAAGGTGAACCGTTTGTGTCTCAAGGCAAGTATGCCCGGGAGATACTGGAGAAATTTCACATGCAAGGCTGCAAGCCTATTGACACTCCTCTTCCAAGAAATTGGAGGAAAGACGATGCTACATCGGCAGAGGTAGTGGATGCCACTGTTTATCAACAGTTGGTAGGTTCACTCATGTATTTATTTAATACAAGACCAGACATATGCTATGTGGTGAACTAGCTTTCACAAGCGATGGTTAAGCCTACCAAGCTATTTTGGAAGGTAGGAAAGCATGTCCTGAAGTATCTCAGGGGCACATCTGAGTATCGCTTATGGTACATATAGAAAGATGAGGTGAAGTTGCATGGCTTCACGGATGCAGATTGGGCAGGCAGCCCAATAGAAAGAAAGTGCACATCAGGAGGGATTTTTAGTATCAGATCTACATTATTTTCTTGGTATAGTAGGAAACAAAGATCCATGGCACTCAGGTCAACGGAAGCAGAATACATGGCAACAAGTCAAGCTGCATGTGAGGCTATCTAGATGAGGAAGATCCTGGTTGGTTTGTTCAGTTCACATTAGATCCTACAGTGATACATTGTGATAATCAGAGTTGCATTAAACTCTCTATTAATCTTGTGTTTCATGATATATCTAAACATATTGATATCCGGTATCATCATATCAAAGACTGTGTGTAGCGGAAGATCATGTTGCTTCAGTACATTCCTACGGAAGATCAGGATGCAGATATTCTGAAGAAGGCGCTCACCAGGAGCAAATTTGAATACCATAGAGGTAGGATCGGGGTGAAGCATAATCCCTATATTGTTGAGAGGGAGTGTTGAGATTCAACAAGATGATGAGCTTAGTGAAAATTAGTCACCTTCACTAAGTGGGCCCGCAGGCTATTTTTAGGTGTAAGTATATTTTTAGACATGGTGATCATATTTCAAAAGTTGCAGGATGTTATTTGTGGATGGTTGGTCAAGTTGGAAAAATAGATGAAATTCTATTTTTAGAATATTGGGCGAAGTCTATTTATATATCGTCAATCTAAAAATAGAAGTGTTGATTATTATTAGCTCTAAATAATAATCCGACAATAAACATCAACTTATTCTCTTGGAGCACTTAATTTCAGTGTACAGATTTGGAAAATCAGTGGGATGAAGGAATTACACAATTCCTAGGGTTCACTGGTGGTTCATGGATGGAAGAATCAGTTAAAACTGAAGTGGAAAAGTTATGACAGATTTGGAAGAGTAGTTAATGGAGTTATTATTCAGTTTAACTCAGTTAATGGAGTTAAACTCAGTTGAGCTAGTTGTATCTAGTCTAAATGAATGATACATTAGTGAGAGTGGAGTGAATTAATTAGTTAATTAATTCAAAAATAATAACTCATTAATCAACAGAACAAATACAACAGTTAACTATAGTGCATGTTAGTTCCAGTGGAGACCCAGTGGAGAGATAGGTGAAAGGGCAAGATGGACTATCTGTTGTGACTATAGTGATGCATTGATTGCACCACACACACATTGGAGATGCCAATGAGGATTGCACAGTGCAAGCAAGGTAGATTCAAATTCATTCAGGGGTCTTCTTCAACAGGGATTGCGCAGTGGAGGTAGGCTACCAGGTGGCGAGAAATCAGTGCATGGATTTGCAGATTTCTTCTAATTAGTGTGTGACGATTAATTGTACTAAGAGCTTGATGTAATAAGCTTTGTATGAGATTTTTATATGATCTCCATGATACATAATATATGATAGTTGGGGTTTTCAGCTTCAGGCTTTCCCATTAAACAATTGTGTTATGTGCGATTGTTTTTATTGCTTCATGTGTTTGCAATTGATTTTAATTTCTGCAAAAGATTAACAGTGGATGGATTCTGTATTTAGCAAGAAGATAAATATTGTTAGATCAGGAGAATCTGGATATATACATGCATCTTGTATATAATTTCTACAGTAGTAGCTTCTCCTTGAAATTAGAAGCTCTAGTCAAGAAGATTTTATTCTAATATTAGATGACCTCATCTCTCATTATATATCTCCCATATAAATATTGGCCATCAAGTATCCTGCATGCAAAGATATCCTTGGATTATTCCACCAACAACTGGGATCTCCAATAAGGATCTATACTCCATAGTGATAGTGCTGTTGATCTACCATATAAAGCATATATCATGTGTATTCCCCCTTCTTTCACATATCCCATTCCAAAGTCACATACCGGGATGCTGCTATCCTGCCTCTGCTGCTCATCCTATAGATGCTCATGCTCAAGTAAAGGTTGATGTTTTTGGAGGTTAGCCTTCCAAGGGAAGCTATCACCCATCCAAAACTTTCTGATTTTGGTGAAGGTATGCATGAGTGACCACCAACCTCTACCATGTGTGGAAGATTTCTCCCCAAGTGGGAGTATCTTCTGAGCCTCCAAAGCCAAGGAGTGGTCTCCTTGCACCATGATGGTGCCATCCTCCATCCCTGAAACATCCTCTTTCAATGCAAGATGTGGGGTGAGAGTGGGTAATAATGATATTGGGAGAATGTATCCCTCCTCCTTGAACCTACCCAAGTCTCTCTGCGTTGTGTCAAGTCCTCTCAATGTTCCCACTCCTCCTGGATCTATGAGTGGTGCAACATGTTGTGAGACATTTCTCACCAAATCCTAATTAGGTGGCCTCCCAGGTGGAATGCAAGTAAAAAGTAATGTCTCATGGGCCAAATTCATCTACATAACTAATAGGATTGTTAGGTCCTTGCTACCACTATGCAAATCCAACTCTGTTTTCTGTGTATAAGCTGTTTGAGAGGGATAAGTGTTCATGACCATAGTCATCTGATGTTTTCCACTCTTTCTATCCATCCACTCCATCTGCAAAGTCTCCCAATCTGTGGTGACCTTCCCCAAAGTAATCAACCATTGCACACCCAATATCACATTGGTGTCAGGTATGTCAACCATAAATAAGTAATCAGTCAATGTATATGTCCCCATGGTGACAGATAAAGGTGGAACATAATGCATGCACTACATAGTTCTAGCTCCTGGGAAAAAAACTGAAAATACCTCAAAATCATCAGTGGGTATTTCCCTCCTCTGCACTAGTTTGGCATCAATAAATTTGTGGGTAGCCCCACTTTCAATCAACACTAAATCCCTCTGATCCTAAATGGAACCTCAAACTCTCAAGGTCAAGTACTTGGGTACTCCTCTCAATGATGCAAGGGCCCCTCCAATTGGAGCAAATACTCCATTCCCACCTCCTGGTGCTGATGGATCCTATCCTGCTATCCCAGCGCTGTGACCTCCTTCTGGTTCCTCTTCTTCTTCCTCATCATCATCAAAAAATACCTCTATATAGTGTGCATCCCTTGCTTCACATCTATGTCTGGGTGCCCATGATTCTTAGCATGTGAAGCAAAGCTTCCTCCTCCTCGAGTCTCTTCAGACATCATCACTAAGAGGTACTTTATTTTGGCTCTCCTTTTAAGGATAAGAATTCTCATCTTTTCCCTTTGATGGAAAATTGGGCTTTTGCTGAAATGTTGCCTTTGCTTTTGGAAAGGTATATTGTAGATCTCTAGCCATTTCAATGGCATCTTGAAGGGTGGTGGGTTTAGTTGATTTAACCAACCCATGTAGAGGTTCTACTATCCCATCAATAAACATATAGACCCTCCTAGACACAAATAAATCAGGAAACATAACAGAAAGTTTTAGAAATTAAGAAATATAAGTTTCTAGATTACCTGATTGTTTGAGCTTAGCTATCCCAATGAAATTTTCCTCTAATTCTCTTCGATCAAACCTCCATAAACCTCCTTGTGAACTCTGAATATGTCATCACATTGGCATGACCCAATGTAGAAAGACCATGAAACCACCAATCATGTGCTTCACCCTCAAGGTGCAGTGCTGCTATTTTTATGGCTTCCATCTCTAGTACTTGGTTCAAATGGAAGTATATGTCTAGCTTCTCTACCCATGATTTGGCAGTGCATTTGGATGACCCATCAAAAGTGGGTAAGAAAAATCTTCCCATAGTCTGGTGAAGATCGTTGTGTTGTATGAATCCTCCAACTCTATTGTGATGTCGGGGTCTCCTATTGTCCTTGATCTGAAAAAACTCCTAAAAGCTCAAATCGTATTTGAACCTATGATATTGAGACTCATACTCAAGAAAATTATCTTCAAGTGTTTCTTGTTCTTTAAACCCTTCATTTCCCACTTCTAAAAATGTAGGCATTGTAGAGCATTGGGAAACTTATTGCTTCACTGGTGGATCACTCCAGTGATGTGAAATGTTGTTTCTTTCTCCATGTAGAAACCCTTTAGGGGATTATTTGTGTCTATCCATTATCATCTCCTTGATTTCTCTTGCAATATCTTTCATGGTTTGAAGAAGAAGCTTGGGATACTCCTTCTCCTCCTCTCCTCCTGAAGGGAGTTTTGCCTTTGTCTTCTTTATCATCTGTATAATCATATCTCCAGTTTCTTCTCTTGAGATACCTCTTCTCTCTATCTGTGAGAGGATATCCCTCTTCCAATGACATATTGGCTTAATATGCAGCGGCTGAGCCAAGATTATGCTTTGATACCACTGTAATATCCCAAAATAGGAAAAGCAACAATATTGAACACAATAATGGAAATAGCAGTGAAAATCATTACATCAACATAGGAGACCAATATGGAGCCATTTTATTCATCATATCAGCAGCAAATAAACATAATACATTGAGGCACAAATCATACAACATGAGAAAACAAGCCTCCAATGAATAAACCCTCTCACAAGTGAGATACTGTCAATATACAAAATGTCAGAGAGCTGTTACAACGCAATCATGATGAGCATAGATATAACATGAGATCATAAAATGGCATAAAATAAAATATATATGCCTCAAAAGATGCTATACATGAAGATCTAGGCACTATATCATCTTTCCATGAAAACCCAAGAGGGTTTCCGGAAAATACACCAAAATACAATAGTGAACTGTAAACCCAGGGCTGAAGATTCACTGCAGAAAATGGCTGGGAAGATATGGCTAAAGCTGATGTATAAATATGTGGCTCTCCTCCAATAGAATCTTTGGGTGAAAGGTTGATCCCTCCACTAGAGATCTAACTCCCAAAATCATGCACTGACACCACCCCTGCAATTGATCTCTCAAATTACGTAGTCATGAACTGAAATTGCGCTATAGGGGTTGGTGGTAGCTTGGCCTAGTGCCAGATGATGAAATAATGACCAAGGACCATCCTTGCTGGCCTCCCAATGGAATGATACCTCTCCACTGAAACACAAGTTGAGAAAATGGCCCTGGAAACCCTCCACAACTTCTGCCCTGCAACAAAATATAAATCTGGAAGAAACTGTGCTATATAATAAGACTGAAGCTTTGGCATGACTCCGAAATGTGGAAATTCAGCTCAATCACCTCTCCTGAGTGGGCACTCGAAGTCCCCCGAGGATGAGGGTGGGATTCCCACTTGGGAACACCCTTGTGCTAAACAACACTGTTGTCTCTGCTAAACAGTTGAATGGAGAAACAAGTCATACAAACCATAAACAAAATAATAATCAATCATGCCTTCTATGGCTTCCATCCTCTTCCTTATATTCTTGGTGAGCTTCCTCACCTTAGGCCCCACTCATTAAAGCCACTACTTCCATGCATGGAATTTCCCTCCAAAACTGTGTTGTCCCTTAATGAATGTCCACTCCTCCATACCAACGTTGTTGATTTGGTCAAAGTTGACCCAGTCTATATGCTCCATCCCCTTTTCACACATAAGGGTCTTTAATCCAGCTACTTATATGACCTCCATTCACATTTGGAATGATTTTATTCCTACTGAGATTTATGGGTCTCCCTACTCTCTTATTCTTCTAACTAAGAAGCAAAAACAAAACTTAATATTCCAACTAGCTAAAAGCTAATTGGGAATATACTAGTAATAGAGGGGTATGTTAGGTCCCTATATTACTAGTATAGTCCCTTATTGTTATTAGTGTAACCCCCTTATTGTTATTATTGTACCCTTTTAACCCCCAAATTGTTATTATTGTGCCCTTAAATTATTATTATTAGGTCAGCTAGGATTACATTGTGGCCCCATGGACTCCTATATATAGAAAGGAGGTTTTTTAATTTGAATCATCCAAGAATTTTTCATTCATGTAATATATTGGAGGTTGCCCCCTCTAAGTTTCTTATTTCTAAGGTGTTGATATCTCTTTTATTCTCTTTTTGGAGCTGGTTTCACAACATTTGGTATCAGAGCTTTGAGATTCTAGGGTTTCGCTGCTCCAAATAGGTCATCGTGAAATTTTTGCTATAAATTTTTTTCTACAAAGGTTCAGAATATGAAAATTTTCAAGTGCGAAGCCAAAATCCTGAGGAACGTCTTCACAAAATTTCAGAGCTTGGTTCACAATATTTTCGGAGATATGATCTGTGCAAGTTAGGTCATTTTGTAGGCTCCTAAATTTAACCTAAACAGTTCATCATGGTATTTTCGTAATAATTTTTTTTCCTACAAAGGTTCAGAAGCTGAAATTTTTAGAGTGTGAAGCCACAATCCTAAGGAACATCATCACAAAATTTCATATATTGGTTTGCAATATTTTCGGAGATATGATCTGTGGAAGTTAGGGCTTCTGAATTTCATCTCAAAGAAGTGATCGTGGGAAAATCTTAATAGATCTCTCTCTAAGAATCAGATTGGAATGTTGTAAAAATTGGCCGCAAGTACACAGAATTTAATTTTCTATCTATCAATTTCAGAGCCAAAGGAGGAAAACAGTGACACATGGAAAGTCGTACAAATTCGCTCTACTGAACCAGTCCAAAATTGGGTTAGTGTGGGAGATTAGACATAACTTTGAGTTGAAGAATCCAAATCAGATCAGACCTGTGGCATTTGAAAGAAGCTTCAGAGGGCTACTATAGGGCTGAATTTCAGATATTGAGGATCTACAATTATAGAGATAATTCAATTTCAATATCGAGCTCCTCAAAAGCAAGTAAAAGGTGTGTATTTTTTTTTCCAAATTGCGTAAGTCTTGTTTGAAGAATGAATTTGAATTGATTACAAGGGCATATTGTAGAATAGATATCAGTATTGGATTCTAAAATGGCCCCTAAAAATAATTCAACACCCATTAAGCCTTTAGAAAGCTCTACTATGACTCATGAAGACGAAGAATGGCAACATGACATATCAAAATTACAAGAGCAAGTGTAACAAATTTCGCTCTCGCAAAGAGAAACAAAAAATGACATGGAAGTTTTGAAGAAAGGCATGGAATCTAAGATGGATGGTTTGAAGAATGGCATAGATGGCACGGAATCTAAGATATATGGCATGGAAGCTGGCATGGAATCTACGATGGATGACATGGAAGCTAATATTGATGAGAAAATGGAAGACATGAAGAATGATCTAAAAGCAGACATGGAAGGTTTGACAAAATTGATACAAGAAATGTTTCCTAATGCTGAAAAGATAATAGAGGAAACTCATGATGAGAAAAAAATAAATGTTAATCGTGATTTCACAAAATATAATGTTGCCGGGAAGAACCACCATATTTCAAAAATGGATATGAGGAAGTTTGTTGGAAAGGATCCTGTAACATGGATACTACAGATGGAGCAATATTTTGATCTCCATAATGTGAAAAACACACAAAAGGTATGCATTGCAACTTTACATTTAGAACAAAATACATTTGTATGGTATCGATGGCTTTTTTCCCGTAAAAAAATTGTCACTTGGTCAATTTTTACGGAGGAAATGATAGAACATTATGAGGATACAAAGAGCAACACCTTCTTTAGCCAATTGATAAATCTCAAACAAAAGGGTTTAATGGGGGAGCACATTGAGGACTTCCAAAAAATGAATATAGGGGTAACTGATATTACAGAGGAACACAGGATTGATCTCTTCATAGGTACTTTAAAGGATAACATCCAACATGAAGTTTGTGTTTTGGAACCTGATTCATTGGATAAGGCATTCAGGTTGGCAAGAAAAATTGAATGTAAAATTATGGTGACAAGGAAGCCTACCACTCACTTCTATAAAGAGGGAAGTGTTGCTACTCCTAGATTTCCACAACCTACAAGGTTGACACCACAAAAATTGGAAGAAAAAAGAGCAAAAGGGATTTTCTATAGTTGTGATAGCAAATACACTAAAGGTCATAAGTGTGCTGAGAAGAAATTATTTTACATAGATTCTGAAGAGGAAGAAGAAAATGAACAAGAAGAGGAAGAAATGAGTCCGACCATATCGTTTAATGCATTGGCAGGAATTATCACTCCTCAAACTCTCAAGATAGAAGGACATATCAAGAAGAAAAAGGTAATAGTGTTGATTGATTCAGGTAGTACCCATAATTTTAATCATTGTAAGGTAGCCAAGGAATTGAATTTTTTCCTATAACCAGCACCAGAATGTCAAGTGATGGTTGCAAATGGAGGAACTATAAATTTCTCTGGAAAATTCCATTATATCAAGCTAACCAAGGGGGAATATGTATTGAATAGTCCAATGATTTCCATTCCTATGGGAGGTGCTGATGTTGTACTAGGAGTACAATGGTTACAATATTTGGGGATGGTAGCTTTTAATTTTCAAGAAAGTTTCTTGAAATTTTTTTCAGAAGGAAAGGAAGTCGAATTACAGGGTATTGCAGGGAATCCGGGAAAGATAATAAGCTATAATGTCATGAAAAATCTTCTAAATAAAGAAAAACGAGGCATAATTTCACAATTATGCTCACTAGAAGTTCCAACATCAAAATCATCTATTTCTGCAGATCTCCAAAAAGACTTGGACAATCATTCCAAGGTTTTTGAAATTCCAAAAGGACTCCCACCTATTAGTGATCATGATCATGCTATTCATTTGATTCCCGGAAGTGTTTCTCCAAACATCAGGCCTTATAGATATCCTTATGTCCAAAAGAGCGAAATTGAACGTATGATTGCAAAAATGTTAGAGGCGGGTATAATTCAACCTAGTCAAAGTTCTTTCTCTGCTCCTGTAGTATTGGTACACGAGAAGGATGGATCATGGTGCATGTGTCCGGATTATAGGGAGCTCAATAAGCTCACCATTAAAGATAAATTTCCCATTCCTATGATTGATAAATTATTGGATGAATTACATGGAGCAATTTATTTTACCAAGTTGGATCTTCGTTCAGGATATCATCAAATTAGAATTGAGACTGAAGATATTCCAAAAACAACATTTCGAACTCATGAGGGTCATTATGAATTTTTGGTCATGCCTTTTGGCCTTACCAATGCACCTTCTACATTTCAAGGGTTGATGAATTCCATTTTCAAACCCTTCCTTAGAAAAATTTTGCTAGTATTTTTTGATGATATACTAATCTACAGCAGGTCTTGGAAGGATCATGTTGAACATGTTGACAGGGTGCTCAAACTATTGCGGGAGAAACAATTATATGCAAAAACATCCAAATGTTTCTTTGGAGTACAAGAGGTGGAATATCTGGGTCATATTGTATCTCACGAGGGTGTTAAGGTAGACCCTAACAAAATTAAAGCCATTAAGGAATGGAAATTCCCCACAACCATAAAGCAGTTGCGAGGATTTCTTGGGTTAACAGGGTATTATTGAAAGTTTGTTAAGAATTATGGGAGAATAGCAGCACCTCTAACAACATTATTGAAGAAAGATGCATTTTCATGGACTCCTAAAGCAAATAAGGCCTTTGAACATCTTAAAGAGGCAATGTGCCTAGCACCAGTCTTAGCTACGCCAGACTTCACAAAAACCTTTATTGTGGAATGTGATGCTTCAGGAAATGGAATTGGTGCTATTTTAATGCAAGAAGGAAGACCCATTGCTTTTGAAAGTCGTCCAATCAAAGGAAAGTATTTACAGAAACCTATTTATGAGAAGGAAATGTTAGCAATACTGCATGCACTAAAGAAATGGAGAAATTACCTAATGGGAAGACACTTCAAGGTAAAAACTGATCATGATAGTCTTAAACACTTTTTGGAACAAAGACTATCTTTAGAAGAGCAGCAAAAATGGGTCACAAAGATGTTGGGTTATGACTTTGAAATAATATACAAAAAAAGGAAGCTAAATGTTGTTGCAGATGCACTCTCAAGAAAGAATGAAGAGGTGGAAGCATTGCTTTGTGCCATTTCTATTATCCAACCAGATTGGATAACCGAAGCAAGGGATGAATGGAAGAAGGACAAAGAAGTGTGGACACTCATTCAAAAGTTGGAGCAAGATCCTAGTACATCTGATACATTTAGTTGGAAAAATGATTCCTTATGGTACAAAGATCGCTTATATATTTTTAATAATTCCCAACTAAAACAAAATATTCTTTTGGAATTGCATACTTCTCTTTTAGGAGGACGCTCGGGATTTTTAAAAACTTACCACAGGGTGAAGAAACAATTTTTTTTGGGATGACCTTAAATATAATATTCAAAAGTTTGTGGCGGAATGTTTGGTTTGCTAGCAGAATAAAGTTGAGACAATTAAGACCCTGGGTCTTCTACAACCTTTATCGATTCCAAGCCAACGTTGGGAGGAGATTTCAATGTATTTTATCACAGGTTTACTTAAGTCCAAAGGAAAGAGTGTCATCATGGTGGTAGTTGATAGTCTTACCAAGTATGAACACTTTTGTGCATTATCTCATCCATTTAAAGCAAGTACAGTTGCTGCTACATTTATGGACATAATTCAAAAGCTACATGGAAACCCAAGGATTATTGTGAGCGACAGAGATCCCATTTTTACTGGAAATTTTTGGACGGAGTTATTTTCTTGTTTGGGTACTCAATTAGCTCATAGCTTATCTTATCATCCTCAATTCGATGGTCAAACTGAGATAGTAAATAAATTTTTGGAAGGATATATTCGTTGTTTTGTATCTGATAAACAAACACAATGGGTCAAGTGGTTACCTCTAGTTGAATGGTGGTATAACACTTCCTTCCATACTGCAGCAAAAATGACTCCATTTATGGCACTTTATGGATATCATCCACCATCCATCACATCATCTTTAAGAGAAAATTCGAAGGTTCAAGCAGTGGAAGATCACATCGAGCATCAACAAGAATTTCTCCAACTCTTAAAGGACAACCTGAATTTGGCATAAAATCGAATGAAACAACAGGTAGATCAAAATCGCAGCGAGAGAAGTTTTGGTGTAGGAGACTAGGTATTTTTATGGCTACAACCATACAAAAAAATGTCCCTCAAGCAAGCTAGGAAGGATAATAAATTATCGCCAAAGTACTATGGTACTTACAAGTTGTTGCAAAAGATTGGTACTATGGCATACAAATTGGAGCTTCATGCTTCTTCACGAGTGCATCCAATTTTCCATGTTTCATGCTTAAAGAAGGTTATAGGTGAAAATCTTCTAGTTCAAACAATATTGCCAGAACTTGATGAGGAAGGCAAAATCATATTGGAACCTGAAGTGGTCACGGAAACAAGAACTCGACAGCTACGGAATCGATCAATTTCAGAGTATCTCATAAAGTGGAAGAACTTACCCACTGAAGATTCTACATGGGAGGATGATAATTTTATACAGAAGCACCCATAGGTACTCAAGTGTTGAGGAAAACCCTTTTGTGAAGGAGAGGGGCATGTTAGGTCCCTATATTACTAGTATAGTCCCTTATTTTTATTAGTGTAACCCCCTTATTGTTATTATTGTACCCTTGTAACCCCCATATTGTTATGATTGTGCCCTTAAATTATTATTGTTAGGTCGGCTAGGATTACATTGTGGCCCCACTAGGATTACATTGTGGCCCCATGGACTCCTATATATAGAAAGGAGGTTTTGTAATTTGAATCATCCAAGAATTGTTCATTCATGTAATGTATTGGAGGTTTCCCCATCGAAGTGGCTTATTTATAAGGCGCTGATATCTCTTTTCTTCTCTTTTTGGAGCTGGTTTCACAACAATAAGAATGCACAATCATTTTTGGTTGAACAAGCATAATAGGTTTCCACTGAAAAACAATCATTCCGAAATTAGGATGACCATATAACGATAGAGTACTGTCAAAATGGGTGACTATATGTTGCCCCCCAACATGAGAAGTATAATAAGATGGAATATATTGTTCTCCAAATGTTGGGATTCCAGTTGAGATTGTACTTGATGGAATATACCTAGATGGACCAATTTGATATTTCACTAAAGATGTATATAAAGGATCAATTTGTTCAGTACTCATAGAGATGTACCAAATAGAATACCAGATGATGACATTGTGAAGTCCATGGGCTTGAGGATGCACCAGAGAAGGTTCCTGATAAAGATTGGTAACCAGGTGGGACGGAAGGGCCACCATATATATGTGACTCTTGTGATGTGGTGAACATTGATGGGGATTGAGGGGAACTCAAATTGACACCAGATCAAATAAAGCAGTGTGAGGTGATTAAGGAAAAGTTTCGTAAAGATAAAGCTCTGATCCAAAATGGGTGGGAGTTGAAGGTGTTTTGTCTTGTGGTATTTCTTCAATTGAAATCAAACCAGGTGGAAGGATTTTTACATCGTGCCTGAAGTATATTTTAGGTGTTTGAATGCATGATATGGGAGAATCAATGACTAAAATCAATTGTGGGGCGACCGATACAAGAAAACCTTCTGGTTGTTAGACTTCAAGACCTAGATTCTGGTAAAATAACGTCAGGATCCAGATCAACTTCCAGTTGAACAACGTTGGGTTCAGGAGGTATGGTCTCACTGATTGGATGGATCATGACCACAAGTAGCTGTGAGGACTCCATATCAACAATAGTAGATGAACTAGGATTTTTAGAAACAACTCAAGACGACTTTGGTATATGTGAGGATGTTGTCACACCAGAGGTACTGATAGTACTAGTTTTGGTAGAAGAATGAAACCTTCACCGAACAGAAATGGCTTCCAGTGGTAAAGGTGGTTTAAGTGCTATTATATGCGAACAACGGGGAAATGGATGTTCTTCTTCCATGATGAATGATTTACTTTATGTAAAAAATAAAAAATAAAATAAAAGGGTAATTCTAGGAAAAATGTTTACCAAGTAATTGTGAACTGCATAATACCTCCTGGCGAACCAAGAAGTACAGGCAGGAAATCTCCCCGAATGTTGTGTTAGGTGTATCACAAGTTACAAGGTGGCTGACTCGGTTACCTATGGATGGATAGAAACTTAAAATTTTCCTCCCAAATATACCCGAAGGTACTTGGAGTCCCAAGTCCGTATTAGCTCTGTCTAATGTGAAACCGCACAGTGAGAGCACCCCATTATACTTTTCGTACTAGAACACCGCCCTATATACCCGAAGGTACGTGGACGAGCTCCCATATACTTACATATGTGGAGTGAGGTATCACACTCTGAATGTATCACAGACAAGTTAGCGACAACTGTTATGATTAACAACATCGAAACACGTCTCTAGCCTAGACCTTCTAAATTTTATCGTTAATGCTCCAATGCTTTCTTAGATAAATTGATGTACATTTTATGTTGATATTGTTTAAAAGTTTTTCTTTGAGGTTCACCACGTGAAGTAATGGAAATTCCTAAAGATGCAAACTAAATGATAAACAAACTTTTCAATTTAGATTTTTCAATGAAAATTCTAGCTACTAAGGGAAAGAGCAATCAGTTTTAGAGAAAATGACAAAAAGCACAAACTAAAATGCAACTTTCCTAACTTGTTCCTATGCAACACACACAATTCACTATATGCACATGAATGTTTTTCTTTTCATCTCCCTTAATGTGAATGCAAGAAAGGAAACTATATGCATCAATCAATAAAACAAGTGTTTTCTTCTTTGAAAAATGAGGAATGAAACAACAATTTCTCTTTTAGGAAATTGAAGAATGGAACTACAATTTTCCTACAGGGAACGAGGAATGAAACAAAAATTTCATTTTCGAAAAAAATTGATCTAATGCAGATATAAAATAATTTGAATTTGGTTTGCCAATAATAAATAAAAACACTAAAGAGACATTGAACAAATTTACTTTTCAAAGGAGGAGGAACAAGAAATTTTACTGGTCTCTAATAGGTATCAGACATTTGAGAATAAGAAAACAAGTGGCTAAGAATGATAGAAATGAAAAATTTAGCTGGAATTTTTGTTGGCTAAGGGGCCAACGTAGTCTCTAAGGGGAGAGAGTGCGTTGTAGAGCACCCCTGAGTGGGAGACAGTGCAATGCAGTGCACTGTGTCTTGAACAAAAGTGCATTGGGCGCATCAATGATTGAAAAACCAAGCAACATAACACACTTCTAACACAATTTTTTCATTGAAACTTATAATAACTAAAAGTAGATGCTATTGATGAGGATAAATAGAGGAAAAAACACTAGGAATGATAGGATACTCCCCAGTGGAGTCACCAATTTGTTATGCGGAATTGTGATCTACGGATAAACCAAATTCCCTAAGTGTGGTGCTAGTCACTTAGAACAACAGAGGAAATAATAACTATCACTTTCTCTAAAAAAAGCACATATATAGAATGGTAAAGGAGCCTACTTGTGATTCAATTGCTTCTCCTTATCGTTCTATCATTGTTCTTGTTGCTCTTAATCCAACCCAAGTCACTAGATCGATTCCCGCAAACACAAAAATAGAATAACAAACAACATACAATATACAAATATCTAATTATATTACTCAAATCAAATCGATTAGATATGAAATACATACATCATTCAAGAATACATTGCACAAGAAATAGAGACATATGTATGGGAAAATGAAAAACAATATTTATTAAAGAGTAGAAGGGGAAGGTTACAACCAATGTACCGATTTGTTGTCAACTTGCTCCAGCTTCATTCCAGCTCATCACATCCAACATCATACCAGCAACATATCAATACTTTCACTCTCTTATCAAATGAGAATCCAAAAACATAACTTTACCAAATTTCTCCCTTTCCTAGCACTAGAATGAGTGCTCAATTTATAGGGAAACTAATGGTAGTTTCTTAATGAATGACTTTTTAATAATAGGAAAAACATGTTCCCCAGTTTATAGGTGTTATATGGACACTTGTGTTTTAATTTTGATACATATGGACTCTTCTAGAATGCACTGGCCATGTGGATATTCCCAGAACAATGAGAATTCTGCTCCCAGGTGACCAATGCACCCTTGAGTGTAAGGAAGTGCACTGCAGTGCACCCTTGAATGGATGATTTGGCACTGCAACGTGGTTAGTCCCTTTAGAGACTGTGTCGGTGAGTCAATAAGTGATATAACATATACTTCAAACCTTGGAAATCTCACAATAGAAGCCAAGAATGAAATGTTCTTCTCTTAGGAAATGTAGCAACTGAAATATAAGGGGATGATAGACCCTATTTAATTGGTCCTGGGGATGGTGTCCAGTTTGACCAGGTCATGGGGATGATGCCGAAATTGAACTATAACAACTGTCAAAGAAAAAACAAAAGAAAAACTGACGAGTTCTTAAGGGAAAATGTTTTTTATAAATTTGAGTATCCAAGGGAGATAGTCACTCAGCAAGGAGCTCAGTTCACATCAAATTTGATTGAGAATCTCATAAGGTAGCATAATATCAAGCATAAAACATATAATTCCTATCTCCCTCAAGCAAATGGGAAAGTAGAGGTTACCAATAGAGCACTAGAAATCATCCTCACCAAGGTGGTGAGCAGCAATAGGAAATATTGGGAAGACATATTATTGGAGGAAACTTGGGCCTATAATACCACTTGGAAGAAAACTACTAGGTTCACTCCATATGATCTAGTTTATGGGGCAAACTATTTTCTATCCATTTAATTTGGATATAACACTCTCAAAATGACAACCCAATCAAATTAGAGGTCACAAAATCATAGAAAGAAAGGTTGCTTCAAATTAATGGATTGGATGATTTCAGAATGTAGACCCTCCTCCACACTGAAGTTATACAATTGAAGAGGATATTTTGGCATGATAGGCAAATTAAGGAGAAAATATTTCAGGAATGGGATTGAGCTTTTCTATATGACTCTAGGTTGATGTACTTTAAAGGAAAGTTGATGAAAATATGGTTAGGCCCATACCTAATAGATAAATTCCATGACAACGAAGTTTCTCACATCATAACCATTGATGAGGAGTGGATCCCTATGCTTGTCAATGGTTATAGGCTAAAAGTATACAAGAGGCCCATGTCTAAGGAAAATTTCATCAACACAATAAAAAAAGAGGTAGATGTAATTGGGAGCCTCATAGCTTCCAATCCACAACCCTCCTAGAGAAAATGAGAAAAAATAAAAAATAAAGAGGCTTGGGTTAAAACCTCCATGAGGCATCCAAGTCCAACTCCAGGATTGAAAACCTATCTAAGGCAATCCTGGAGCAAAAAAGAAAAAGAGAAGAAGAGTAAAATATACCTAAGTGAAAACCTCTCTGAGGCACCCAGGGTAGGCTTGTGGGTTGAAAAAATCTTCTGAGGAAGCCCACTTGTCTTGAAAAAAAAAAAAAAAAAAAAGGAAAAAACAAATACAAGAAGATGAGATGACACCATGACTGCTAACCTTTTTTTGTCTTGCAGGATTATGAAAAATGGCATGTTAGGGTCACAAGGAAAAGGAATCATCCCATTTATCTTCAATCATCCATCCATTCACTCCCTATTCATCACCACTACTCACCTATTCATCTCTCTCCACAATCCCATCAGCTCAAAAACCAAGTTTTACCTCCTATTTGTGCTACTACAAGAGGATCATGTAAAGCTACAGGAAGCTTATTTGGTGCTACAAGAGGTATCTAGAGAGCTATAGGAGGGTGGATCGAGGGAAAGGGAAGTCACCAAGGGTCATGTGTTCTTAAAATAAGCATGAAGAGGGTCTTCCCACCATTAACCATCATCCTCTCATCACTCCACCATATCACTCAAAGATATTTTTCACTCAAACCCTTCACTCTGGCCCATCTGTATAAACATTTTTTTTGCAAAAGTACATAGTTCCTGCACATCATTTTTCCAAGTACACACTACTACTTCATCATCCTATCACTATCATAAAACCTTACTACACTCTCCCTCATCACCCCATGAAAATTTAGGATCCAAGAAGTGCAAATAAGGGGCTGTAATATGAAGAGAACATCTTCCTGTAGCAAGCCTGTGTAATCACCAGAAAAACACCATATTGTTTTGTTGATCATCTAAGGAGACATGTAAATTTGTGACGTGATTCTGAAGATTCCATGACACTCCAAGAAGGATTAGCCACCATCAACAACAACTTGAACCTGAGTAAGGTAGCTTCACACACAACAAACAACACAGTTAAGCACCTCAAGAAGAATGAAGACATGCAAAAATAAATAAGGTAGTAAAGCAAACAATTTTGGTGCCACTGCCATGTTCTAGCTCCAACATGCAAGTCCTCGCAAAAATTTGACCATGAGTTAGGCTTAGGTATGGTAGTCTCTCACCCTCTCCCTATGTGTAATTGACTAAATTAATTAATGTTTAGAGGAGAAGTTTTAATAAGATGAAGGTGCCGAGTTAACTTGACCACCCTTGACCAATGAACTCAAATTAACTGGTAGAGTCCTCATGCAATGTGGGGCTGTCACATCAGTTGAATTAGGATCACCAAGAGTGGGTTTTGATTACGAGGAGAGGATAATGATCACTTAAAGTGGGACCAAAAATCCAAATGAGGAAACCTTGTGTGAAGGACAGCTCCATACAACACTCCAAGCCAACTCAAAATAACATACAATGTACTTGAGCATGTTTCCATTAACATATTTTCTCATTCCAAGAATAGTTAGAGAGAGGACAAGTTTTTTAAGCCATCGAGGAGCTTCAAACCTCGACCTACTTCTGCTACAAGAAGCACTATAATTGCTATAGGAAGCCTGAGGAGTGCTACAAGAAGGTCGAGGGGGGTATATACAAGAAAAAAAGGGTCCAATTGGTTCAAAAATTTTCCATTTTTCATCTCAGAGAACCATTCATAGGATATAATTTTCCACCACCCTCATATCTCCATCATAATTTCACACAATTTCTCCTAAAAAGTTTGCAGTTAGTAGTAATCAAATTTTGAAATTAAGAGGGTATGTGTGAAGAAAGTAGGGGTTAAAACATAATAATTGGAGTGATAAGAGCTTTGTTACCCTCTTCTACCACTAAATTTAATACTAATGCCATAAAAGAAACACCTTTCCCTCACTCAGTCAAGAACAACAAGAAGAGACGAGGAGTGGGTTTAACAAAAGAGAACATTTAGACACCAAAAGAATTCATTTGCACCCTCTTGTGGTAGATATCTTTTGGAGGCATCAATGGCTATGCTTATTCTAATTACTAAAAGGATATGATGATGACATTTATTTTTATTTTTACATGGCCTTAAATTCATAATCAGATGTCAGTACCACCACTATGGTAAGGGGGTTAGCAATAACAATAAATCATGTAATGATCAACAGAGTAACCACATTTGCTATAGGAATCAAATGGAATAGGGAAGACAACACCACTAGTGCCACTGAAATAATAATTTATTTAGTGCCAAGGAGAAAAATTTGGAATATAATAATGGGGCTAGGGCATAAATCTTGCCTTAGATATGGGATGAGGTAGCTTATAATATTTTAAAATACATCTCTTGTGAGGGTAAGATTGAGTGTGGTATATGCCTACCACTTTAGACTATTGCATGATCTCAGATTGAAGGCATATTTTCCTCTTTCCCAGAGATTAAATGTACCATACTTCCTCCTCCAATCCATCAGGGACATGAGCCAAAACGTTAGAGAGGGAAACCATCAACACTTAGCCCATCATGGCCTTATAATGTTGATAGTGGAGGATGCCCTAAACAAGTTAAAAATTCTTTTCCCATGGTCCAAGTTCATAGACATGGATAGAGAGACATTGATTTGAACCCAAAGCATTACTCCTATGGAAACCCCTACATCTAGCCTTGGTGGTAAGGACACTAGAACAGAGGAAGAAGAGACAGAGAAGACAACAGAAGAAGTAGATATGAAAATAGAGGAATAAGAAGTGGAGGAGGCAAAGGCAGAAGGAGGAGATGATGAGGAAGAAAAGAAATAAAAACTAGAAGAGAAGGCCTCGAGTCCTAAATGGACCACTGGACCAAATAACACTGAGATATCCCCTCAAAAAACTACTCTGTGACCAGGGAACACTAAGGATAAGGTAGCTGCCACTTTAGATACCTTGGGCACTCCTACATAGTCTAAAAATAAAAGACCAAGAGAGAATCCTCTCTACTTTAATACAAGGAATATCACTAGAGTAAAACAGGAGAGACCACAAACTCCCACAAAAGTCCCAATTACAATTGAGGAGTCCCTAAGAAAGAAAGAGGAGGTGGGGTCAGATGAGGGAAAAATTGAGGAGGTCACCTCTCCAAAGCCCAAACCTAAGACTCCCATATCATATGTGAGGAGGCTCGCCACTAGAGAAACATCCTTCAAGAAACCAGAAACACCTATAGACCTCAAAAAGGAAGAAAAATGCATGCTACAAGAAGAACGTAGCATGATACATGAAAAATAGATCATGCTAAAGGAAGGACATGAAATTCTATGAGAAGAGAAAAATGCATAGAAAAAGGAGAAGAATGCACATAAAAAGGAGAAGAATGCATAAATTAAGGGGATGAGTGCATAAATAGAAGGTTAATATGTGTAAGAGGGGGTACAAGCTGAATGAAAACAACTACAAGAGAAAACAAAATCCCCAAAGAACTTTGAAAAAGACATCACAAAGTTTCAATAACTTACCCCAAGACCTATTTTGGGATCTTATTACAAGTTCATTGAGGGAGGGAGAATGATTCCTAAAAAAATCACAGTCCCCCTCCTCTATGAGTTGGAGATAGAAAGAGGGACAAGTAAAAGAATTTTGGAGATGTGGGGATGATGGAAGATAGGCTCATTAAAATGGGGAAATAGATAGTTGATGTAAGGCTCAAAGAATCTATGGTGAAAGAGAAAATGCAAGTAGTGCAAAAAGAAAACATGGGACTAAAGGGTCAGCTATAGGAAAAAGTCACCCAACTTACCACTATGGCAAGTCTTTTCATGGAGGCCATGCAATAAAGACAACCTTCAAAGTATCATTCAGTTTACCTCAGGGAGCAATGGTTACAATTCAAAATCAGGACCTTAGCTCCACATGGCTCCATACCCTTTCAAAACAATAGATAATTCATTGAATTCGAAAAACAGTCTAATGTAGGAGAAAGGGCTAGAAAAAATGAATTCTATATGGTTAACCTCATATTAACTGATATGAAAAATTGGGACCCTAATTCCAAATTGGATGATATGAAATTAATGGCCTTATCATCCTGGCTAACACATGAAGAAGCAAGAGCAGCAAAGGTTAAAAGAGTAATGGAAAGAGAGGAGAGGGAACCTCTAAAAATCAAGGCAGAGCTAATGAGCCCTAAGGGGATCATTACCAACCATTAGTTAATATCAAATGATGTTGTGCTATTAGGCCATCTCACACTTTAACGATACATCCAGGTTGCTAGGAGAAGAGAGTTTGCATGCATGGCAAAGGAGATGGCATGTTTTACCACTTAGCCTACAACAAAGAGAATACCATTCTCTTGAGAGAATGAAGAATGCATTGGAGAAACCACCTTTCTATAAAAGAGATACCCAAATAATGAGGATCCAATAGATAGGATTGAAGTTGAGCCCACCTTTGTTGTCAGGTCTGGATGAAGGGAGAGATTAGAAAAAGGAACAAAAGGAGTGGGCTGAGGCAGAAAAAAATGCAGGATTCCACCCACCAGAAGGCACTCCCTCTGAGCTACCTTGGGATGATAGGGAGGACATCAGGGCTTCAAAAGAGATAAAAAAGGAGGAATGAGTTGGTTAGAGGATGAGAAACCATTTCAATAGGGGGTGATGATGAGGCTCACCAATAGGTAAATTTTAAGGGGTTACAATGCCATATTTCAACTTATTAGCTACCTCTCTCACACATTTATTTACATTTTTGTCATTTTATTCTTAGTAATAAGGGTGAGATATGTTTTTCATGTCATGCAGCCTAATTTGATTTAATTATATGAAATGAAGCAATTTTTGAGACATTTTCCATTTAAGCGCTTAGAGTAAACATCAAGGAGAGATTGTAGGAGGGTTTTCCACCTCCTCAACTCCCTCAATCAGCCCAAGATCACATCAATGTCTCTCCCAATAGCTCAAAGGCAAAGGAAACCAAGCAAGTGGTAGTTATGAGTAGCCAAGCTCCACCCTTCTCAAGATCAAGAAGATCATATTCCTATTTTCTACGGATTTGTTGGTAGCTACCTGTTTGTATAAATAAACATATAGAAGAGCTCATTAGGATTCTCACTTTATATTCATCTAGGTAGCTCTTGAGCTCAGGATTAGTGTTCATTTTTTACTTTCATTTGATTTTTTAGAGTTTTGATTCAATGATAATGAGAATTTGTTTGATCCATTATTGAATTAGTCTTAGAGGGACGATGCTTTTGGGTTAGGGCCCAATCCATTGGCTAAGTCCCTCTCGTATATTTATATTATATTTTTATGTTCCATCACTTTGTTTAGTTTTCTTTCGTTCTAGTAGTATAAAAATATATCAAAATTGTGCTTGTAGCCTCTCTTTCTCACCTCTCTAATGGGAGCATGAGGAGAAGGATCTCCAACCACAGTCCAAAAATAGTTTGTTTATTATTTCTTAGAAAGTTAAATAGGTTGATTATCATTTTCATCATATTCTTACTATAAGTTAGAAGTTGGATTTGTTTCTTAGACCAGATTTTAGCATAGGTGAAGTAGAGTTCCTATTCCACTCATCTTTTCCACTTTTAAACATGTTGGTTTGTCAATAATCAATGCATGGATGTATGTAGTGGTTGCAGGACTTGCTACAGCTGTAGGAAAAGGACCCCTTTCATCACTGTCATCTTGAGCTTCATCTTTCTTCACTCCAACCTTCAATTCTGCCACCAAAACCCTATTTTGTGAACTCATCTTCATAACCACCGTGAGAAGCCCTCCTAGTGAAAAATAAGCCCTCCAAGGGCTCTGAGATTTTTTGGAAGTGTTGGTAAACCCTCACTGACATAATTCCACCTTCTTCCACCTTTCCACACCTTCTTCCCATCCTTTTCACCCTTAGATCCTTCTCAACCTACTTGCTGTAGCATTTCAGGACTTCTTGTAGCAATACATAGATCCTGTAGAAGCTTCCTGTAGCATCGTTTTAGGTCACCATTTCCACCCCAATTTTTATCCTTGTTTCAATTTGAACCTAGGGTAGGATGTATTTGACCACCATCTCTGAATTCATGACCAGAAGAGACCCCTAGGCCACTCCAAAACTCCTTTCTCCCTTGCTACAAAAACCTAGTAGGCATTAATGTTTTCTTTCATCACATAATTAGCATAGATAGGACAACAATTTACATGCAAGTATAAGTTATTTGAAGTAGTAGATAGATGTTTAATTTATTGTTAGATGAAATGTGTGAATATCAAATAGTTCCTTTATTGCAAATGGATGGATTGTTAGATGAATGATTGCACATAACATAGTTTCATTTTCTGCAATTAGGTTAGTTGTTTATGATTTTATTTTAATGTAAATTTCAAGTAGAATTTGATAGGTACTCTCATTGTATTATATTAGAAGTATTTATATGCATTACGTTAGCTAATTTCAATTTAATCTAGTAGGAGGAATGACCTAGCAGTAGTATTGATCATAAGACCTAGTTGAGGGTGGCATGAGTAGAATCCATCTACTGTGCATATAGCACTATCACCTCTAAGTTTGTATGAAACAAGGGTTTATAATTAGAGTTTAGTATCCCTTGGGAGCTACAAAACTCTTGGTGCAATACCAAGGCTCACCACCAATCTCCACCCAAAGAAAAATTCATGAAAATAAATCATATGAAACATTAATGTGAGAGGAGAATATAATGGAAACTGCACAATCTAGGATCCAACGAAAGTGGATTAGGAAATTGCAAAACACAACCACCACTTGATAATTTAGTTGGTGTGTAAAAAAATGATAATTTATGCCCCTTAGAGAAAACAAGGAGAGGGAAATGCTAGATATATTTGAAGAAATTTAGTTACAACCTACTAGATGAAAGGAATATTCTAGCATGAGGCCTAAATCTAGTCCAAATTCCATCCAAAAAGAGGGTAAATATTTTCCTTAGATAATGAAATTATAATTTCATGGAATACAACATGAAATAATAGGATCTTCTAGAGTAGTCTCCCTAGAGGAAAATTTATATTACGTAATAGAAGAATATTCCATGGAAATATACTAGAAAATTGAACCAATTATTATTCTAGATGTCCTTTCTAACAAATAATACTTAGTGGCATTTTAACATATTGTGAATGGAATCAAACCACAATCCCATCTCATTATCAATATCCCATATATAATATATTAGTGTCACTCCCTTAAAATTCAAATTTCCATGGGTCCATCATCAAGACTTGACAATGAGATAAAGGAATTGGAATGTGCATATTTTGGGTCTCCATCATGCACTTGCAAGCAACAAATCAAAGTAGTAAACAAATCTCTTAGGAAGTGGGAAAGTACTTCCTTCACATCTCTATCTTAAGAAAGGATGGTTTCTCCAAAAAATATATATAAATTTTATTATATAATGGAATTAGACTAATGAGTCAAAATAAAGCTTGAATAAATAGAGGCATAGCAATTCCAAAGAGCTATCCAAAAAAAAATAGAAGAGGAAAAGATTTAATACCTAAAATCATAAATCCTTTTCCTTGAGAATGGATACAAAATCATCAATTTTTAACAAGAAACCAATGCTCACACAACACGGGGGCTTCACTCAATGAACCTATGACATATCAAGTGTGTCTGTGGCATACTCAACAATACCCCTAATTTGACTACATATTGGAAAATACCTCTAAAAACACATTATTTAACCCCCTACCAATAAAAACCCAATAAACCTTCCTAATTTAAAAAAACCCTAATTTCACTTTATATTGTATGTATCCATTTTTTCATTAGCATTTTTTATACCATTTATATTTTTTTGACTAAATTTGAGCTCCATTTTGTATACCTACCAATATAAAAACCCTTTACTCCCTAATATATACTCAATATATTATGCCATTTTTTCCTCAAGTTATATCCCCCAATATGAACACACGTGGTATGGTATTTCTCCCCAAGTGAAGCCCCTGTGTCACACAATAAGAAAAAAAAAATTCAAAGATTGATTTTCCATCAACTAAGATAACAACTCAATTTTAAAATCTCTTAGAAGTGGCCCACAATCATATCGAATCTCTATACTCATAGAAAAATATAACATCTACATCACCAATAGATGCAATGATCTTAGTCATCTCAAATATATTAGTAAGAAAAAAGTAATAAAAAACTAATGAGCCCAATCAGAAAAGAAGAGATAGAGGAATCATTTTGGGAAATTGAGTCAAATAAAACTCTCAAATTATATGGATTCACAACTCATTTCTACAAACATGCTATAAAATTATGAAATTATACCTAATACAAATTATATAATTTTGAATGAAAAAGATGAATATTTGAGGGGGGAAATTAAATCCGTTTTTTGTAGAAATAATTCAAAAAATAAAATATTAAATCTTCTCCAACTAGTTCCACCAATTTTTTTTATGCAATGTATTTACCGAGTAAGTTTATAGTAAATAGAATCAACCCCCTCCTTTCATCATTATTCTCCTATGAAAAAAGTATATTTTTCAAATGGAGATAGATCAATGACAACATAACACACATCCAAGAATTCATCCACTGCTAAAATCAAGGGAATAAAATAAGGCAAAACTTCATTTTTATTTAATTCCCATAAAAATTGGCTCCTTTCCTTTTATTAATTGAATATAGAGGTGCATATTGGATCCTTCAATTTATTTGTTGGTAAATGGAAATTTGGTTCCATTTTTTCAAGGCTCATAGGGAGTAATATAAGGTTACCCCTATCATATTACCTCTACATATTTATTGTTGAGGCCTTAGAAAGGGCGCCAAGACAAGCAAGGAATAATGGGAGCCTACTAGGATTGTTTTTTACATGAAGTACCAAAATTGTAAACCATATCTAGTTTGTAGATGATATTTTTATGATTATTGGAACCTCAATCAATATTTACAAAATAATTAAGGGGATCCTTGATAGATACCTTGACTCATCCTACACATTGGTTAACAAGGCTAAATTCAAATTTTACGGTTGGAAAACACCAATGGGAATACTTAATTGAATTACAAAAATCATGGAATTCTCGTTAGAACTGAAACAATGATCCATTAATCACTATAACATCTAGATTTCCATAAATTCCCATTAGTGTGATAGAATGGAATCCCATAATTACTAATATGAAAGAAAATATGACTATATGGGGAAAAAATATGGCTGAATGGTCATGGATGATTCAAATTAATCAAATTCATTTTATCTAGTATATCCTTATATATGTGATCCTCATTTTTGGCTCCTAGAATAGCTATGAAAACACTAGGATAAAAAATCATAGAATTATTCTGGAAAATTAGACAACCTAGTTGGGTATTGAAAATTATTCCATGCTCCCTTTTACAATGGTAGTGTTAGGGCCTTACCCTAACCTTAATATGTAGTACTTAGAATTTAGTTAATTAATGTATTAGGCCATCCTTTGTGAATAAGAGACACTAGATATTTTGTGTATGATTAATTAATATAAAAGTGTAATCCTTGTGAAATAAGGCTCAACAGTTAGTTGATACTCATAGTATTGGTGGTTAGGGTTTGGGTAGTGAGAAAATATTTATAGAGGTGGGAAGATATGTAATTTTTTTGTCAAGGATTATTTTTTCTCTTGTCAATTGGAAATTCTCCCCTCAAAGAGGTAAGTGTAATTTTCCACCTTTTGAAAAACCAATAAAGGGTTATATTTATTTAGATATGATATTTCAGTAGTTTTTGTTTCTTCATATATTGCCTATAATTTCTTGGAATATACCATCTAAGTACACTAGAAGAAATATCATAGAAATTTCCTATTCTTAACACACCCTAATTTTAGAGATTTTTTTACGAATAGAGATGTGTTCTAACATATATAAGCACACATATATGTCATTTAACAAGTCAAATAATTTCTAGGAGTCATACAACCAAGGAATATAAGTCGTGTCATATAGTTGGGCACTCTTGTACACCTCTGTAAGTACTTGGTGAGTAGTACCGCGTTAGGAAAAATATATTCATGGATTTGATATTCTATTAACCCTTTGGCATATGTGAATTTATCTATGTTATAAGCCTATTTTCCACTAATGGCCATCAATATTGTAGGAAGAACACTACAACTCCCAAGGGCCTTGACTTTACTTTTCAACCGAAGGTTCATACAAACTAAAGAAGTGTTAGTATTATGTGCGCAACATGTATTATCTTCTTCTTTTTCTAATTTTATGTAGGTGAAAACATTGAGACGAGATTCAATTACTTAGAGACCATTCTACTGTTTATGCTACAGGTAAAATTCAAAATTGCAGGAAGTAAAGGATAGTAAAAAAATATACATTAATTGCTGGAAAGAAAAAGAAAACCATTTTATCTATGATAAGATGAAAAAAATCTATTTTACTATCCAGAAAAAGAAAGATCACAACTTAAATGAAGCATGTAAATATCAAAACCTATTTTTGTAGAAAAACAGTAGTTTTGTATAACAATTAGGTTCAGGAATATCCTCCATCACTTCACTTAAAAACTTCACCTTCATGTTATTTGGGATGTTTTAACACATAAAATAAGGCTAACCATGCGTTGTATGTAAGTTTGGATGATTTTCAAATGAAAAATGAAATTTTCTATATGATTCCCTATTTTTCTGTAGGAGATAGTATAGTGAGTAGGAAAATGTGCCAAGAGTGTGGTTTGAAGGTGGGATGAGCTAGGGGTGTTGGAATTTATGTCAATTGGTACTTAGCAGTGTTGATATTATCAATTTATCATTGATTTCTATTGGTGTCTCGTGTTTTGATAGTTTGGAAAATCAAAAGACAAGGCAACATCAAAACCAATCTTTAGAGTTACAAGATCTAGTCCTCATGTTCTCAGAGATGGATCTCTCAAATGTTTGTTTGCAAATTTTATCTTGTGTGCTTATAGTATTGGTTTTAGACTAGTTATTAAGTACAGGTGTTTGTTTGTTTGTTTGGTTGGAATGATATAGCAGAACATGAAAGGCCTAGGAAAGATATATAGGATAGTAAAATCTCTGTTTCATTGGGCAATGGAGTCAAGAAAAGGTCATAACCAACTCATCAAAGGATATGGGATATCAGAGGGAAAATCTAACCTGGCCACAGGATCCTTTTGTTTTTGGAATGGGATGAACATTAATGATTTGGAAAGAGAGTTTTAATTCTCAACAAAGGGAATTTGAAAGCATAATTTGAAACAATAAAGAGTTCTTTGATAGACAGGGCTAACCATAAATTCTACAAATCACACCTTTAAGCAAACAATGATTTCAAAAACAACTTTCAAAGTAAAATCTAAGATTCGGGGAACACCCTATTTCATCAAATATTTTAGTTTAAAGGACTTAAAAACATAAAAGATTTACTGATAATCACAGTCATAGAAGAGGGAACACCTAAAAACATCTATGATCATAATTATAACGACCTTTAAGCCAATTGTTTAAGTGAGGACAAAGGGCAAGATCAAAACAGACCTCTCTGATTCACTGTAAGCAAAGAACTTCAAAGGGAGACTTCAATAACAGTTTTTAAGTGGCAGCAGACAAGCAGGGAGAACCATAAATCATGTTGAAACCAACTGTTCAAACTATTAAGGAAATAAACAAGCATGAAGACTAAAGAGAAAGATTAAAGCCTCTAAAATACTTCAGCAGAAGAAAACATGAAACAGTGAAGGATGAACAGGTCTAAGGTGCTTCCAGGAGTCATTTCTTAGCCTAATACTTTCTATCCTACTATAGTAAGAAATTATGGAACATAATGAAAACAGGGGAAAAACATAAAACAGTTCAGAATACTTCACCAACAGCCAAGCTCATGGATCCAATGATAGAGACTTCTCAGGAAAAAGCATGGAACGACATCATCAAGACCTCCAAGACTTCAATTTTTTCTTCAACTTTAAAAGACTATGTATTGATTTCAAAGAGTTTCAATATTACAGCTTGTGATCAAACAACAACCAACAATTACTCATCTTCAACTAAAGTATTTATAGAAGGATGAGGAGGTGAGATCTGATAAAAGATCTGCTAAGGCAATTAATACAGATTACTATCTCTCGGCCTTTGAGGGGCTCGATGCAGACCATTCTGATATTCCTCCTGTATTAATTGGTTACATTAAATTTTCAAGCTCGCTGGGAAAGAAATGTTGACTTTTAAGGTTCTGTGCTCTGTCTGGAGTAACTCTGCGGATATTTTCTATTAAACTCCTTTGGTAGAATTAACTTCTTGGCAGCGCTGGAGGCAGATATTTGTTTAATCAATAACTCGGCCTCTGTTTTGAAAGGTTTGAGGCAACAGGTGGCTCTTGTAGTAGCTGAGGAATCAATTCACCTCAAATGCGGCGGTGGAGGTCCTTTCTTCCTATCAAACATTTATAATTTCTCCTGACTGTGTTTAATTCAGGAAATTAAGATTTTGATAATTATTTTTAATCCGTAATTCCCTAAATCTATCTTCAATCTTCATCTCTGCTGCGTTCTATTCTTCAACATTGATACTCTTTTTAAATGCAATTTTGAACCACATTATCTTGTCAATGTGTAGAGCCGTGCTGGGCTTTGAAGGTATCAATGCTCATAGAGCATTGATAAACAGTGAATAGAGCTTGGCAGACGAGATCTTTTAATGTAAGACAGGCATGGGAAATGTATTCCCCGGCCTTCAACCTTTCTTCATTTTTTCAATGGATAACCATTAAAACACCTGCAAAACACAAAGACAAATTAAGAAATCCTGCATTTTGGGTTAAACTTCTTCAGATGGCGGGGACAGAGCGTAGCCGTTGGAAGAAAGCATCCAACGGTGGAGATCTGCAAATAATAGGCAAAAGAAGAGCGGGAGAAGAAATAAAGTGAAGAGATCCTGGACCGTCCGATATGGACACGTGGACGGTCCAGATTTAATCGGGAAATCGCAATCGGCAGGAGGAGGAAAGGAATGCGACGAAGAAACTCCGATGCGATTGCGCTATCGGAAGGCCTGAAGCGATTAAGCGATGGCCGTTGATCTAAGAATGAGATCAACGGTGGAAAATGAATCGGGGGAGTCACAATCAGAGGTCGAGAATGAGGGGATGCGATGGAGTGCAGGCCATCGATCTAGAGATTAGATCGACGGTGGTTAATAAATCGGGGAGAGGCCGATCGGGGAAACAAAAAAAACATATGCGATTAAGCTTTTGCGATGTGATTGGAGACTCCGATGCGATGGAGCGCAGGCCGTTTGATCGGCTGTCGATCAATGGCAGAGATGAATCGGGAGCAAACATTTATAATACATGAAAAAACAAAGGTTTTGAAAATAAAACAAAGGTTTTTCGGCTTCGGGGGCGGAAAATTTGCATAAAATGAATAGGCGCCCGACTGCAGGGCCTTTAAGTATATGGAGGATAATATGCCCGGGGCGTATTTGAAACAAGGGCCAATCGCAATCGGAAATTGGGGACTGGTCTTTCGATTGACTCGTAAAAACATTTGCGATGCGATAAGCGCCTTGGGACCTTTAACTCTCAGTCCTGGGGAAAGTCATATGAAACAGAGGCGGGGGGAAAGCTTTAACACATGAGACCCAATCGCATCGGAACTTTGATGCGGGTCTTTCAATCTAACCATTGTGTTTTCTCTGATTGCGATTGTGCGATCGGCTCTTTTCAATCAACCCATTTAATTTATTTCAACATGTGACTTTAAGTTTTTAAGTTAAAACTTTGGATAAGTGGGTTTTGGGTTTTTACAAGGAAAAATGTTGATCGGGAGTTAAATATATAGGGGTTTAAGCGCCTGAGGCGGGCTTTATGGTTATATGGAAAATAATGTAATTGTGGGTTTTAGATACAAAGGCTAATCACAATCGGAGTTTTCAGAACATGGTTTAAGACTTGCGCATTTGTTTCTTTTCGATGCGATTAGCGCTCGAGGTTTTTAACACTTGGTTTTTCAAAAGAAACATGAGACCCATGTTTTATAATAAAAGGAGCTGATCGCAATCGGAGACTTTTGAAACACAAAACTAATCGCAAATATTTGTGTTCTTTGAACATTTGCGATGCGATAAGCGTCGAGAGGGGCTTAGCACCTGGTTTTCGGGCAGGGGCATGTGGGGGGAAGTGGTCAGGACTTAGCCCAAAGGGGCTTAAGTCCATAGGAACAACACTTTGTTTTTTATGAGAAATTTCAAGGTTTTAAATAGATTTGGGGGTTTCGGCACAGTTCAAAAAGAAGTTTTAAACCATGTAAGGAGGATTTTCATGAATGGAAGGAAAAAACTCATGAAAAGTAGAGGAAAAATATGGAGAAAAGGGGAAGAAAATGAAGGTTTGTTATGAGTGGGAGAAGGGGGAAAAATGATGGTCTTTCAGCAGTTTCTTACACGAAATGAACAGAATTTATGGGAACAACAATGAGGATTTTGGACAGAGGCATGAGGCCTTCAAGGAGTCTTCAAGAGCCAACAATTTTTAGTGATAAAATTTATTCTTTGGAGGCTCAAAAAGTTTTAGCCACCTTTGGATATAATAAAATATTATAGGTGGCTAACAGTGGCTCCACTTGGGGATGATGCCTTGTTGAAGGCATCAAGAACTTCAGACTTGCATTCTCTGGGAGGTTGACCTGTGCCTGATCCATTGGGCTGCTCTTCCTTTGCTGGGATGATCTTGCTTTGCAAAACAATTTAACAGCCATAAAAATAAATGATCTTTCATCAATCAAGCTTTCTACCTACCCAATCCTACTGATCTAACATTTTTTCTTCATTAGAGTGCACTTGGATTGGCAAACTCTATCCACAACATTTTATTCTTTTGAAAGCAGGAAATCTAATCTATTTCTACTCCTTATTTCTCCCTGAACTCAGATTAAATAGTTGAGTTCAGATGCTTCTCTACCTATTCTACTATCTGTTGGGATTAAACTGTCCAACAGATTTTATTCTCTAACTTCTACATCAGAAAATTAAAAAGCATTCAAGTGAGGATTAAACAGTCTAACTTGATGCTGATCTATGGCATAAAACAAGCTGCACATAGACATTATTTTGCAGAAAAATTAAATCAAAATGGGAGGCTTAAGATCTGAAAATTCAAGCACTTCCTTCACTCTTCTACAGCTCTATTTTGACTCTTGCTTGAGCTGTTCTTTCTTGTTTTTTGGTTCAGATTTTGAGCTTTTTTAGAACCAGATTTTAACACATTTTTGACTCAGAATTTTGAAACAGATTTGAGTCATCTCTTGCTTGGAAACTTAGGTTCAGATTTTAAGCATGTTTGAACCTTTGATTTCTATCCTAAACTATCTACTGATAAGCCAATATTAAACATTTTGGTGAATCGAATTCACTATCCTATCAGCAGTAAATTCAAAAACTAATTAGTCAAGATTAGGCTGTTTGACTAACTAGAAGTGTGTTTTGTAGGAGTGAAATTTAAGCTTGCACACTTTCAGATTTGTTTCTTTCCTTTTGATATGGGGCCGTATCTTTAGTGTTTTATCAATCTGCCCTCTTTTCTTTCTTTCACTGTTTTTGTATTTTTGATTTTTCTAACTTTGAATGCAATGGTTTAGACTGTGATATCTATAATGAAAAAAATAAATAAAATGTTTTAAAACTTAAGATTCTTGGCAGAAGTAATGCTTGAGCATCCTACCATTGACCGGACCTCCATATAGATCTTCTCCATTCAATTCTTTCAAGAAAAATGCATTATGACCCCTGTCAGCATGAATAATAAAGGGTCCTTTCCACAAGCTGTCAAACTTGCCATGTTTTCCCTTCTCTTCTATTCTTGAATCCCATTTAAAAACAACATTTCCAATTTGGAAATTGTTTGCCTTAGTCATCTTATCAAATAGTTTCTTCATTTTTCTTTGGACTAACTGTGTTCTCTCATAAAATTCTTCTCTGGTCTGCTGTAAATGTATTGTTTGGTTGATTCTTCTCTGCATATCATTCTATTCAATCTACACTTCTTAAAGGAGTTTCATGACTGGAACTCCTAATGAGGTAGGAAAAACTGCATCCATGCCATAAACCAACTGATAGGGGGACATATTTATTGATTTCTTTGTAGTCAACCTATCAGCCCACAAGGCATGAACTAGCTTACTGTGCCATGATTTCTGATTTTGCTCCAAAATTTTTTTGAGTATATTGAGGAGACTCTTGTTTGAGGATTCAGCTAATCCATTTCCTTGGGGATAGTAAGCAGTGGAATGGCCCAAGGTTATGTGGTATTTATAACAGAAATCAACCATTTTCTTAGATTTAAAAGCACCAGCATTGTTTGTTACGATTTTTCTGGGACAACCAAATCTGGATAGGATATTAGTTTCAAGAAACTTGATAATGACAAAATCATTAGCATTTCTGGATGGTATAGCTTCTATCCACTTGGTAAAGAAGTCAGTGGCTGTGAGGATCCACTTATTTTGAGCTGAGGAGGATGGATGAATTTCCCCAATGAAGTCCAGCCCCCATTGTTGAAAAGGTGCCTCAACTCTGATAGGATGTAAAGGTAAGGGAAGGAGTTTTCTTTTGCCATCAAAGATTTGACACTTATGGCAAGACATGATCAGCTTTTGAGTGTCTGGGAAAAGGGTAGGCCAATAGTAACAAGATCTAAGAATTTTGTTGGCTGTGGCCTTCCAGTAGAGGTGACCTCCACATTCTCCATCATGCAATTCATGCATGATCTTTCCTGCATCATATTCAAGTAAACATTTAAGAAAAATTCCAATAGCATTTTTCCAATACAATACTCCATCTAAGATACAAAAACTCAAAGCCTTTTGTTTCAAGAATCTAGCTTTAGTTTTAGACAAAGAAGGAGGGGTATTTAAATATAAAAGCACATAAATAATGTTAGCATACCAAGGAGAATTTAGAAATGTTTCTTCAATAACAGAAGCATCAGATTCTTCTATTTCTTCTAACACATCTACCATATTCATGTCTAGTGCTTGGAAGTTAGATTCAGCCATAATTTTTGCTAATCCTTGCCCTTTAGCTAGTTTGGTGGGCTTGATTTCTAAGTCATATTCGAGAATAGTTGCAATCCATTTTCCCATTTTACCATCAGGGTCTTGACATAGAATGTCCTTGACAACAGTATGTGGAACAAAAGAAACTATGTGAGAGTGTAAAATATAGACCCTAAAGTCTTTTAATGCTTTCAATAATGCTAAGGATTGCTTCTCCATGATGTTATATTTGAGAGGAGCATCTCTTAAGGCCCTAATAAAGAAATATATTGGTTGTTCTTGCCCCAAATCATTCTTTTGAAGTAAAACTGCAGCTATTGTATGCTCCGATGCAAAAGAAAAAATGTAAAAGTCTTTGGTAAAATCTGGACTAATCAGGACTGGTGTTTAGGTAAGAGCTTGTTTGACCAGTTCAAATGATTGTTTAGCCGGTAAAGTCCATTTTACACCCACATCTTTCTTAAGCATGTTTGTAATGTTTTTTAATAGCTCAGCAAGGTTGGGGATAAACCTTCTCAAAAAATTAATCTTTCCAATGAACGATTGTAATTCTTTGAGGCTTCTTGGATGGCTAATTTGCAATATGCTGTCTATCCTTGTAGGGTCTATTTTGATTCCTTCTTCTGAAATTATATGTCCAAGAAGTTTACCTTCTTGGAGACCAAAGAGTGTCTTCTTGGGATTCAGTGACAAGCCAAATTTCCTACATTTCTCAAAAAAAATTCTTAAGTGAGTCAAATTTTCTTCATCAGTTTTTGAAAAGACAGTTATGTCATCAAGGTAAATAATTATGAAATAGCCAATATCTTCAAAAAAGGCTATGTCCATGGCCCTTTGGAAGGTGGCCCCTGCATTCATTAACCCAAAAGGCATTTTGACATACATAAAGGTGCCCCAAGGTGTGGTAAAAGCAGTTTTGATTTGATCACTTGGGAGCACTAACACCTGGTTGTAACCCGAGAACCCATCTAAGAGTGATATCCTTTTTGAACCAACTACCCTCTGAAGTATATGATCCATCTTGGGCAATGGGTAGTTGTCTTTTAGGGATGCTCTATTTAGGTTTCTGAAATCAATACAGAGTCTGATCTCTCCTGTCTTTTTTCTAAAAGAAACTAAGTTTGATACCCATTCTGAAAACCTATCAGGTACTATAATGCCAGCATCATGCATCTTTTCAATTTCAGCTCTAACTAAAGTTAATAAAAGTGGGTTTATTCTCCTTAGCTTTTGTTTGAAGGGATTTTAATTTTCCTTCAGGGGAATCTTGTGCTGAATGATGCTGGTATCATAAGACTTCAGATCTGTGTATGCCCAGGCGAAAACATCTCTAAACTCTTTAAACAGATCAATGTTTTGAGATTTCATGTGAGTTGGAAGAGTGCTGGACAATTTAATCATCTTGGGTTTCGTTAGGGAACCTATGTTGTGTTCTTCTACGTTTGTTTCTACAGGCTCCATTTTTGGTTCTTTGGCTACATCATTAAAGTCGAAAAGGTGTTCCAAAGGTGAGAGACCTCTTGGAATTGAACTGTTTTTACATTCTAAAACTTCCAAGTCTTTTTTGTCTACGTTGTCAATTGACTCTGCTTCAAATGTATTCTCATAATGAATTATATCAGCAGAGTGTGTTATTTCAGCTTCTAGGATTTCTTCGATATATGGACAGTTTTGATTATGGCTCGATTCTGATGTTGGTATGGTGAAATCATTTTCTAACTTCAAGAAATCATCTATGTGTTGGTCAGAATCAAATACTTTCCAGTGATCTACGTTATCAGGCACTGCAGGCCTATGTTTTACCTTTACACTAAGCTGTTCATTTATCTTAGGTATTTGATAGTTACTGGCATTATAAGCGAGTTCATTTTCTAAATGATTAAACGCTCTAGGAATGAAAACAAGTTCGTATTTTTCAAAGGTTTTCAATAAATCGAGAGCAGCATTCCGATATTCCCTAAGCCTCGGATTTCTGGCTTAGTATTCTCCTTTGATTTGTTTTATGATAAGTTCAGAATCTACTAAGATTGTTACCTTTTGGGCTTGTAATTGTTTGAGTAATTGTAAACCTAGGAGAAGTGCTTCGTACTCAACAATATTGTTAGTGCATGGGAAATCCAATTTGTATGAGAAACTTTGATTCGTATTCTGGATCCATACGCCTGCACCTGCGCTTGATTTATTATAGGATCCATCAAAGTTTATTTTCCAAATTATGTTTGACTCATTTTCGTTTAATTGTTGCAATTGATTGTCGATGTTTTGAAGTTGATTTGAGAGAAAATTTGATTTTTCTGGTGAATCGATGGGGTCTATGTTCTCTTTATCTTGTTGAGTAATTTCATCTTCGTTACATAAGATAAAGGAATCTAAACTTGATCGAGTAGAATAGATTGGAGTGTTGTTCGGTTTGTCTAGGTTGCTCACCATATACTTCATGTGAGATTCCCTGTATAGTCTTCTGTTTTGGTTAAAAACAGGGATGGTGGCATAAGACATGTCCATTTGAAGGCTTCCCTGAAGTTTGTCTTCCCAAGATCTTGATAAGAACATGCCATATTTAGGGGGAATGTCAGCTACAACTATATCCATAACTAGATTTTTAGCAGGGATCTGAGCTAGATTAACACATAAATCTTTGATTAGACCCAAACATTTGACTCAGATTGAGTCAAAAGAATACAAATATTTGTATGGTTTAGTAATCTCTAAGCCTAAGCTCTCCATTACCACCTTGGGCATTATATTGTGTGAAGCTCCTGAGTCTAACATGGCACTGTGTAAAATTTTCTTGTGTATGTTCAAGCTAACATAGAAGGGAGGGACAGCCCCTTCTTGATATTCTCCCTCAACTTCAGGACCGAATAACAACTTGGGTTTATCATCTGTTAGGTTCAAAGTGTCAGTATCACTTCCTAAGTTCAAAGCTTTCAAAACTTGGTTTTTGTACACCTCTTGGGTTACTAGTTCAGCTAGGGGGATGGTGATTTTTATCTTGGCAATCTCTCCCTCAAGGCTGAAAGGAATAATTGACTTGTTGATATTTACATCTGATTTTTCAATTGAATTCTTTTCAGCAACTTTGATTTGCGGAACCTTATTTGGACTGGTAATTGGGACAGTTTTGTTAGGACCACTAGCTGAAGTGCTAGGGGTACTTTTTTCAACATTTGGTTGGACACCTTTGTCTTTGTTTAAGTCTGGTTTTTTGGCCAAAATGTTGGTTTTCTTCGCTGTCTTTTTGGGCTGAGTTTCTGTGTTTTTCTTGACAACAGTATTAGTGTTCTTGTCTTTTACGTTATCTACATTCCCTTTGCTCCTAAGATCGTATTGTTTATGCACTTCCATAATTGAATTTTCAAAACCCAATCTATAGTCATCAGAGTTTTCATAGGTGTTTGTATTTTGGTCATCAGAGAAGAATTCTTATTCTTCCTTAGTGAGGAAAGCATCATCTCCACTATCTGATCCAATCAAGTTTACATGAGCTTCTTCCAACCTTTCCAACTCCCTATCTTCCTCATATTGATCTACATAGTTTTGTTGGAAGGGAGGTCTAATCTATTGGTCATTCTCGTTCTGTTTGTCTTGATTGTTTTCTCTTCTATAATTCTGATTTCTATTTCGAGGAGAAGTTTGATTTTGATTTGCTTGTGCTCTCTTAATTATGCTCATCTATTTCATCATTTCTTCTAACATTATCTCCATTTTTGAGCTTGAAGAAGAAGGAGTGGACTCTTCTCTAAAAGATACTCTCTTCTCAGTTTTCATTCTTGCTCTCTTCTCCATCAAGTTGACTTCCACAGAAAGAGCGCCCTTTTGCATATCTTCAAGAGTTGAAAAATCTCTTTCTCTCAGCTGATAAGTCATGTCAGAGTCAAACCCTTTAGGAATTTTTTTTAAAGCTGAGCCCTGTGAAGGTTTTAGTTCTGGGGAAAGTGCATTATACACACTATTGAATCTAGTGCAATAAGCTTGCACACTTTCCGCAGTGTTTCTATGGGTTTTTCTTTACTTCCCATTTGTTTAAGAACGTTTGATGGAAGCCTTGGAGATCATTAATACTATGGGGGGCTAAACCTTTAAAACATTTTCTTACTTCTCCCCCTAGGCTCTGAGCAAATAACCTAAGCTTGACAGAATCATCATCAATTTCATTTCTGTCAAAGTAATCATTCATTTTGTCTACATGTTGTGATGCAGTTGTAGTATTGTTGGCATCATATAATGGAATTTTGGACTGATAGTCCTATGGAAGATTAATTAATGGTACAGGAAGGACTAAGGGAGCGTACCATGCTGCCATAATAGGTGGTGGGGGCGGATTTACAAGGAGCGGATTAATAACATGAACGATGGGCTGAGGTGTAGTGGTTTGGACAGTGGATGACGGGTGAGAAGAAGTGGATGGATCAGGAATAGACTGCCGAGCTGATCTTGGATGAGAAACACCTAAGTTGTGAAGGAAATGTAAATCAGGAGGTGTTGTTTCTCTATTACCAGGATGCTCACTTTTTTCAGGGGATGAAAGTGAAAATTCAGAGTCTAGCTGAGTTATATCATCAAATGACCTAGTTCTAAATGGATTTACTAAGTCAGGTTGTGATTGTTGTAGAGCTGCAAGATTTTCGGGAACTGAATTAGCTCTCAAGGGTGATATGAAAACAGTTGATAATTTAATCCTAGGAGACTTCCAAAGGATGCTTTCTGGGTCATCAACTATCTCAGGTGGATCTGGGTCGAGATGGGCGCTAGTGTGAATCTTTTTAGGAGCCACTATGCTATGTTTTTTCAGATCTGGTTAGAAAGAGAGTTTAACCAAACATGCCAATATTTAATAGGCTAACTGTTCTTTTCAGAAAAAGGAAAAATTTAATCTTTAAGCCTTCTAGCTGAGCTTGTTATGATGTTATTAAGACTTGGGGTCTTCCCAGTGGAGTCTTAAGGTCTGTTTTTAGGATTGTGGAGTCGCCAGGTGGAATTTTTAAGCGCCCTTGGAGTAAAAGTTTTATAGTCCACCACCAGGTTTATTATGAAGCGAAACTGAAATGTTTTGGGTTTTTCTGAGTTATTTTGGTCTTATGCTTTAAGAGAGTGTTCTAAGTCTGATTTAACACTTAGCTAGGGTGTCAAAATGTACAAAGTTTACTATTATGGCTTGGTAACTGAAATCTTCAAGGTTTGAAAAGGCTTTATGAGAATCCTAAGGGGTACTTAGATTGTCACTGACTCAGAAAGGTCCCACCGTGATCGCCATTATGTTGGTGTCCCGTGTTTTGATAGTTTGGCAAATCAAAAGACAAGGCAACATCAGAACCAATCTTTAGAGTTACAGGATCTAGTCCTCCTGTTATCAGAGAGGGATCTCTAAAATTTTTGTTTGCAAAAGTTTATCCTGTGTGCTTATAGTATTGGTTTTAGACTAGTTATTAAGTACAAGTGTTTGTTTGTTTGTTTGGTTGGAATGATATAGCAGAACATGAAAGGCCTAGGAAAGATATATAGGATAGTAAAATATTTGTTTCATTGGGAAATGGAGTCAAGAAAAGGTCATAACCAACTCATCAAAGGATATGGGATATCATAGGGAAAATCTAACCTGGCCACAAGATCCTTTTGTTTTTGGAATGGGATGAACATTAATGATTTGGAAAGAGAGTTTTAATTCTCAACAAAGGGAATTTGAAAGCATAATTTGAAACAATAAAGAGTTCTTTGATAGACAGGGCTAACCATAAATTCTACAAATCACACCTTTAAGCAAACAATGATTTCAAAATAACTTTCAAAGTAAAATCTAAGATTCGGGGAATATCCTATTTCCTCAAAGATTTTATTCTAAAGGACTTTAGAAAACATATAATTTTGACTGATAATCACAGTCATAGAAGACTGAACACCTAAAAACATCTATGATCATAATTATAACGACCTTTAAGCCAACTGTTTAAGTGAGGACAAAGGGCAAGATAAAAATAGACCTATCTGATTCACTATAAGCAAAAACTTCAAAGGGAGACTTCAATAACAGTTTTTAAGTGGCAGCAGACAAGCAGGGAGAACCATAAATCATGCTGAAACCAACTGTTCAAACTATTAAGGAAATAAACAAGCATGAAGATTAAAGAGAAAGATTAAAGCCTCTAAAATACTTTAGCAGAAGAAAACATGAAACAATGAAAAATGAACAGGTCTAAGGTGCTTCCAGGAGTCATTTCTTAGCCTAATACTTTCTATCCTATTGTAGTAAGAAATTATGGAACATAATGAAAACATGGGAAAAACATAAAACAGTTCAAAATACTTCACCAACAGCCAAGCTCATGGATCCAATGATAGAGCCTTCTCAGGAAAAAGCATGGAACGACATCATCAAGACCTCCAAGACTTCAATTTTTTCTTCAACTTTAAAATACTATGTATTGATTTCAGAGAGTTTCAATATTACAGCTTGTGATCAAACAACAACCAAAAATTACTCATCTTAGACTGAAGTATTTATAGAAGGATGAGGAGGTGAGATCTGATAAAAGATCTACTAGGGCAATTAATACAGATTACTGTCTCTCGGCCTTTGAGGGGCTTGATGGAGAACATTCTGATATTCCTCTTGTATTAATTGGTTACATTAACTTTTCAAGCTCGCTGGGAAAGAAATTTTGACTTTTAAGGTTCTGTGCTCTGTCTGGAGTAACTCTGCGGATATTTTCTATTAAACTCCTTTGGTAGAATTAACTTCTTGGCAGTGCTGGAGGTAGATATTTGTTTAATCAATAACTCGACCTCTATTTTGAAAGGTTTGAGGCAACAGGTGGCTCTTGTAGTAGTTGAGGAATCAATTCGCCTCAAATGTGGTGGTGGAGGTCCTTTCTTCCTGTCAAACACTTATAATTTCTCCTGACTGTGTTTAATTCAGGAAATTAAGCTTTTGATAATTATTTTAAGCTGTAATTCCCTAAATCTATCTTCAATCTTCATCTCTGCTACGTTCTGTTCTTCAACACTGATACTCTTTTTAAATGTGATTTTGAACCACAGTGTCTTATCAATGTGTAGAGCCGCACTGGGCTTTGAAGGTATCAATGCTCATAGAGCATTGATAAACAGTGAATAGAGCTTGGCAGACGGGCTCTTTTAATGTAAGACAGGCACGGGAAATGTATTCCCCGGCCTTCGGCCTTTCTTCATTTTTTCAATGGATAACCATTAAAACACCTACAAAACACAAAGACAAATTAAGAAATCCTGCATTTTGGGTTAAACTGCTTCAGATGGCAGGGAAGGAGCATAGCCGTTGGATGAAAGCATCCAATGGTGGAGATCTGCAAATAATAGGCAAAAGAAGAGCGTGAGAAGAAATAAAGTGGAGAGATCCTGCACCGTCCGATTTGGACACATGGACAGTCCAGATTTAATCGGGAAATCGCAATTGGCAAGAGGAGGAAAGGAAATCGACGAAGAAACTTCGATGCAATTGCACTATCGGAAGGCCTGAGGCGATTAAGCGATGGACGTTGATCTAAGAATGAGATCAACGGTGGAAAATGAATCGGGGGAGTCGCAATCGGAGGTCGAGAATGAGGGGATGTGATGGAAATAAATAATGTGATGGAGCACAGGCCGTCGATCTAGAGATTAGATTGACGATGGTTAATAAATCAGGGAGAGGCCGATCGGGGAAACAAAACAAACATATGCGATTAAGCTTTTGCGATGCGATTGGAGACTCCAATGCGATGGAGCGCATGCCATTTGATTGGCTGTCGATTAACGGCAGAGATGAACTGGGAGAAAACCTTTATAATACATGAAAAAACAAAGGTTTTGAAAATAAAACAAAGGTTTTTCAGCTTCGGGGGTGGAAAATGTGCATAAAACGAATAGGCGCCCGACTGCGGGGCCTTTAAGTATATGGAGGATAATATGCCTGGGGCGTATTTGAAACAAGGGCCAATCACAATAGGAAATTGGGGACTGGTCTTTCGATTGACTCGTAAAAACATTTGCAATGCCATAAGTGCCTTGGGACCTTTAACTCTCGGTCCTGGGGAAAGTCATATGAAACAGAGGCGGGGGGAAAGCTTTAACACATGAGACCCAATCGCATCGGAACTTTGATGCGGGTCTTTCAATCTAACCATTGTGTTTTCTCTGATTGTGATTGCGTGATCGAATCTTTCCAATCAACCCATTTAATTTATTTCAACATGTGACTTTAATTTTTTAAGTTAAAACTTTGGATAAGTGGGTTTTTGGTTTTTACAAGGAAAAATATCGATCGGGAGTGAAATATATAGGGGTTTAAGCGCCTGAGGCGGGCTTTATGGTTATATGGAAATTAATGTAATTGTGGGTTTTAGATACGAATGCTAATCGCAATCGGAGTTTTTGGAACATGGTTTAAGACTTGCGCACTTGTTTCTTTTCGATGCGATTAGCGCTCAGGGTTTTTAACACTTGGTTTTTTAAAAGAAACATGAGACCTGGGTTTTATAATAAAAGGAGCTGATTGCAATCAGAGACTTTTGCAACACAAAACTAATCGCAAAGATTTGTGTTCTTTGAACATTCGCGATGCGATAAGTGCCGAGAGGGGCTTAGCACCTGGTTTCTAGGAAGGGGCATGTGGGGGGAAGTGGTCAGGACTTAGCCCAAAGGGGCTTAAGTCCATAGGAACAACACTTTGTTTTTTATGAGAAATTTCAAGGTTTTAAATGGATTTGGGGGTTTCGGCACAGTTCAAAAAGAAGTTTTAAACCATGTAAGGAGGTTTTTCATGAATGGAAGGAAAAAAATCATGAAAAGTAGAGGAAAAATATGGAGAAAAGCGGAAGCAAATGAAGGTTTTTTATGAGTGGGAGAAGGGGGAAAAATGATGGTCTTTCAGCAGTTTCTTACATGAAATGAACAAAATTTATGGGAACAACAATGAGGATTTTGGACAGAGGCATGAGGCCTTGAAGGAGTCTTCAAGAGCCAACAATTTTTAGTGATAAAATTTATTCTTTGGAGGCTCAAAAAGTTTTAGCCACCTTTGGATATAATAAAATATTATAGGTGGCTAAAAATTTCAACCTGAATATGGTTCCTGTCATGATTTTTTGATCAATGCTGAGGAGGTTGGTTAACCAGGCCTCGATGTTCCTAAATTGATGCAGATGTGTTTGGCATGCTAATCCTCTTATGATGATGTTCATGTTGATGGAAATGAGTTAGAGAAGGTATGCAAGGGTCTAAAGATGTTGTAGGAAGTGTTACAGACCTTGGAGGCACTTACAAATTAGGTATTAAGCATGAAAAGAGCCTTGTGTAGGGTGTTAGACTCTTGTAATTCACAGTATCACAAGGTGACTAAATATTTCTTTCTTACAAATTTTCATACTGTGAATAAATTTCAATATTCAAAGCATTGCCAAAGAATAGAAAAAGAAACAAAAAGAAGAAGGTCAAAACAGAGGGTGTTGACACTAAAAAGGTTGAAAAAGGGATTATGTTCTAAAGTTTGGGAGCTAAAACACATTCCAAGATCATTTTGACATACTTTGTGTGTTAATTATACCCAAAATTTCAAAAATATTATTATTCCCTTATCTTGACCCCTTAAATATTCACCCTTTCATTTTATCCTAAGTCCTACTCTAACCTCAACGTTCATCCATTTTCCGACCCCACCGTCACATCATACATCCCCTCCGTGCTAAATATCCCTCACCTCCCTGTCATCCCCACACATCTCCCCACATCCGACAGCCTGTAATGTTTTTCAGCCCCCCCTCAACCTCTGAACTTTAAAAACGGGGGGTGGGGGGGGGGGGGGTTCCGTAATGAGTGGTATCTAATACCGCCATTTCCGCTACACGTCACCCCAGAATAGTTCACACCTCCCCACCCCATTGGATACCAAAAATCCAAGATCCCCCCCCACCCCCCCCCCAAAAAAAAAATCATGGCTTCAGGGTTGAAATAAATCTGTCAACATTTTAGTTTCTTCGTGTCCAAATGGTGAACAATGAAGGAGCATCACAAAGTGACCCGCAAGGTGTTCAAATCATCGTGTGGGAAGCTCAATGTTGTCTAAAGATTGGGTTTTAGTGTAATAAATCTAAATGGTCCATCTATAAAAAATCTCACTACAGCCACTAAAGAAATTTGAAATATTCTTGACGAAGCCGTTAAGAGTCCAAAACTCCAGTATTCTCCCTTCGTCGCCTAGCCACTAGTTATTGATAGAGAACTTAGATAGAAATTCATGAACTTTCAAAAATATGTTCTAGCTACATGTGGTAATGAAAAAAAAGTTTATTTGAATAGAGACTTCACGGATGATTCAAGGCTTTTGTATAAAGCTGTAAATTATGCCTACCATAAGGATCTCTTTACAGTTTTTCCTCCGAATAATGCTGAGAATTTGTGGCAACCGGAAACAAAAGCAATCATGAAGTGGATAAAGGACAAACGATTTATTTTTTCTGCTAGTTTACTAGAGGGTGCACTGCAATTATCCTTGTGATGGAAGTACTGATGATGGAGGAAGAAAGTCAAGATACATACAAAGTAAAATAATTTACAATCTAATTTGATTCTAGCAGGGTGTTTTTGCCCATTGTTCGCAGTCAGAAACATTAATTTCAAAAATGTGCAACAGGAAAACAAGGATGAAATTTGAAATTATGAGAGAGGTTTTTGACCAGCACTGGGAAATGAACAATAACCTCTTTCCAATTTTACACAGGTGTTAGTAGCAAGGAGAATAGAAGACATGTCTTAGGGCCATTTTTCAAGATTTCGATTTCCCTATTTAAAGCATGATTTTGCAGCAGCGGTTTTGGAGAGATGGAGATGAAATTTGACAATATGAGAGAGGTTTTTTACTAGAACAGGGAAAATAAAAAGAAAATATATTCTATTTTGCATAGGTGTCACCATTAGGGAGAAATGTTTTTCTAAATGTACCCCTATTATCAGCAGATTCGGCCCAGATTTCAGTTCAGATTTTAGGATTTACTTGCTATTTTTGACCAGGATGATTGAGTTTGATCCCCTAAACCTAAAGATTGTATTTCAATATTTATAACTATGTTTGTAATGGAAAAAATGGAAAATTATTATAGAAGAAGCCTTGCCAATACCGCAGTAGAATTAATGATCCAACAAAGGCGGTTTGAATGGCAGAGCTAGATGTCATAATAATTTATTGTTGCCTCTTCAGGACCACCTGTTAATTTTGGGAAACTAGGTCCAAACTCCATGTTGTGATGCTCATATGGAAATTCCAATATTTTTATTAGATTCCTCTTTCGAATAGGTGCAATATCAATCTAAATATCATCTTGATTGGATGAGCAGAACATGTATTTTGAATTTATTCCAGATGTGCAAGGTCGACTCGATTTATCCCACATGCATTAGAGATGTGTCACACACCCCCACAAATACCTATATATTGGAGAGACTTGGAGTTCATTTGAGACACACACTTTTTGGAGGCATTCTCTTCTTCCTTGGATGGTGCTAGAGCAACGTTCTTGATTTTTCATTTAGGGTTTCTTGGTGCATCATCTTGGTGGAGCATTCTTGATGAGACATCTTGGGGTTGTGTGACACGTTGGGTTGGCTGACCTTATGGAGACTTTGCTAGTTGAAGCATCCTGCTGACCGTCGTAATGCCACCATTATTTATCTCTATTTTGGCTTGTCTTCCATCGATCTATTGGTATGTTCTATATTCATCTTACTTTCATTGAGCCCTAGAATTTTAAAGTATATTTGCATCTAGCGTAGAACATATTCAGAAATTTAACATGGTATCAGAGATAAGGAGAAGACAAAGACCAACTTTTTGAGAATATAGGGTAGTGAGATAAGAACTATTTAATGCGGTTGAAATATATGTGCCCTACACTTCAGCGAAATTCATGTGCCCTAACCTTCAGCATGGAGAAGCCTTCTAAAAACAACGTGAAGAAGTTTCTGTTGGAGGCCGAAGAGCTGTAAGTGACAGCAGATTTGTTTTAAGGGATGCACATAGAGAAGGAAGGTGGATAAATCATGTTATGAGGAGGCCACAGTGGACTGTGGTAGGCCGCAGGCCCAACCAATCCAAACATATTAGCGTGGAGCCTTTAAAGGTTGTCACATGTGGTTATTTCTGCATGTAAAATGAACCTTGCATTGATTGCAGATGGAGATTACTTGTCTGAGCAGTCTAGAAGGAAGCCTAGAAGAGGCTACATCTTTCTATGTCTAGGACACAATAGATAGGGTTTGTGGAGGTGCTATGATGCACAGTTAATAAAAAACTAACATTGACGTTACAATGATCCCAGAGCCCCACAACGATAGAGAGAGAAACAACATGGTTCACATTTAATGGGACGAAAGAGAAGTCAAATCTCACACTTTCTTTTTGCTTTATCTCTGGACAACAACATATCATACATGATAAACTAAAACATTTTCTTTCAAAGGGTCCATCGATTCCTTCACCAATCACCTTCTTGACTTTTGTGTCTCGTTATTTGTTTGTGGAAGAATCAATGGCAAATAGAAATGACTCAGATAAGGAGAATATATTTAAGTCTTCATCCACAATGAGAGATGCAATCGATTCTAATGTTAATGAAAATCTGTGCCTGTTTTCTTCGGCCCCATTTTCTATATATCGTGCATCCTTTTCAGTTGCTAGTAATAATGTATTTAAAAATTAGAGCAAAGATACTGCGGGAATATTTCAAGCTGAAGCCTCCACTAGCGCTCTGAGAAATAGGCCTATTTTTACTCAGAGGCCGAGGTTGTTGAAGGTGCAAAGGAATTTAAATTCATCCAAGGGTAAATTTCCGCCTTAATTGGTAAATTATTTCACAGCAAGAATAACTGAGGGGTTTCTGGGCATGCGATTAATGTTGTTGTGATAGGCTATAGGCCTTAGCACACAGCTGGAGCTACGTGGAAGGATGTTAATGGCAGCATGGTCAAGAGAAGGATAATCCATCCAAGAAAGATTTTTTAATCAAATAAGAGGCTAGAAGTCCTCCTATGGAGCAGCACATTAATGAATTTTTTGGGACTGAAATGTCGACGCTCAATCAACTGCACTCCGAGCTTTATTACAGGAGAACAACAACTGTATATAGATCTCAGCCTTCATTAGGGCTTGTATTGCGGGAAATAAAAAGGGATATATTTTATTTGAGTTTAGGTTAACATTTGGAATTTTGGGAGTTGTTCCTAGTATAGGTGGAGGTTCTTTGTGACATCAATTTCTGAAGCGGGCACACATCTCGACATCCATTACAAGACTGTGTTAAAAATCATATCAGTGAGTTTAGGATGAGACAGAGAGTTGTTTTTAAATGGATCATGTGAATTTCTAGGTTCATTATGCCCTCTGTTAAAGGGTGGATGGTTTCAGTTAGCAAATATTTGAACTCTAAGGCAATGAGCTGTGCTCAAGAATCATGTTCATTTGCTGGAACTTATGCTGAGTTATGGAAACACGCAATATGTGTGCATCCACATGCCAGGCCATCTGAACTAGACCATGATTAGCAGTGGAAGTGGCGGGGTTTGGAACAACAGAAGATTCATTGAAATTATAATTTTTTGGTATTGTATGATTAAAGAAAGAGGTGGTTTCCGCCATTTTCGGTCCCCCCCCATCCGCTATCACAAACCCAAGATCCCTCCCTTCGAAATCATGGCTTCGGGATTTTGAAAGAAAAACACATCAATGGTAAACTTTGTCTTCGGGGTTGAAATAAATTGGTCAGCATTTCAGTTTCTTCGTGTCCAAATGGTGAACAACAAAGGAGCGTCACCAAAGTGACCCGTAAGGTGTTCAAATCATTGTGTGTAAAGCTCAAGGTTATCTGAAGATTGGGTGTTGGTGTAAGAAATATAAATGGTCCATTTGTAAGAAATCTCACTACATCCACTAAAGAAATTCGACATATTCTGTTGAAAATGCAACAAGATGATGGAGCTTAGTGAAAATAAGTCGCCTTCACTAAGTGGTCCCGCAGGCTATTTTTGGCGCAAAGTCTATTTTTAGACTATGTCTATTTTTAGACATATGGATCATGGTCTATGAGTTGCAGGATGCTATTTATGGATGATTGGTTGAGTTGGTAAAAATAGATGGACCTCTATTTTTATACATTGGGCGGAATCTATTTTTAGACTGCCAGGCTAAAAATAGAACAGTCAAATATTATTAACCCTTAATAATATTTAGACTATAAACATTATCTTATCCTCTTGGAGCACTTCAGTTTGATGCTTGGATGTGGTACATGCAGCTGACAGAAGGAAATACGCTTTTCCTAAGGGTTAGTTGAGCTATTGCATGGTTGACTTCAGTTAGAACTCATGTGGCAGAGTTTGGTGGAGTTGATGAGACAGTTGGTGGAGTTGTGTTCGGTTTAACTTAGTTGAACTAGTTGTATTTATTCTAACTGAAAAATACACTAGTGATGAGTGGTGTGATTTAATTATTAATTAATTCACTAATTATTAACTCATAAATCAACTAAAGAATACATCAGTTAACTGCAATGCATGGACAGTTCAGTGGAGACCAGTGTTAGAGGTGGGTGAAAGGGTGAGTCTACTATCGGTTGTGACTATAGCTGTGCATGAGATTTGCACACACATTGATTGAGATTGCCAATGAGGATTGCGCAGTACAAGCCAAGGGGATTCGAACTTGGATCTCATTCATTCTCATCTTGGATTGCGCAGTAGAGGCAGGCAGACTTGTGGAGGAGATTTGAACCTGTGACTTGTTCATCTTCCATGCTAGTTTGTGTGTAGCATGTGAGATAGTGTTGAGAGCTGTGAGAGCTTTGTGCTATGTATTGTTACATGTTCTCTATCATTATAATATACAGATAGTTGGGGATTTTTAGCTGTATGCTTTCCCCATTACATACTGTGTTATATGTGTGCTTGATTATGTTTTAATGTGCGCATGCGACTGCTTCTATTTCCGCATATTGATGATCAATTGTAGAAGAGGTTATGTATTATGCATGAAGCTTAAATAGTGTGTAATTAGGATAATCTCGGTGAATAATTAAGCTATTATTCAAATTTCTACATATTCTTGACGAAGCTATTAAGAGTCCAAAACTCCAGTATTCTCCCTTTGTCACCTTGCCACTGGTTATTCATACAGAACTTGCATAGAAATTCACAGACTTCCAAAACTTTGTTCTCGCTACATGTGGTAATGCAAAAAATGTTGATTTGAATAGAGACTTTGCAGATCATTCAAGACTTTTGTATAAAGTGGTAAATGATGCCTACCATAAGGAGCTCTTTACAGTTTTTCCTCATAATATTGTTGAGAATTTGTAGCAACCGGAAATGTTGGGGTTCCCATGTTTTGGCCAGATTGGCAAGACCAAAAGATGAGACAACATCAAACCACTTTCAAACCTCAGGATCTAGCCCTCCTAGGTCTAGAGAGGGATCTCTCTATGATTGCTAAAGGTAATGTCTTTGAAGGTCAAAGGTTTGAGATATTAGGCTAGGTATAGGCACAAGGTTTGTTTGTTTGATTTTTTGTTTGGTTGCTGGTTATCAGGAAAGAAGGGTTCAATATAAGACAAGGATGAGCAAAGTGGATTTAGGTAGAGGTGAAGTATTCCAGGTAGCATACAAAACCATTGGGGAATGGAGTCAGGAAAGGGTTTGCTTGCTAATCAATATGCAGGCTTTCAATTGGGCTAGTCATCTAAAACATTGGATCTTAAAGATGACTATGTGGTATGGAATGGTAGGGGAGGAGGAACAATACAGGTTTAGAACACAAAGTTAAAGACCTGAGATCAGAGAGAGACTTTGAACTCTCAATGCTTTGGCATCCAACTTGAGGGATCTTAGAAAGGCCAGCTGGTTGCACAAGGATCCTAGTGGACAAGGCTAACTCTAATCCCCAGTGTTTCCAAATATTCCAGCTAAATCCTAACAATAACATCTAAGAACAGATTCATTTAATTCATACATCAGCTAGCAAGAAATAAAATCCACTACACTATTTAAATCAACTGAAATCAATTCTCAGATAACACATTTAGTAGAAAACATCAAAGGCAAGGAGAGCAGAAACATAGGGTACCTAACAAGGGTAAATCCTATGCCATATTTCTGATGCAAAGAAATGAAATGAAGTGAATTAAAACAAAGAGATATGAAAACATCACTGCTGCTTTAGATCAGGATCCAAAGAAACGTGCTTGTCATATTAAATAGCAATACCAGTCAAGTACAACATTGCCAATAGCTGGATACTCAGTCTGAAATCATATTCCTTAGCCTATCTTACAACTTTACACAGAGACTATGTCTCAAAAGAAACAGCTTGCAATTCTCTGATAACTGATCAAAAACCTTTACAATGAGTTTCTTTCTGAATTTTATAGCTGAAAGATGAGCAGAGGAGGTAGGTGGAGAACTAAATGTAACATTAAAATCTGAAAAGGAAAGAGGGCCGAAACCCATTCTGTTTTAAATCCTGTGCATTTATCTCCGGCATGCTTTTGGGTGAACTAATGATCTTATTCGGGATTTCATTTACTCTGGTATGGCTCTAATGCACTCTGGATGTAGTACTTTGTAGTACTTTTGGTGAATAAACAAAAAGGCAGATTGAGGTCTGCCATGCTGCATAACAAATGCTCTGGTTTCATAGGATTGTTCCGTTAGGGTGGAAATCTTCTGAGAAACACGGTAAATAGGGGAACAATATGGGCACTTTGTCCTTTCACAAGTGGGGATGTCCTGTTGAAGTAGCTACCCTGATGGCATAGTGTTCTATGCCCCGGGCCTTCAGAGAGATCCATGATGTCTTTGATCTAGTACTCTGCTTTGAAATACTTGGATTAAGGCTCAAAATATTCCATTACGGGCCTTAAACACTCTGTTTTCTCGCTGACACTCTTTGCCGCTTCCACGCTTGCCTCTGACTACGAAATCTATGCTTTAAAGGCTCAGGGGAGGACTTTACAGAGTTTAAACTCTGTTCTTTTAATGTACGTCCTGTCATTTTGCCACTGTATAAAAGACTGTGTACTCATGGTGGCTTTCACCACCTGATAACCTTGCAAAACATGAAACCTGTTAAGACAACCATGCATGGAGGTGGAGGATGTAGGGGAGTCAAGAGGATGGAAGCACGACGGTGATAAAATGATGAAGCAATGGTGAAAAATGCATAAATGTGGCATAAACTGTGACCTATAGGGTTATGGTGGAGAAATGAGCGTGGACCGTTAGATCATGGTCTGGTGACGAAGATCGACAGCAGAGATTAAACGTTGGGATGGTATATGAAATTGGGTGAAATACATTAAAATGAACGAAAATGTAATAAAAACAATCATATGTGGTGGGACCCGGCATGGGTGGAGGGCGATTCATCCAGGACCGTCGGATCTCAGGAGGAGATCGACGACTACGATTCAATCGGAGGGGAGAAATGGGAGGTTTAACAATCCGATGGATGATGGTGTGATTATATCGTGACCGTTGGATCTTGGGTTAAATGGACGGTCGAGATTGAATCGGGGCATCGCAATCGCAAAGGGAGGAAGGGGGTAGCATCTAAAAAATGCGATTGCGATTGAAACAGGAGAGCGCAGGCCGTCAGATTGATAGGGGAATCAACGGTGGATATTAGATCGGAAGATCGCAATCGGAGGGTGCAGCAAGACCTTTGTGATTGCTATGGAGGTGGGGATGCGATGCAATATAAAGATCTGGACCGTTGATCCTTGGGACGGATGGATGGCTATGATTCAGTCGGGGAAAACGTAATCAGGGGGAAAAGAGTGGCACCATTTGAAAGTTCTGATTGCGATCGGAAGTGGGAGTGCGATTGGCGCAGGGCCATTCGATCAAAACGGTAGATCAACATTGGAGATCGCGGCGGAGGGCTTGAAGACCAAACTCAATCGCATCAGAGTTTTTCTGTTTAACAAAGGAATGCGCCTCTCTAATCGTTGCGATTGCGATTAGCGCTTGAGTCCTTTGCGCCTGGTTCCGGTGCTTGGGCATGTGGGGAAGTGGTTTGCGGGGCTGGTGGAAAAGGGGCTAGGCCCTTAATATAAGGTAGAAAAGTGGGTTTTTTCCCATTTTTAACATTTTTCAAGGCTGGGAAAAGGTAATGATAGGGGAAAAAAAGGGGAAATTAGGCCGAACAAAGGGAACTCATAGGATTTAAAGGGAATTTTGGGTATGATCTAGAGGGTAAAGGGGGACTTAGAGGGAAAAAAGGGGAACTTTGACAAAGGGGAAAAAGGGTAAAATGGGACATTCTGCAGGGATACAAGGGGAAAATAAAGGCCTTTTGGAGCACAATTTTTTGCAATCAGTGAGGTTTATTGACTCTAGAACAGTAGAGGGGAAGGATAAAAGAGCAGGGAACATGAAGAGGCTTCAAGGATGATGTGTTTTCAAGAGAAATGCATTCCTTGAAGGCTCGTAAAAAAAATTAGCCCCTTGCTTGTTTGTCAAGGAATTTATAAGGGGCTAACAGTGGCTCCACATGGGGATGGCTTCTTCTTGAAGGAGTCAAGAATTTAGAAATGATCTTTGGAGTAGGTCAGATGCCTACTGCTTGAGCCACCTTTCTTCTTTGGTTTTTCAGCTGCCACAATTTTGAAGACATCAATTAGTAGAAACATCACCCAAACAATCTACCTACCCATCCTACAATCCTAACATTTTTCCTTCTTTTAGGGTGCACTTGGACTAGTAGACCCTTTACATCTTTTATTTTATAAAACTATTCTAAATCTACCCTTATCACTCCATGAGACCAGATTAGACTATTGGTCTCATATGTTTCTCTACCTAATCTAATATCTTTTGGGGTTAGACTGTCCAACAGATTTCTTCTCTACATTCTACAACAGAAATTTAAAAACAGTCAAACTAGGATTAGATAGTCTAGTTTGCTGTGGGTCCAAGGCATAAAGACAGTTGCACATGGATGGAAACTTGCAGAAAACTGAAAAAAAAAAAATTGAAGGCTTGAAATCTGAAATTTTGAAGTATCCTTCTTCTTTTGTGACTCAAGTTTTGAGCTTGTTAGACTCACTTTCTTTTCTTCATTTCAACTCTGATTTTGGGCTTGTTAGAGATGATTCTTCTTTCTTCTTTGCTGGTCCAGGTTTTGGGCATGTTTGAACAAGCTATCTTCACTTTCTTTGGCTCAAGTTTTGATCATATTAGAACCAATCTTTACACTTCAGAGGTCCATGTTTTGAGCATGTCTGGACCTCTCCTTTTCTTTGTTTTTTGGAACATTTTCTCTTTTTCTTGAAAACAAAACACTGCAATGGTATGTACAATGGAAATGGAAACTAGAAATTGGAAATCAACAGAAGTAGTGTTTGAGCATCCTGCCATTGACAGGACCCCCAAATAGCTCTGTACCATCTAATTCTTGTAGAAAAAAGGCATTTGTACTCGCAGTGGCATGGATGATGTATGGACCTTGCCATAAACTGTCAAACTTGTTGTGCTTTCCTTTGTCCTCTCTTCTTGAGTCCCACTTCAGAACTTTATCTCCAATTTTGAAATCAGAGGCCTTAGTTCTTCTGTCAAACAACTTCTTTATGTTCTCCTGAACTTTCACAGATCTGTTATAGACCTCTTCCCTTGTTTGCTGGAGATGAATTGTCTGGTTTATTCTCCTCACCATGCTATCTTCTTCTGTTTTTATCTCTTGAACAAGTTTAATCACTGGTATTCCAAGGTTGGTGGGAAACACTACTTTTTTTCTGTAGACAAGCTGATATGGTGACATGCCAATGGATTTCTTTTTTGTAAGCCTGTCAGCCCATAGGGAATGCACTAACTTGTTATGCCATGACTTTTTGTTCTCTTCTAGCAGCTTTTTGATGATAGTCACCAGGCTCTTGTTTGATGATTCAACTAATCCATTACCTTGAGGGTAATAGGCAGTTGAATGACCGAGTGCTATTTGATACCTGTGACAAAAATCAACCATTTTCTCGGATCCAAAAGTGGCAGCATTATCAATGATTATTTTCCTTGGGCAGCCAAACCGAGAGAGGATATGACCTTCTAGGAACCTAATGATGACTGAATCTGTGGCATTCCTAGTAAGTATGGCCTCTATCCACTTAGTGAAGTAATATGTGGCTGTTAAGATCCATTTGTGTTGTGCAGAATAGGCGGGGTGAATTTCTCCTATGAAATCTAGGCCCCATTGCTGAAAGGGACCTTCAACAGTGATGGGTTGTAGAGGTAAGGGGAGGAGTTTTCTTTTGCCTTCAAAAATCTGGCATTTATGGCAGGAAATTATCATCTTACGAATATCATTGAAGAGTGTAGGCCAATAGTAGCCAGCTCTGAGTATTTTGTTTGCAGTGGCTTTGCATTTTAGGTGGCCTCCACACTCTCCTGCATGGAATTCTTGTTTAATCCTTTCTGCTTTAGACTCAGGAAAAAATTTAAGTAATAGGCCATTTGTACTCTTCCAGTATAAACATTCATTCAGAATACAATAGCTTCTGGCTTTTAGCTTTAAGAATCTGGCCTTGGTATTTGATATTTCAGGAGGGGTATTGAGGTGTGTAAGCACATACATAATGTCAGAATACCAAGGAGAGCTCTGAAACTTTTCTTCGATAGTGGGATCAGGTAATCCCTGCTGCTCATCCAAGGCACTACCATGTTTATGTACAGGGCTTGCAGATTTGATTCAGCCATTAATTGAGCTAAGCCCTGACCTTTAATCAGTTTGGTGGGTTTTATCTCAAGGTCGTGCTCTAAGATCACAGCAATCCATTTGCCCCTTTTCCCATCTGGGTCTTGGGACAAGATGTCTTTAACCACTATATTTGGCACATAGGCTATGGTGTGGGAATGCAGTATGTACACCCTAAAGTCTTTCAAGGCCTTGACTAAGGCATAGGCCTGTTTTTTCGTTATGTTATATTTCAAGGGTGCGTCTCTCAGTGCTTTGCTGAAGAAGGAAATAGGCTTTTCCATTCCCTCTAGATTTTTCTGCAGCAGAACTGCAACTACTGTATGCTCAGAGACAAATGAAAAGATGAGGAAATCCTTTGAGAAATATGGGCTGATTAGTACAGGAGCCTGGGTGAGTGCAAGTTTAATTGATTCAAAATATTTCTTAGCTTCAACAGTCCACTTAACTCCTGCACCTTTCTTCAGCATGTTAGTCATATTTCTAAGGTGTTCAGCTAAGTTGGGAATGAACCTCCTGAGGAAGTTGATTTCCCCAATAAAGGACTGTAACTCCTTGATGTTCCTCGGGTGTGTGATTTGTAGTATTCCCTCAACTCTTTGTGGATCTATCCTAATCCCTTTCTCAGATATGATACGGCCAAGAAGTTTTCCTTCTTGCAACCCAAATACAGTCTTTTTAGGATTCAGTGACAGACCAAACCTTCTACATTTTTCAAACACTTTCCTCAGATGTTTTAGGTGTTCTTCTTCAGTCTTGGAATAGACTGTTATGTCATCCAAATAGATGACAATGAAGTGTCCTATTTCATCTGAAAAAGCTATGTCCATTTCTCTTTGGAAGGTTGCGCCAGCATTCATCAGTCCAAAGGGCATTTTTACATACATAAAGGTGCCCCATGGAGTGGTAAAGGCTGTCTTGAGTTGGTCTTCTGGGATTACTAAAACTTGGTTGTAACCTGAAAAACCATCTAGTAGGGAGATCCTTTTTGAGCCTAAGACCCTCTGAAGGATGTGTTCCATTTTTGGCAAAGGGTAATTGTCTTTGAGTGAGGCTCTATTAAGATTCCTGAAATCAATACATAATCTGATCTCACCTGTTTTCTTTCTCATAGCCACTAGGTTTGATACCCAATCAGAGAACCTCACAGGCAAAATTATACCTGCCTCATACATCTTCTTAATCTCTTTTTGCACTACAGGCAATTGTTTTGGATTTATTCTGTGAAGTTTTTGTCTAAAGGGCTTCTGATTTTCTTTCAAGGGTATTTTATGCTGTATGATGTTTATGTCATAGGCCCTCAAGTCTTCATAACTCCAAGCAAACACATCAATGTATTTCCTTTTCATGTTTGCAGGCAGGGACTTAGCCAATTTGATCATCTTGGGTTTATCTTCAGTGCCTATGTTGTATTCCTCGACATCAGAGTCTGCATGTTCTATAGTGGGATTTTTTGCTACATCATCAAAGTCAAAAAGGTCCTCTAAGGGTGCCAGACCTTGGGGTATGTTCTTATCTTTGGCCTGCAACACCTCTACTTCTTCACTGTCTTCGTTTTCACATTTTTCGTTTGGATTTCCAATCTGTTCATCTAAAGTTTTTATTTCTATGTTACAGGGTGTTTCTTCCTCATCTGAGGACTCTTCACTTAGGCAGTTGTTGTTAGATTTAGAGTCTGAATCAGAAAATTCAAACCCGTTTTTGCCTACCAGGAAATCTTCAATCTATTTATCGCCCTCAAAGACTTGCCAATATTTTTCATTGTCTGGCACTGCAGGTCTGAATTTGGTTTGAATAATGATCTGTTGGTCACTGGGAGGCTTAAGATATGAACTAGCCATGTAGGCTAGTCCATTTGCAATTTCATTCTGACCTCTAGGGACAAACACCAGATCGTATTCCACAAAAGTTTTCAATAGATCCATAGCATCATTCCTGTATGCCCTCAGTCTAGGATGTTTTGCTGTATATTCACCATCCACCTGTTTAATGATCAGCTCAGAGTCCCAACACATAGTTATCCTACAGGCTCCTAATTTTCTCAACAGGTTTAAGCCTAGGATAAGAGACTCATACTCTGCAATATTGTTTGTACATTTGAAGTGCAGGTTGCAGGCATGGCTCTCTGTGTAATCACTCTCTGGGTTATGTATCCACACTCCTGCTCCAACAGTTCTCTTGGTGCATGAACCATCGAAATTAATCTCCCACAAGGGTTCATTTTTTGTTTTATCATCACTTCCTTCCCTACAGCTGGGTTCACCATCATGTAGCATTATAGGAGCTGCACTAGGCTGTGGGTTGTTTTGTTTTTCTTCATGTGTGTGGAAATCAGAGGGGTGACTAGTTGGCTGATTGCATTCTGTTTCTGGTTCACTTTGAACTTTTGTTACAATGCACTGTTCAAATTTTTCTACGTCTTCCTCCTCCGAGTCTAGAGTAGCCATTATGTTAAAGTCCATGGGCTCTATTTCCTTGTTGGTATCTTTGTTTTGGGACTCTGACCCTTCTGAGGATTCATCATTACAGAGAATGAAGGAGTCAAGGTCTGTATGTACAGAGTATAAAGGTGAGTTTTCAGGCTTTTCGGGGCTACTAACCAGGAATTTCATTTGTGCCTCTCTGTATAGTCTTCTAAGTTGGCCAAAGATTGGGATTATGGCATAAGACCCAACCATCTGCATTGTTCCTTGTAGCTTGGCTCCCCATGATCTTGATAATAACATGCCATAATTGGGTGGCACATCTGCCACAACAACATCCATGACCATACACTTGGCTGGAATCTGGGTAAGGCTCACACATAAATCTTTGATCAGGCCAAGACACTTTACTCTGCTAGAGTAAAATGAATATAGGTCTTTATAGGGACGGGTTATCTCTAGCCCTAACCTCTCCATCACTACTTTAGGCATCAGGTTATGTGATGCCCCAGAATCATGCATTGCATTGTGGAGAATCTTATCATGGATATTAAGACTGATATAAAAATGGGGCACTACCCCTTCCTGAAACTTTCCTTCTATCTTTGGACCAAACAGAAGGGTAGGTTGATCATCACTCAGATTTACAGTGTCACTGTTTTCACCTAAATTTAATGCTTTCAAAATTTGGCCTTTATATACATCTTGAGTGGCCAGCTCAGAGAGTGGTACAGAGATTTTAAATTTTGCAATCTCACTCTCCAAATTGAAAGTGGACTGACTCTTTGGAATGTTCAACTCTGTTTTGTTAGTCGCCACCTTAGTGGCTGAATCAGTGTGATGATTCTCGTTATGTATAGTATTGATGACAGTTTTATCAGGAGCACTAACTACAGTGCTAGTGCTGCTAGTTGGTTTACCTTGTTCATTAGTGTTTTGGTTGTCCTTTTCTTTGTTCTTCCCAGAACTCTCAGCTGTTGATTTGTTACTTTCGGCAGTTTCTTTAGAAGATCTCTCAGGTCTTTTCTTGATGGTAACCTCATAAGCTTTTGGTTTGGCAGTATCTAAGCTCATTTTGCTTCTAAGCTCATATTGTTCTCTGACCTGCATCATGGCATTTTCAAATCCTAACCTGTAATCTTCAGATTCTAACCATTCCTCATCCCAATACGAGGGTGAGGGCTGATCTTCTTCTGTATAACATTTGTGGATTGAATTTTATATTTTGAACATGTTTATTGTGTTCCCCTCAGACTCTTCTATGATTCCCTCATCTTCATCTAAAAATTTCTCTTGGAATGGGGGAATAACTTGCTGATCTGATTCTCTTTGTCTGTTGGGAGTGGTGTTGTTTCTTCTAAAGTTCTGGTTCTGGTTATGGTTTTGGTTTCTGTTTTGGTTACTAACTGTGACAACCATTTTTTCCATCATTTGTTGTAGCTTTTCCACATTTTTAGATAAACGGTCATAATTTGGATCAGATGTGGAAGCTACATTGTCATCTCTATATGTTACCCTTTTTTCAGCTCTCAATATTGCTCTTTTCTCAATCAGATTTTCCTCTACACTCACCACTCCCTTTTTCATGTCTTCCAATGTGTTGTAATCCCTCTCCCTAAGCTGGTAGGCCATGTCAGCATCCAGGCCTTCAGGATATTTCACTAGGACCATACCTAAGGGGGATTTCATGTGTGGTGGAAGAGCATTATAAACACTGTTAAACCTTGTAGAGTAGTCCTGGACACTCTCTCCTACATTCCTTTTCAGGTTCTTGTATTATTCTAGGATTTGGAGAGGGTTTGCCTTAACTTCCCATTTGTTTATGAAGGTCTGATACAAGGTTGGGAGGTCTTGGATACTATTAGGAGGTAGGCCTTTGAACCATTTCTTCACATCACCTCCTAAGCTCTGGGCAAAGATTCTCATTTTTATTGTATCATCATCTATCTCCATGTAGTCAAAAGAATCTTCCATCCTATCTACATGGTGTTGGGCTGTGGTAGACTCTTTTGCAGTGAAGTGTGGGATCTTTGATTGATAATCATTGGGTAAGGGTACTAGAGGTGCATACCAGGCTGCCATGATGGTGTTTTGATGAGGTAAAGGGTTGGCTTGAGCAGTTGGTATATGGATGACAGGGATATTAGGACCAGCAAAAGCTTGTTGGGAAGATTTGGGGTGGCAGAGCCCCAAGTTCTGAATGAATTAGATATCAGGAGGTGTATGTGGAGGGGTATCTCTGTCCCTAATGTGTTTACCACTTTGAGTAGGTGAAACAGGAAGCTCAAGGTCTGACTGGTCTAGGACACTATATGACCTAGTTCTTGGTAAACTGTTTTGAGTGCCTAGGTCAAAAAATGGGTCTGATTGAGCTGTAAAGTCTTCTGGTGTAGAATTAGCTCTACGGATGTGGCTAGAAATAGTTAATTTTTTAGGTGTAAGAGATCTCTTGAAGATGCTCTTAGGGTTGTCAAATATTTCAGGTGGGTTTGGGTTGGGATAAGCTCTTGTGTGAATGGTTCTTGAAGCCAGAATGCTCTTTCCCAACCAAGTAGCTTAACCCTACTTGTTACTTCTACTGTGGTTGATGTTGTTTTGGAGGCTTTGGTCTCCCAGTGGAGTCTAATGTGGACCAAGATAATCAACAGGCCTACTAATCACCAGTGGAGTCTTTGATCTTTAAGGAGCTATGGAGTTGCCAGGTGGACGTTTCTGGAGGGTACACTGTCCACCACAGTGCTTACGAGATGTCCCTTTTCAAGGATACCTTCACAACACAGCAAAATCTAACCAGAGATTGATTGGGAGGGCTTTTACCAAATATGTCACCTCTTGAAAGAGTGTGAGATCTAGAGGCTACCTGGCCCTTTCCAGACTCTGTCTAAGAGTATGGGAGAAAACACAACAAATGGTATAGAGGTTGATCTTTGAATAGGAATGTTTAACTGCCAACCTGACCATAGATTATAGGTTTCATAGGTTCTTATGATGTAGTACGGTGAGAAATACTCAAAATTTCCCCAGTGGAGTCGCCATTATGTTGGGGTTCCCATGTTTTGGCCAGATTGGCAAGACCAAAATATGAGACAAAATCAAACCACTTTCAGACCTCAGGATCTAGCCCTCCTGGGTCTAGAGAGGGATCTCTCTATGATTGCTAAAGGTAATGTCTTTGAAGGTCAAGGGTTTGAGATATTAGGCTAGGTATAGGCACAAGGTTTTTTTTTTTGATTTTTTTGTTTGGTTGCTGGTTATCAGGAAAGAAGGGTACAATATAAGACAAGGATGAGCAAAGAGGATTTAGGCAGAGGTGAATTATTCCAGGGAGCATACAAAACCATTGGGCAATGGAGTCAGGAAAGGGTTTGCTTGCTAATTAATATGCAGGCTTTCAATTGGGCTAGTCATCTAAAACATTGGATCTTAAAGATGACTATGTGGTATGGAATGGTAGGGGAGGAGGAACAATACCGGTTTAGAACACAAAGTTAAAGACCTGAGATCAGAGAGAGAACTTGAACTCTCAATTCTTTGGCCTCCAACTTGAGGGATCTTAGAAAGGCCAGCCAGTTGCACAAGGATCCTAGTGGACAAGGCTAACTCTAATCCCCAGTGTTCCCAAATCTTCCAGCTAAATCCTAACAAGAACATATAAGAACAAATTCATTTAATTCATACATCATCTAGCAGGCAATAACATCCACTACACTGGTTAAATCAACTGAAATCAATTCTCAGATAACACATTTAGTAGAAAACATCAAAGGAAAGGAGAGCAGAAACATAGGGTACCTAACAAGGGTAAATCCTATGCTAGATTTCTGATGCAAGCTAGTAGAAACGAAATGAAGTGAATTAAAACACAGAGATAGGAAAACATCACCGCTGCTTTAGATCAGGATCCAAAGAAATGTGCTTGTCGTATTAAATAGGAATACCAGTCAAGTACAACATTTCCAATAGCTGGATACTCAGTCTGAAATCATATTCCTCAGCCTATCTTACAACTTTACACAGAGTCTATGTCTCAAAAGAAATAGCTTGCAATTCTTTGATAACTGATCAACAACCTTTAAAATGAGTTTCTTTCTGAATTTTATAGCTGAAAGATGAGAAGAGGAGGTAGGTGGAAAACTAAATGTAACATTAAACTCTAAAAAGGAAAGAGGGCCGAAACCCATTATGTTTTAAATCCTGTGCATTTATCTCTGGCATGATTTTGGGTGAACTAATGATCTTCTTCGGGCTTTCATTTACTCTGGTATGGCTCTGATGCACTCTGGCTGTAGTACTCTATAGTACTTTTGGTGAATAAACAAAAAGGTAGATTGAGGTCTGCCATGCTGCATAACAAATTCTCTAGTTTCATAGGATTGTTCCGTCAGGGTGGAAATCTTCTGAGAAACACGGTAAATAAGGGAAAAATATGGGCGCTTTGTCCTTTCACAGGTGGGGATGTCCTGTTGAAGTAGCTACCCTGATGGCATAGTTTTCTATGCGCCGGGCCTTCAGAGAGATCCATGATGTCTTTGATCTAGTACTCTGCTTTGAAATACTTGGATTAAGGCTCAAAATCTTCCATTACGGGCCTTAAACACTCTGTTTTCCCACTGACACTCTTTGCCGCTTCCACGCTTGCCTCTGACTATGAAATATATGCTTTAAAGGCTCAGGGGAGGACTTTACAGAGTTTAAACTATGTTCTTTTAATGCACGTCCTGTCGTTTTGCCACTGTATAAAAAACTGTGTACTCATGGTGGCTTTCACCACCTGATAACCCTGCAAAACACGAAACCTGTTAAGACAACCATGCATGGAGGTGGAGGATGTAGGGGAGTGAAGAGGATGGAAGCGCAACGGTGATAAAATGATGAAGCAATGGTGAAAAATGCATAAATGTGGCGTAAACTGTGACCTATAGGGTTATGGTGGAGAAATGAGCGTGGACCGTTAGATCATGGTCTGGTGACGAAGATCGATGGCGGAGATTAAATGTTGGGATGGTATATGAAATTGGGTGAAATACATTAAAATGAATGAAAATGTAATAAAAATGATCATATGTGGTGGGACTTGGCATGGATGGAGGGCGATTCATCCAGGACCGTCGGATCTCAGGAGGAGATCGACGGCTACAATTCAATCGGAGGGGAGAAATGGGAGGTTTAACAATCCGATGGATGATGGTGCAATTATATCGTGACCGTTGGATCTTGGGTTAAATGGATGGTCGGGATTGGATCGAGGCATCGTAATCGCAAAGGGCGGAAGGGGGTAGCATTTGAAAAATGCGATTGGGATTGAAACGGGAGAGCGTGGGTCATCGGATTGACAGGGGAATCAATGGTGGATATTAGATTAGAAGATCGCAATCGGAGGGTGCAGAAAGACCTTTGCAATTGCTATGGAGGTAGGGATGTGATGCGATAAGATTTGGACCGTTGATCCTCGGGACAGATGGATGGCTGTGATTCAGTCAGGGAAAACGCAATCGAGGGGAAAAGAGTGGCACCATTTGAAAGTTCCGATTGCGATCAGAAGCGAGAGTGCGATTGGTGCAGGGTCGTTCGATCAAAATGGTAGATCAACGGTGGAGATCATGGTGGAGGGGGAAGACCAAACTCAATCGCATCGGAGTTTTTCTATTTAACAAAGGAATGCGCCTCTCCGATCGTTGCGATTACGATTAGCGCTTGAGTCCTTTGCGCCTGGTTTCGGTGCCTGGGCATGTGGGGAAGTGGCTTGCAGGGCTGGCGGAAAAGGGGCTAGGCCCTTAATATAAGGTAGAAAAGTGGGTTTTTTCCCATTTTTAACATTTTTCAAGGCTGGGAAAAGGTAACGATAGGGGAAAAAAAGGGGGAAATTAGGCTGAACAAAGGGAACTCATAGGATTTAAAGGGAATTTTGGGTATGATCTAGAGGATAAAGGGGGAATTAGAGGGAAAAAAGGGGAACTTTGACAAAGGGGAAAAAATGGTAAAATGGGACATTCTGTAGGGATACAAGGGGCAAATAAAGGCCTTTTCGAGCACAATTTTTTGCAATCAGTGAGGTTTATTGACTCCAGAATAGCAGAGGGGAAGGATCAAAGAGCAGGGAACATGAAGAGGCTTCAAGGATGATGTGTTTTCAAGAGAAATGAATTCCTTGAAGGCTCGTAAAACAAATTAGCCCCTTGCTTGCTTGTCAAGGAATTTATAAGGGGCTAACAGGAAACAAATGCAATCATGAAGTGGATAAAGGACAAATGATTTACTGTTTCTGCTAGTTTACTTGAGGGTGCACTGTGAATTATCCTTAGGATGGAAGTACTAGTGACGGAGGAAGAAATTAGAGAGACATACAAAGTTAAATAATTTACAATCTGATTTGATTCTAGCAGGGTGTTTTTACCCATTGTTCGTAGTCAGACATGTTAACTTCAAAAACGTACAATAAGAAAAAGAGGATGAAATTTGAAATTAGGAGAGAGGTTTTTTACTAGCACAAGGCAATGAACAATAACCTCTCTTATATTTTACATAGGTGTCAGGATAAAGGAGAATCGAAGACATGTCTGAGGACCATTTTTCAATATTTAGTTTCCCTATTTAAGGCATGATTGTGCGGTAGCGGTTTTGGAGAGCTGGAGATGAAATTTGAAATTTTGAGAGAGGTTTTTGACCAGTACTGGGTAAAGAATAATAACCTCTCTCCGATTTTTCATAAGTGTCACCATTAGGGAGAAAAAAATGTCTGAATGTAACCCTATTATCAGTATATTCGGCCCAAATTTTAGTTCATATTTTAAGATTTACTTGCTATTTTCGACCAAGATGATTGAGTTTTATCCCCTGAACCTAAATATTGTATTTAAATATTTATATCCATGTTTGTAATAGATAAAGGAAAAAGGATTAGAGAAGCAGCCTTGCCAGTGCCATATTAGAATTAATGATCGCCTCTTCTAGACCACCCCAGCCAATTTTTGGTTTGCTTAACCATCCACTAAGAGCTACCGAAGTTAATTCCACAGGCGGTGTTTTTTGTCAGAGATATTTTGTTTAGGCCATGCATGGCCACACTTGTCTATTTTTAGTTTAATTGTAATTAATGAAAAATTGCTGAAGTAGATAGGGAAACTGATGTAGTTGTTAGTTAAATATTGTGTACATTGGTAGTATCAATGTCAGTTGGACTTTGTTGAAACTCACATCGTAAGAACTATTGTATTGGAGCGCTGTAATTCTTGGAGCTAGGCATCAATAATAAGAGACCCTTTACATGATACTTGAGTTGTGTTAAATGGTGATGTGTCTCCTATCTGTGCTAGATGTTTCCATTTTTTTCCTTGTTTTGCATCCATTTATCTGATTGTAAAACAGAAATGTTAGATTAATATTTTCTGTTGGAGCACCTTAATTCTATTTGTGCTTGCAATCTTATTGTTTTCTGTTGAAGTCTAGTTAAAAAATTCTTAACTTCTCTTTAATCATTACTGAAAATCACTATTTTCTCCATATCATAATTCATGCTGCCTTAGAGATCCAATTAGTAAAATTAGCTTTCCTTGTGATGGTATTGAAAAATTGATGGCACAAACCAACCCCCTTGACTCCATAGTGTAATGGATTAGCTTATGCAGACCTACTCATCCAACCAAAAAAATCAATCAAAACAACTAATACGACCATCACTGTAACTAGCCTAACATTAGCATTCATAACATTAAAGATAAATTTAAATCATAAATAGAAAGATCCCTCTCTGAGTCTAGGAAGGATAGGTCCTGGATTCCAAAGTGTTTTGGCGTTGTCCTCTATCATTTATTCTTTCCAATATTATAAATTATAGGGATACAACATAGGGAAATACAGGTTCTAGAAGGACAACTTGCATTATAAGCTATGGTAACAGAGGTTCTCAGTGAAAAACATGTGTTAGTAACTTAGTTCCTGAAGGAGAGACCTATGTTAGTACATGTAAGTGGAATTTTTGTAATATCCCAAAATAAGGGATTTCTACAACAATAAGAATATCTTAAGATATTCTAGAGTTGGATATGCAACAATGTAAAACACATATTGGAGTAACAACGTTATACCAATACATAAATCATGAGAACATCCAAATAGCTATGAAATTGATCTTATAGCAACAAATGTATACAAATCCTTGAGTTAATGATCACTGAAGCCAGGCAATACAAGCCTCAATAGAACATGTACAAGAAAATGAAGAACACTGCTACATATAGAAAGCCCAAGGCTATGACTACGCAATTTATAGGAGGCATTGCTACATAAATAATATCAATACAAATATATGGCAATGTATAGCTCAAATAATGTGGGAAGAAAAGCTCTAACCCCTGAAAAAAAATATCAAGTCAATCCTAGAAGGATTGGCTGAAATATACAAAATGGAAAAAATATCGAAGTAGCAGGGCTGAGTAGTAGCTATAACTCAAGAAATGGATGGAGATGGTTGTATATGATACACAAGCTAAATAGACCTCCTCCAATGGATCTTCCAAGTGAAGGGCTGATCCTAACACTAAAGATCTGACCCTCTAAACAATACTGCAAACCCTCACTGCAGATGCACACTGAAAATAACGCAGTCTAAGAGAGGGATTGTGTTGTAGATCATGGAAATGGTTGGCCTAGTGCCAAAGATGATCTGAATCAGCTCAAATGCTCCCTCACTGATCCTACAAAGGAAACAATATGTAATATTCCAAAATTTGCAAGCAGCAAATTGGAATATTATTTTTTTCTTATATCATCTAGGAGGCGAATAAAATGGGTAAATTGCCCATGAGTAGGAATAAAATCCCTCATAGTGTGAAAGGGATCTATGGAGTAGCTCTATTTTTCACCTTCCAGTGTGAAAAGGGGCAAATGCATGAGGACAAGGTCAAGTTTGACCAAGTCAACAACGCTACCTAAGAGGGTGTGGCTTACTTGGGAAGACAGTGCAGTTTGAGAGGGAGAAAGATGCTTTGTGGAAGAAACCCTAATGTGTGGGGTCTGGGGCAAAGATACATTCACTTGCATAAAAGGAGGAAGAGGCATCCATAGTGAGACATGTTTGAGTATATTGATATTTGTCTGTTCAGACTATTTGAAGTCTCTGGCTATTTAGCTAAGTTGCAGTGTTGTTTAGCACGAGGGATTCCTGTTTAGGAATTATTCTCCTTCTTGAGAGGCCTTTTGAAGGATTGCAATTCATTTCTCCACATCTAGGCTCAAGGCCAAAGCCATTCCTTCATATACAACGTTATTTCTACTCAAGTGTAACGTTGTGTTGCAGGGTGTTGCAGTGGAGGGTTCCACAACACCATTCCTTGTCTCATATTTCAGAGGAGGGAGCTTCTATTCCTCGAGAATATTAGTGAGGGAGGTTTCCAGGGCTGATTTGCATATTTTGGCACTAGGCCAAGCTTCTTCTATCATCAGCAGCACAGTCCCTTCTCTAGACTGCGTTATTTTAGTGCATATCTCCAGTGGGGGTTTTCACCATCATCTTGGAGGGAAAGATCTTCAGTGCTAGGATCAGCCTTACACTCGAGAGATCCATTGGAGGAGGTTTGCTTCAGATTGTACATCTTATTCAACCATCTCCATATAGTTTTAGTTTTTATGTTGCAGCAACTACCCTGCAACTCCAACATTTCTGCAAATTTGTCATTTCTATATATATATATTGTAGCCAATCCTTCCAAGGATTGTTGTATTGTTATTTTCAGGGGTTGAGAGCTAGATCCCCCACATTTCTTGAGCTGATATTGTTATATCATTCTCTTATCATTTATTTTGTTGTAGTGTCTTCTATAAACTGCACTGATATAGCCTTATGTAAATTCTGCGTAGCAGTGTTCCTCAGTTTCTAGTGCATGTTATATGAGGCTTCTATTGCCAAGCTTGAGTGATTGATTCCTCAAAGAATTGTACTCTTTTGTTGCTATATTATACATTGGTTGGCTGTTTATATCTTCATGTGTCCATGGCTATAAAATAACACTATTTTTCCATTGTCTGCTCATACTTTGTTGCAGTCCCTCATCGGGAAATTTCTAAGGACAACTAGGTGTGGGAGATCTATTTAACCCACCAAGAGGGATTTATTTGGAGCCTCCTCTTGGATTTAGGACTTAGACACATTGATATAAGGGATCCAAGTCCTGGTTTCAATTCCTATAGTAGAAATTCCTGGAAAATGTGTTTTCCAGTCATGCCTTTCTAGCTGTTCTAGATTTGTAATATTACAGAAGAATTCCTCCTCTGAAAAAATAAGCACAGGAAGTGGTGCTCAGTAACCTCCACTGCAACACCCTGCAACACAACTCAGCTCTAAACAGAAACTGTGCTGTAGCTGAAGGAGGATTCTTGGCCTTGACCCTGAATGTGGAGAAATGAAGAGCAACTCCTTCAAGAGGCCTCTCTTAGAAGGAGAAGTAATTCCTAAACAGGAATGGCTTGTGCTAAGAAGCATTGCAACTTTGCTAAACAACAGGAGAATGCACAAAGTCTAAACAGACAATGAAATCAATAGTCAATAGCATGAATAACAATGGCTACCTTGCCCTCCTTTTAAAAAAGTGAAATCCCTCTCTCCATGGGTCCCACTCATTAGGGCTTCCTCCACCAAATAACCCTCTTCCCATTCATACTGCGCTGTCTATCAAAGTGTTATCCACCTCCTATCCCAACGTTGTTGACTTGGTCAAACTTGACCTTGTCTCCATGTAAATGTCTTCTTTCACACTTGAGGGTGTGAAATCCAGCTCCAATGATGATCCCCTTTCATACAATGAGTGATTTTATTCATGTTTTTATTATGCATGGGCCTCCCTACCCAATTATTCATCTCCTAAGTGAAATCAACAAAATTTAATATTCCAATTTGCTGCATGTAAATTTTGGAATATTATAGTCCTCCCATCCCAAATGTTGCTTGTCCTCAAGCAACTGCAAGGATGGAACCGATAAGTTGCCTCCCAAGGCATGGAGACTGAAAATAATTGGGAAAACACCTTCCCCCCAAGTGGATCCTCCATCCCCAAGTAATCATCCGTACAAAATGACTCACCTCCCAACATGGAAACTCCTGAAAATGCCCCTCCACCTTGAGCTCATGCAATGTAGGTGGGCTGAAAATCTGAACATAGTAGACATAAGAGCCTACCCCATGCTTTCCTCCTCTCCACTTATGATAAGTGTAGAGCAGATGCTAATCCCGGGCTGCAAAATAATTGCCCTGAAGTGGAAAGATGAAGACTAAATCTCCAAAGATCTCCTCTCCAATGCTGTGAATAAAGCTGGCCCAAATCATCCCATATGTGATGGATAGGAAATCATCACCATATGGCATCCCATCAATCACATGGCCTGTTAGCTCTCAAATCTACCTTAGGCTGAAATAAGGTAAAACTCAAGGCAACATCAAACCACGCTCAGCCTCGTAGCTAGCCCTACGAGGACAGGAGAGGGCTCTCTCTGGGTCTATCTCGGCAAAAGGTCTTCAAAGGCGCTGAGATGACTTATAATGGATACTGATTTTAGGCTAGTAAATAGATAGGAAGGTTTGATTTAAATTTTTTGGGTTTTTGTTGGAAAAATGGGAAAAACAATTTCGGGCTCGGGGATGAGGCCAGATCTTTGCAGAATTCGAGTTGGGGCAAGGTAGGCAGTAGTATTGATGCTTTTTGATTATGTGTATGGATGGATCAGAATGAGGAGCTAAAGAGGGCAAGGGAGAACAGGGATCCTCTCCAAACTGGCGAAAACATATAAAACTAAACAAATTTAAAGGCAGAGCACTGGAATCAATGGATTCTACCTCATTTACTCATTCATTTAGTTTCAGAAGAAAAAGGAGGGAATGGCATACATTAAACATTAAAGAACTTACAAATAACTGAGAGAACACACCATCAAAACTGAAAGCCACAAGAATCCCAACAGGTGCTACAAAACCTCTGATCTTTCCTTAGCCAAAATGCAGAAAATATGTACAATAGTGTGCCAAACTTTTCCCAAGAGTCCAACCTTGAAAGTGTCTCAGAAAATACAATAAATAGACAAGTCTAACCCCTTCCCATGCCTCTAGGGGTCGAGCTCATGCTTCTAGGAGTAGTTTGAACCAATTCTAAACAAGGAGCTAAAATCTAGGCAGCCAAACAACTTGCCTCTAAAAGGAAGGAAACTGATTCATTCACTTGATTTTCACTTTTTGTGAGTGAATCATCTAGAACAAGTAAATACATGCCAAAATTACATCATGTTTATCAAATTACATCAAGCTGGGTCAAAAATTACATCAAGAGGTGAAACTAGTCCAAACTGGCCGAATTTCTGAGCTGGAAGGTGAAAAATAGGCTAATTTCCTCTATGCACCGCGTGCCTTTGGACCTGATTTTGGAGCACTTCCTGGAGTCAAAATCGAGCTCATGATAGCTTTTTGGAAAGCCCTAGATGTCTGCTATCCAACCCAAGTGGAATTTTTCAATTTGGAGCTCATTTTCCCCTCCAAAACTTCATTCTCCCAAAAGTACTTCCTGCTGGTGCAAAAGGTGGCAGAAAGGTGATTTTCATGGTGTTTTTGGCCCTTTTGATCATCCAGAACTTGATGAAATGCTTCAGCCATTTCTAAGCATGCATAAATTACCATGAAAAATCCAAAAATACAAAGTTTTCCTCCAGAAAGTGTCCCAATCATAAGCGCGCGTCGTGACGCGCTACGCGTTGGGCGGAAAAACCTGTTTTGAGACCAAAATTTTCAAAAATGACAAAAAATTCTCCAAATTTGCTGAAATTTGGAGCGAAGATCCCTCATCATGAACTACCTCGGGAGACGGCTGTGGTGCTGCAAAGAAGTCACGGGAGATGAAATCCTCCCAAGCAATGCCCTGCTGTGTTAACTGATGTACCACCATGATTTTGATCAGCGCGTAATGATATATACTGTTATGCTACTGTGCTGGGGTCTTCTTCTGTACAAGAAATGTCATCCGCTCTATATTATGGTACATGAAGTATGGAATGCTCATCATACGTACCCTCATGAAATGCATCAACAAACGGATATGGTACGCATAGAGGCGCGAGAATCTGCCCTCACAACTGACATATCGAATGATCAATCTCATCAATGGTGCATACTCATCCTTCAGAAATCGGAATGGAAATACCCTGATCAGCTGCCTCATATATCCAGGTCTGATATAGGGCTCATAATAGGATTTATCTAGCTGCTGTCGTTTGTTCCATTCCTCTCCTATGTTTGGTATCCCGGTGGCCTGAGCAATGGTCTCTGGTGACAGAATGAAGTTTACTCCAGCAAGGTTTACACGGCCATCATGTAAATGTAGAACAAATAGGCGAGCTAGCTCATGATGATGCTGAGTTTGGGAAATCATCTCACAGTATTGGAAACATGACTGATGCTGAAAACAATCCATTGCAAGCGGGAAAGCCTGCAATTGAGCCAAAGAAGTAGGCTCCTCCCTGACATGCCTACCACTTTTGCCACTTTTGTGAGACCTCCTTGGCACATTAACCTCTGCTGTGGAATCACTGTCATACCCCTACTCATAAGCTGAATCTGTCTCTGACATGATGCTAAAAGTATGACAAAGATATGCTGATATGGTAATGATGAAAACAAGAGTTCAGTGTATGCCAAATGTGTCACATATGTAATACAATGCTATGGGAAAAACTACAGTAATAAAGTACTGTCAAGTGTGGGGACAGCCACTGTTTGAGGGGTTTAGGGATATGGTCAATTTGCAAGTGATATGGGAAAATAGTGATAGTGAGGATTTTTGGGAATGGGAATAGGTGAAATGACAAAATGTAAATGAAATCTAAGGCATAATCTTTGAATATTGTGGCAATCAAAATTTTGTCAATGAAGGGAAGGGATAACAGGTGATAGATTTAGGGTTTTACCACATGGGAACAAAGGAAATGAAGGATGTGAAATAGTGGCATAAAAATGGGACTGTGGTATAATAACAATGATCTCAGCAGTGAGGGAAATGATATAATGACAGCAGTGATAAAAGCATACACAACAATGGCATAAGAGTGTTTTGATAAATGCAGGTTTTGACACCAATTTCAAATGACCAACATCACTTCTCAAACCCTATGGAGCGAATTTTGAAATGAATATAGGGTTTAAATTTCACCATAGCAAACACTTGTTTTCTCCACCTTTAGAACACCATAGCATATCCATGAATCATTAAGCAAGCTTGGATAACTTACTTGAAGGCGAATGAGGCGATTTGATATGAATTTGGGTGAAGGAGTGTGATTATCCGGCCTTAGGGCTCTATGCGCCGCACACATGCCCAACGCGCCGCACGCACTCTATGCGTCGCGCGCGTGTAAAATTACACTGCCCACTGATGCCCAGTGCGCCGCGCGCACTCTATGCACCGCGCGCTACTTGTATGCGCCGCACGCACTGTCAATACACTATCTCGGCTTCAAAACGAAATTTTCGCCCTTTAACCCTTCAATTCAATCTTTTCTTTTGAAAACTTGTGAATGTAATTTGACAAATGGGTTCAAATGATTTATATAGCTTTGAAAAAATCACACAAGAGTTGGATTTGATTTTTATTTCCTCCACAACCCACTTTGTAATGTTTTTATTTTGGCACTTTATCATTTCTTTGAACTTCTGTCTTTTGGCCTTTTGCACTGATTTTCTGAGTTTTGGACTGATGAAATGATTTGATTTTGCAGGGATGTTGGCGTTTGGACTTCGGCAAAGATCAGAGGTTGCATTTGAAATTTTTATGGTGGGAAGAATACATGATTGTTACAAAAAATAAATTTGACAATTTCTAGTTCAAAATAGAGTTTTGAACTAGAAATGTCTTCAAATGTGTTTGATGATAAAAATTTGAATAAAGAACCTTTTCGAAACCATCCTCATGGCCTACGGGCATTTATTAAATATATCAAAAGACTGAAACCCTAGACTCTAGGACTAAAAGACTCTTGTTGACGAAAATAATCATTTATGACCATGAATGACGTGACCTGAACTTCGATGATTTTTGAGGAGTTTTAATTAGCCCAGCAGGTACAAGCATAAGGGAATACAAGATGACCAGACCCTCTCGTCAGTCAATGGCATGCCCCTAGCGAAATGCAACGAAGTGAAGTGAGCGAGACACCTAAAAATGATATGCAAAAAGCGAAATGATCTCTGACGGAGGGCTGTAAGGACCGACTCTAACATTGGCTCCAATGGGGATGGTGGCTCCAAGGAGATGCCAAGAACGGCAGATCTCTGGAGGAGTCAGACAGTGCCTTCATCCATTGGGCGATGGAGTCATTATTTCAACAGATAACACAAAACCTTGGACACATTTATTGACTGAAAACTTGACTGAAACTTGACTGAAACCGACTCAACTTTAAAACTGAATGACTGATAAAAATAACTTGAAAAACTTCAAACCAACTAACCTCCTTCTTCAGAATTATAGCCTTCACTTCGAGCCCCAGACTGAAGACGAGAGATCAGTACACACTTGCGATAAAATAGAAGTAGAACGATATATACAATGATAATGAAATCAGCAGAAAACACTCAGAAATGGTATCGCTTGAGCAGCCGACCATTGATCAGCCCTCCAGGAAAATCATCCCCATTCATTTCCTTGAGAAGAAATGCGTTCTGACCACGATACGCTGCAATATTAAAAGGACCCTTCCAAAGGTTTTCAATTTTTCCGTGCTTTCCCTTATCTTCATTCCGAGCATCCCACTTCAAAACCACCTCATCCAGCTGAAGCTTATCTGCTTTCGCCTTCCTGTCATAAATATTCTTAATGCGCTCCTGCAACTTGAATGTATTTTGAAAGACCTCCTCCCGTGTCTACTGTAAATGAATCATCTGATTTATCCTTCGCTGCATGGGATCTTCCTCACTACCAACTTCCTGAAGCAATTTGACTACCGGGACAGCAAGAGAAGTGGGAAAAACTGTGTCTACTCCATACACCAACTCAAAGGGAGACATACCGATAGATTTTTTCTGACTTACCCTATCAGCCCAAAGTGCATTCACTAATTTCTTGTGCCAGCCTTTCTTATTGATTTCCAGCAATTTCTTAATGATATTTACCAAAGACTTATTTGAAGATTCTTCCAAGCCATTTCCTTGCAGATGGTAGGCAGTCGAATGTCCCAAGCTGATGTTATACTTATTTCAAAATTCAACCATCCTTTTAGACTTGAAGGCCGCTGCATTATCTGTGATTATCTTACAAGGACAACCAAAACGTGATAGAATGTTATTTTCAAGAAAAGAAATAATTACCGCATCCGTGGCTTGTCGAGTGGGAATCGCCTCGATCCACTTCGTGAAGTAATCCATTGCTGTCAATATCCATCTATGCTGACTTGAAGATGCCAGATGGATTTCCCCAATGAAATCCAATCCCCACTGCTGAAATGGTGCACTGACTTCAATTGGTTTGAGAGGAAAAGGCTGTAATTTTTGCTTCCCTTCGAAAATTTGACATTCGTGACAACTCTTAACAGCCTTATATACATCAGAAAATAAATTAGGCCAATAGTAACCTGCTCTCAGAATATTATTCGCTGTGGTTTTCCAAAATAGATGGCCCCCGCAGTCTCCTCTATGAAAGTCCTCCAAAACTCTTTTGGCTTCTTCCTCTACCAAACAATTCAATAACATTCCACCAGGGTCTTTCCAATATAATGCAGAATTCAATATGCAAAACTTTGCAGCCCTCAACTTCAAGGTTCTACTCTTATTTCTAGGCATCCCGGGTGGTGGAGACAAATTCTAAAGTACATATAAAATGTCAGCATACCAAGGGAAGAAACAAAAATATCAGATACCTGAAATGATGCACTTTCCTCATCCTCATCAGACATAGCAGCGATCAAATTTATGTCTAAAGCATGCAGATTTGTTTCAGCCATGAGCTTGGCTAGTCCTTGTCCTTTGATCAGCTTGGTCGGTTTAATCTCCACATCATATTCTAACAACGCAGCGATCCACTTACCCCGTCTTCCTTCCGGATCTGCTTGTACCAAAACATCTTTGACATCTGCGTTAGGAACGTAAGCTATAATGTGGGAATGCAGTATATACACACGAAAATCCTTTAAGGCCTTCACAAGAGCAAGTGCTTGTTTCTCAATAATGTTATATTTCAAAGCTCCGTCCCTTATGATTTGACTGAAAAAGGCAATGGGCTTCTCAACTCCATCTCTTTTCTGCATTAAAACAGCTGCCAAAGTGTGCTCATAAGCAAACGAAAACAAAATGAAGTCCTGTGTGTAATCCAGGCTGTTTAAAATAGGGGCTGAAGAAAGAGCTAACTTTACCAAATTGAATGATTTCACCGCCTCTTCTGTCCACTTCACTTGACTGTCCTTTTTCAGCATGTTTGTGATTTCTCTAAGATGCTCAGCAAGATTTGGAATGAAACGACGCAGAAAATTCATTTTACCATTAAATGACTGTATTTCTTTCTTGTTCCGGGGCTGTTCAATTTGCTGGATTGCTTCAACACGTGCCGGGTCAACACGAATGCCGTCTTTCGATATGATGTGGCCAAGAAGTTTGCCTTCATCCATGGCAAACAAGCTCTTTTTCGGATTCAGCGAAATGCCATATTTTCTGCACTTTTGAAAAACAACTTTCAAGTGATATAAATGTTCTTCATCAGAATTTGAAAACACCGTTAAAGCATCAAGGTAAACAACCAAAAATACATCTTTCTCATTGGCGAAAGCCATGTCCATTGCACGCTGAAAAGCGGCACCTGCATTTTTCAAACCAAACGGCATCTTGGCATAATGAAACGTTCCCCATGGAGTGGTGAACGCGGTTTTGTCACGATCGTCCTCATGCACTAAAATTTGATTATATCCTGAATAGCCATCAAGTAGTGACATCCTTGATGCTCCAACTACTCGCTGCAATATATGGTCCATTTTTGGCAGCGGATAATTGTCCTTCAATGACACCTTATTCAAATTTCTGAAATCAATACACAAACGGATCTCACCTGTCTTTTTCCTCACGGGCACCAAATTTGATATCCAATCAGAAAATCTGATAGGTACAATGATTCCTGACTTATACAAACTATTTACCTCCTTTTCAATCGATGGTAGCAGCTTCGGATTGATTCTCCTCAACTTCTGACGGAAAGGCTTCTGATTTGGTTTAATAGGGATCGTATGCTGAATGATATTAGTGTCATACGTTTTTAAATCTGAGTAATCCCACGCGAAAGCATCAGCAAATGAAGACAACAATATCACATAATCAGCTCTTACCTCCGGTGACAATGACTTGGATAACTTTACCATCTTGGGGTTTTCAGCTGTCCCAATATTTACTTCTTCAACACCTTTTTCAGTCGGCCTCAATGTCGGTTTGCGGGCTACACCATCTTGATCAAAGAGTTCCTCTAAAGGAATCAATCCTTTAGGAATGATGTTATCTTTAAGTTGCAGCACTTCCATTTGATTTATCTGCATCTCATCATTACCATCATCATGTTCTGTATCTATGGAGGTATCTTTAAACTTACCCCTGTTTTGCAAAAAATCACTAATCTCCTCATCGTCCTGAAAAACTTGCCAACATCTCTGATTATCCGGAACGGTAGGGCGGTGCTTCACATGGATCTCGAACTTATTGCTGGAATTCATTGGGATTTTTAAATTGCTTTCTGCCTTAGCAAGTCCATTAGCAACACCATTTTGTATGCGAGGCACACACGTCAAGGTATAATCTGAAAATAACTTCAAAATGTCTAAAACTGCATTACGGTAAGCCCTCATGCGAGGATGCTTGGCTTGAAACTCACCCTTTACCTGTTTTATCACCAACTCGGAATCACCATAGACTGCAATTATTTTCGCGTTCAGCTTTATTAGAATCTTTAGGCCAGCAATCAGAGCCTCATACTCAGCCTCATTGTTAGACCAATCAAATGCTAGTTTGTAGGAACATACTCGCACATTGCTCGGGACCTTATTTGGAGCGGAAAATGGACTGCGTATCCAAACACCAATTCCAGCACCATCACTACCCACTGCTCCATCGAAATCCATGGTCCAAAGACCATCTTCATCATCCTCCAAGTGCTGAAATTGCGCCAGCTCTGTTTTTTCTGTTTGCTGCCCATCGCCTTTAGCTGATTGCTCAACAGTAGCTTGCTTTTCTCGTCTTTATTTCTGCAAAACTTCTCTGAATTTTCGGTAATCTCTGGTATATCTTCTGCTTGAACTAACTGAATATCTATATCATTAAAACTATCAGCGAACAAAACAAAAGACTCTAAGTCTGTATGTACATAATTTACAGGATGATTGATTGGTTTCTCCTTGCTTGTTATCATGTATTTCATCTTCTGCTCTCGATATAAATTTCTCATTTGGCCAAAGACAGGAATTGTTGTATAGGAGAACTCTAACTGTAGTGTACCTTTCAACTTTGCTCCCCAAGATCTAGAAAGGAGCATCCCAAATCGGGGAGGAATGTCTGCCACAACCACGTCCATCAAGACATTCTTTGCAAGAATCTGATCTAAACTTACAACCAAATCCTTGATGAGTCCGATACATCTCACTCGGCTGGAATCAAATGAGTACAAATCATGGTACTTCCTTGTAATGTCTAAACCCAACTTTTCCATAATCGCTTTTGGCATAAGATTGTACGAAGCACCGGAATCGAACATGGCATTATGCAATACATATTCATGCAACCTCAAACTGACATAAAAGAGAGGAACATCACTGTCAGGGGACTCACCATCTAAAGCAGGCCCAAATATCAATTCGGGCTGATCATCTTCAATATTCACCGTGTTCAACATTGGATCAAAATTTAGAATTTTAGAGACTTGACCTCTATAACTGCTGTTCTTCATAATTTCTGTCAAAGGAATAGATACCTTCAATTTAGAAATTTCATTCTCTAAACTAAAAGCTGAAACCCTTTCAACCTCTTTGACTGGAACTTCTTTCCTTTCAGCCTTATCCTTCATTATGCTCGGCTGATTTGACTTTTCTGCTGATGATGATTTGTTAGCCGCGGGATCAATCGTTTCTTTTCCTTTCTTCTGTGGTATAGGTGAATCCATCTTCGGTGCTAAAGCCTCTTTTTTCTTCTGAATTGGGTTTATGGGCACATCTCTGCTTCTCAATGAGTATTGCTTCTACTGAGCGGGCAAAGCATTCATATACCCTCTTTGGTATTCATCTGATTCTTCCTCCAAAGCTACATCATTTGCTAAAATGAAATCCTCATCTTTCTGTGCAGCTGAAATTTCTGCATACTCTTCATCTTCAGTGATGTAAATGGGCAGATCATCGGGAGTAAAGAAGTGGTTTTGCTCCCCTACTACATCATCATCATCGTCTGAATCTTGACTCACAAAATTCTACAGAAGAGGTGTTTTAACTTGCTGCTGGGCTGCCGGCTCTTGTACTCTCTGTTCACGCTGATTAATTCTGAACTGTGGTTGCTGCTGGCCACGGTAGTTGGGATTTCGAATCTGCGGTTCTGGCTTATCAAGCGTCATTCTTTTGAACATTTTTTCCATTTCGCGAAGCAAGTGCTGTTTTGATGTAGATGTGGAAGCTTCTTATTTTATGGTCACTCTCTTCTCTGCTTTCAACCTGGCTCTCTTATCATTCAGATTCACCTCAACACTAACAACAATCTTCTGCATATCTTCCAAGGTAGGCGGATCTCTATCTCGTAATGAATAAGCCATCTCCGGATCGAAACCATCCAGCAATTTAAGGAGAGCTGAATTTCTAGATGGTCTTAAGTCATCTGGAATTGCATTATACACTGTATTGAATCTGATAATATAATCTTGAACGGACTCACCAGGATTATGCTTGATGCTAGTATACTCAGAAGTAATTTGCAGCGGATCTTTCTTCATCTCCCACCGATCTAGGAATTGTGTCTAAAGCTCTTGTAATGTATTGATACTTCTGGGTTGTAAAGCTCTGAACCATTTACGAACCTCACCTCCAAAAGTCTGGGCGAACAATCTCATGGACACATTCTCTTCATCTATTTCATGCAGGTCAAAGAAATTTGTCATTCTAACAATGTGCTGCTGGGCGGACACACTCTGCGGAGTGCCATCAAATATTGGAATCTTACTCTGATAATCAGCGGGCATAGGATCCAAATTTGCAGGTAAAACAAGAGGTGCGAATCTAGCAGCCATGGCTCTTGGCGGATTTATAATCTGTCTTGGAGAAACAGGTGGAATGGGAGCAGTAGATGAACGAGGTGTATGTGGTGGAGATGGAGGAGGAACTACTGCTGATTGCTGATCAGAGATCTCAGGCTGTACGGGAATGGTAGGGATAAAGGGAGGTTCAGTGGGAATCCGTGAACCAGATGCAATTTCAGATGGCCCAAGAGTTTCGGATGCAGATTCAATGAATTCAGGGATGTTGGTTGCCACAATGGAGTTTTGAAGATTCAGAATATAATTATCGATAGATCTATTTGCTTGTTCAAATTCTAGATACTTGATGAACTCGGGATTGATGACGGTAGAACCAATAGCACTTTCGGATTTGGTTTCAAACAATGATAACTCGAACTGATTGTCAAACTCAATATCTTCAATGTATTCAAAAACAGTGGGGTATGAGTGAGATTTGACCAAAGGAATTATGGGAGCTTCTCGACGGAAAATTCTTGGGATTAGGTTGGGGTTTTCATATACTGGAGGCGGATTTGGATTAGGATTTGATCTAGTATGCATTTTTGAAGCCAGTGTATTGATCTATTCAAAAAAAAAAACCAAAGGACACAACCGATTATTTTGAGCCTATCGACTTCTAGACTCAATCATCCAAAAGTCTAGAACGAACAAGTGTACTGGGGTAGTTTTCAAATCAAGTGCTGCATTCACAAGCTAAACCAGAGATCGACTGAAGCAACGTTTATCTACTTCTGCTTATGCATGGCAAAAGCGTTTCGAAAGCTACCTGGCGTGACTTCAGACTCCGTCTATAACTCATGAAACGAACACACCAACAAGCAAAACATTGAGATTTTTCCCCAGTATGGTCACCACTATGTTAGCGCTCAAATCTACCTTAGGCTGAAATAAGGTAAAACTCAAGGCAACATCAAACTACGCTCAGCCTCGTAGCTAGCCCTACGAGGACAGGAGAGGGCTCTCTCCGGGTCTATCTCGGCAAAAGGTCTTGAAAGGGGCTGAGATGACTTATAATGGATACTGATTTTAGGCTAGTAAATAGATAGAAAGGTTTGATTTTAAATTTTTTGGGTTTTTGTTGGAAAAATGGGAAAAACAATTTCGGGCTCGGGGATGAGGCCAGATCTTTGCAGAATTCGAGTTGGGGCAAGGTAGGAAGTAGTCTTGATGCTTTTTGATTATGTGTATGGATGGATCAGAATGAAAAGGAGCTGAAGAGGGCAAGGGAGAACAGGGATCCTCTCCAAACTGGCAAAAACATATAAAACTAAACAAATTTAAAGGCAGAGCACTGGAATCAATGGATTCTACCTCATTTACTCATTCATTTAGTTTCAGAAGCAAAAGGATGGAATGGCATACATTAAACATTAAATAAATTACAAATAACTGAGAGAACACACCATCAAAACTGAAAGCCACAAGAATCCCAATAGGTGCTGCAAAACCTCTGATCTTTCCTTAGCCAAAATGCAAAAAATATGTACAATAGTGTGCCAAACTTTTCCCAAGAGTCCAACCCTGAAAGTGTCTCAGAAAATACAATAAATAGACAATTCTAACCCCTTCCCATGCCTCTAGGGGTCGAGCTCATGCTTCTAGGAGAATTTTGAACCAATTCTAAACAAAGAGCTAAAATCTAGGCAGCCAAACAACTTGCCTCTATAAGCTAGGAAACTAATCCATTCACTTGATTTTCACTTTTTTGTGAATGAATCATCTAGAACAAGTAAATACATGCCAAAATTACATCATTTTTATCAAATTACATCAATCTGGGTCAAAAATTACATCAAGAGGTGAAACTAGTCCAAACTGGCCGAATTTCTGAGCTGGAAGGTGAAAAATAGGCTAATTTCCTCTATGCGCCGCGCGCCAAAGCTCTATGCGCTGCGCGCCTTTGGACCTACTTTTGGAGCACTTCCCAGAGTCAAAATCAAGCTCATGGTAGCTTGTTGGAAATCCCTAGATGTTTTCTATCTAACCCAAGTGGAATTTTTCAATTTGGAGCTCATTTGCCCCTCCAAAACTTCATTCTCCCAAAAATACTTCCTGCTGGTGCAAAAGGTGGCAGAAAGGTGATTTTCATGGTGTTTTTGGCCCTTTTGATCATCCAGAACTTGATGAAATGCTTCAGCCATTTCTGAGCATGCATAACTTACCATGAAAAATAAAAAATACAAAGTTTTCCTCCAGAAAGTGTCCCAATCATAAGCGTGCGTCGTGACGCGCTACGCGTTGGGCGGAAAAACCTGTTTTGAGACCAAAATTTTCAAAAATGACAAAAAATTCTCCAAATTTGCTGAAATTCGGAGCGAAGATCCCTCATCATGAACTACCTCGGGAGATGGCTGTGGCGCTGCAAAGAAGTCACGGGAGATGAAATCCTCCCAAGCAATGCCCTGCTGTGTTAACTGATGTACCACCATGATTTTGATCAGCGCGTAATGATATATACTATTATGCTGCTGTGCTGGGGTCTTCTTCTGTACAAGAAATTTCATCCACTCTATATTATGGTACATGAAGTATGGAATGCTCATCATACGTACCCTCGTGAAATGCATCAACAAACAGATATGGTACACATAGAGGCGCGAGAATCTGCCCTCACAACTGAAATATCGAATGATCAATCTCATCAATGGTGCATACTCATCCTTCAGAAATCGGAATGGAAATACCCTGCTCAGTTGCCTCATATATCTAGGTCTGATATAGGACTCATAATATGATTTCTCTAGCTGCTGTCGTTTGTTCCATTCCTCTCCTATGTTTGGTATCCCGGTGGCCTGAGCAATGGTCTCTGGTGACAGAATGAAGTTTACTCCGGCAAAGTTTACACGGCCATCATGTAAATGTAGAAAAAATAGGCGAGCTAGCTCATGATGATGCTGAGTTTGGGAAATCATCTCACAGTATTGGAAACATGACTGATGCTGAAAACAATCCATTGCAAGTGGGCAAGCCTACAATTGAGCCAAAGAAGTAGGCTCCTCCCTGACATGCCTACCACTTTTGCCACTTTTGTGAGACCTCCTTGGCACATTAACCTCTGCTGTGGAATCACTGTCATACCCCTGCTCATAAGCTGAATCCGTCTCTGACATGATGCTAAAAGTATGACAAAGATATGCTGATATGGTAATGATGAAAACAAGAGTTCAGTGTATGCCAAATGTGTCACATATGTAATACAGTGCTATGGGAAAAACTACAGTAATAAAGTAATGTCAAGTGTGGGGATAGCCACTGTTTGAGGGGTTTAGGGATATGGTCAATTTGCAAGTGATATGGGAAAATAGTGATAGTGAGGATTTTTGGGAATGGGAATAGGTGAATTGACAAAATGTAAATGAAATCTAAGGCATAATCTTTGAATATTGTGGCAATCAAAATTTTGTCAATGAAGGGAAGGGATAACAGGTGATAGATTTAGGGTTTTACCACATGGGAACAAAGGAAATGAAGGATGTGAAATAGTGGCATAAAAATGGGACTATGGTATAATAACAGTGATCTCAGCAGTGAGGGAAATGATATAATGACAACAGTGATAAAAGCATACACAACAATGGCATAAGAGTGTTTTGATAAATGCAGGTGTTGACACCAATTTCAAATGACCAACATCACTTCTCAAACCCTATGGAGCGAATTTTGAAATGAATATAGGGTTTAACTTTCATCATAACAAACACTTGTTTTCTCCACCTTTAAAACACCATAGCATATCCATGAATCATTAAGCAAGCTTGGATAACTTACTTGAAGGCGAATGAGGCGATTTGATACGAATTTGGGTGAAGGAGTGTGATTATCCGGCCTTAGGGCTCTATGCGCCGCACGCATGCCCAATGCTCCGCGCGCACTCTATGCGTCACGCGCGTGTAAAATTACACTGCCCACTGATGCCCAGTGCGCCGCGCGCACTCTATGCACCGCGCGCTACTTGTATGCGCCGCACGCACTGTCAATACACTATCTCGGCTTCAAAACGAAATTTTCGCCCTTCAACCCTTCAATTCAATCTTTGCTTTTGAAAACTTGTGAATGTAATTTGACAAATGGGTTCAAATGATTTATATAGCTTTGAAAAAATCACACAAGAGTTGGATTTGATTTTTATTTCCTCCACAACCCACTTTGTAATGTTTTTATTTTGGCACTTTATCATTTCTTTGAACTTCTGTCTTTTGGCCTTTTGCACTGATTTTCTGAGTTTTGGACTGATGAAATGATTTGATTTTGCAGGGATGTTGGCGTTTGGACTTCGGAAAAGATCAGAGGTTGCATTTGAAATTTTTATGGTGGGAAGAATACATGATTGTTACAAAAAATAAATTTGACAGTTTCTAGTTCAAAATAGAGTTTTGAACTAGAAATGTCTTCAAATGTGTTTGATGATAAAAATTTGAATTAAGAACCTTTTCAAAACCATCCTCATGGCCTACGGGCATTTATTAAATATATCAAAAGACTGAAACCCTAGACTCTAGGACTAAAAGACTCTTGTTGACGAAAATAATCATTTATGACCATGAATGACGTGACCTGAAATTCGATGATTTTTGAGGAGTTTTAATTAGCCTGCAGGTACAAGCATGAGGGAATACAAGACGACCAAACCCTCTCGCCAGTCAATGGCATGCCCCTAGCGAAATGCAACGAAGTGAAGTGAGCGAGACACCTAAAAATGATATGCAAAAAGCGAAATGATCTCTGACGGAGGGTTGTAAGGACCGACTCTAACATGGCCCACCTCAACAAAAGGAAACAAGTTTTTGGCAGGGGTGGCCATATCTCCTCTCATGCTCCCATTAGAACATGCAATGCAAAAAGTGTGGGAATCCTCTTCCCCAAAGGACACACCCAACTCATGTGTCTCTCTCCCAATCATGCTTCCAATACAAATAAGATCCATATCAAAAAATTAAATCATGATCAGCAACAAGATGAGGAAAATGTTGAAGGTTTCATGTGGTGCAAGAAGGTACCAACAGTTTTCCCAATAGTGACAGCGCAGTTTTCCAAACTGCTGCTTAAGAAAATTATATGGCAAGTTGTTTTGTATTACATGGATAATTGTGTATGTCATGATATCTACTGATAAATAGCAAAGGGCTAGGTACATCAACTGAACATGCATGAAATAAAACACTTTCCCAAGGCCATACAAGAGAAGGCTTTCTCCATCATACAATGTGGCCCAATGTTGACCATGGAGCTCAATGAAAAGCTTGCCCTCTTGTGGAGCAATGCACTGAATAAGAATGGTAAGAATAAGAAAATACTGTGAGACAATCAATGGATGCACAAAAAATATTCTTACCATGTGTTGAGAGCGAGATGATGCATATGTATATGAATAATTCCTCCATAGTGGTATGACACACTCCCATGAAGAGGAATGAACCATATTCTGCATGAAGATCATCCTTCTTATACTCGAAAATCCAAGTCAAGATGATCATAGCAAAGAAGATCCTACCAATGTAATAGACGTTTCCATCCACTACTCCATCACTCTCACCTCCTCCTTGTCCACCAAGTGCACCAAATGTGAAGTGATCCTAGGGATACTCCATCAATAAACCCATGCTCTCAAGTGACAGCGCTGTTGGCCCATGCAAATAATCTCCTGCCAACTCGTAGCTCCATTCTTTGACATGCTCCTTTTCAAAGACATGTCCCATAATGCTGCTACACATAAGAAGTTCCTCCCAAAGTGGAAGTACTTCTTAATCATATAAGGCCAAGGAGTATCCCCTTTGCACCATGATAGTGCCATCTCCTACTCCTGCAACATCATGCAAAGTGTGAGAGAAAATATGCCCTTGCTCTCCCAAGAACAAGCAAAGCAACAAAATTTTTTGCTGCCTCCTCATACTCTCATCATACAAATCATGTGATGAAAACATAATGAGTGATATGAATGTCACATCAACACCATGCATCCATACTCTTTGATTCTCAATGATGCAAGCATCCTGCCACATCTTCTCCATCCCCATACCCTTAGAAAGAGTGTATGCTAAGTGATGGTCAAACTCCTTCAAGGGTAACCAGCGCAGCCAAGCCTCCTGTTGCCCAGTGTCATAGATATGCAATTGACTTACTAGCCTCTTGCTCTTCATCCACATCCACTCAGTCATTTGTGGATGTCTCCTTCCATCCTCCATCTTGGTACTCCTCCCATGAGGGCTACCATCATCCCAAATCAGATTTTTGCACTTCATGGGATTTTGAAATGCATTCTTCTCAAGGATCAATTTGATCCCATAAGGACCCAAATAGGTGGTAGGCAAAAACCTCGCATCATGATGTGTATGGCTCAAGAAGTGTCCAACACAAACATGAGAGATGTTATCCATCAGAAGATGTCCTCCATCATTTATCTGTTCCTCCTTGAATCCATGAAGATCCAAGTGTGAGAAGGAAAGAGCCTATTGAGAAAAATACTGAGAGGGGGGGGTGAATCCGTATTTAGGGCTGAACAATTTTTCTTTCCTTTCTCTTAAAACCATATGTTACAGTACTCCATCCAACATGTATGTCCAGATATCTTATTATGTCTTTACTTAGAGCATTGCATCAGATAAGCATTAAGCATGAAAAAAAATAACAGATCAAACCATCAAACACAAACAACACATATGAACACCAGGGTTTAAGGTGGAAACCAAATTCAGGAGAAAACCACCGCTGCTGTAGTCTTAGTCTTCAATATTTATTATTATACAGAAAAATTCTTACAATTTTATGCTGGGGCAGACTTATACCAGCACGTAGGCACCCACCTGCAGAAGGCTACGACCTTCTCTTGTTTACCAGCCTTTCGTAGAAGGGAGCTACAACCCCCTGCACTCGTTTACCAGCCTTTCCTGGAAGGGAGCTACAACCCCCTGCTCTCATTTCATCAATTTTCACACGACATATCTTGCAATCCACCAGATTTATTCAATTTCTTTAGAGGTGCATCCTTAATTCAGCAATCTGTTTCCCATTCCATACAGATATACTTCAGAGTGAAGTATTCATTCACAACCCTTATATGTATTTCTTCAGTCGATTGAACCAGGAATTAATCATCATCTGATTTGATCAATCTTTATATTCACAGGTGCGCAATAGATTCAGATATTTCAGAGTTTAATCATACATATATCTCTAAAGAGATTCGTTTATTATCAACCCTTTCTCATGCACACCAATCTTCATAATTCTCATCACCTTATATAGTTTTCGCTTTTATTAAAACCATGAGTCAAAACCATTCAATTACTAAAGGTATTTCTGAACGGTATTTCCTTTAGCACCCTTACGTATCTCTTTGATTTCTTTTTAATTTATTTATCAATTTCAAAGAAATTGAAAAATAAATATATTTACAACTGTTGAATTCCCAAGCCTTCTAGCTAATTTTTAACCCTTCAGGCTTTATAAAATATCCAATGCTTTTAAAAAAATTAACCTTTGACCCCGGGGCCCCACAAATATAGTAAAGTCCGCTCTCCAGATCGACGGTATATATCACTTTTTTCCATAATAAATATTTAATTTAAACCATCTTGGTTGAGCCGGCAAATATTGGAGTGAAAAGGACCAATTAAAATAATTCAACTGGGCCCACATATATGTTCAGCGACCCAATCACATTTCCGCTGCGTACTTTGGTTAATATTCGCTCCTTTTCATTATCGTCCGTGCCTCTTCATCAAGCGATCTCCGTCCAATGGCTTCCCTCCAGATCAACGGCGTACAACAATATCGTTGGTCGTCCTGGGTCGATCGTTAACGTGCGATGGCACGCAGTGATGGCGATTTTGCAGGGATGCGTGTCAACACCTCTATGGAATCGCTCCCCATCCAGGAAATACCACCTATCGTCGAAAGGTGGTGCGATGAAACCCGGAAACCACTTTCACTAGTCACTCACAGTTTTTAAATAGTGATCAACCGTCCAATCAAATTCCTACTCTATACTCCAAGTTCCGTTTGCGTATATATATGAATTCTGCCCTTTATGTATAATAAATTAACCAAGGTTCCGCTTATCTACTCTATTAATCTGCGCCATCTCTAAAGCATAACTTTGTTTTAAGTATTCTTCCTCGGGTTATATATATATAAATAATGTGCCCTGTACATACAGAACTCGTCTGTGGCTCACTGTACCATGGCCTTAGCAACCCGATATCGTATATAACTTCACGAATCTCCTCCTTCCACAGAATCTAGATGTTCACGCTTTTCACAATTCAAGCTGTCTATACGGGCATAATCCCATCTGTCAGTAACACATGATTTCACAACTATCCACATGGACTCAAATATTCTGCTGAATATATAAGTCATGTAAAGTTTAGAACCAACCCTTCATCACCATATACGAGTGAATAAGAGTTTCACTCATTCTTCTCAATTTGCTAGGTTTTCTATTCCTCTGTTTCTAGACAACTTTGCTTCAATTCACTGCTTGTCTCTGTTCCTTGACCGATACTGCTCTCTGTAGCTCAAACTGCAGATGCATTATTTCTTTGTTCTTCTCTGCTACATTTAGATGCCAATTTCTTTGCCACATGCTTTGCCATCAATGAAAATATTTCCAACAGAGCCTCCTCAAACTGTTGAAGAACTTTGCACTTCATGATGTGTTGAAGTGCACCTCCAATGAAATCTCTCCATGAGATCTCCTCCTCACGCATGGCCTTCCAAAACCAAAGAGGCCTTGGATCTGCTGCAGGTAGAAGTTTCTCTTTGAGCTGTGGAGTGCTCATTGAGAAAGTGTCATCTCGAAAGGAGAAAGTGTTTCTCACTTCAAGATGTCTACCATATATCTCTTCTTCCTCCAAACCTTCAAACCTCAACCTCAAGTGTGGTGTGCAAATCAAGAATGGCTCATGAGGATAATGGTTCATCTCTCCCTTGAATGATTCAAGGTTGCACAGTGCAGTGCAATTCTGTTGCTCTAAATCAACAATATGTAATGATGTAGACCCATCCATAATGTTTATTGAAATGATAAGAGATGGAAATTCCGGCATACCTTTGGAAATATTGGAAGCATCTTGTATGACTGTAAGGGCTTCCTCCTCCAATGTGTTGGCTTCACCAACTACTGAAGATGAAGGCTGCCCCTCCATGATTGTGACAGCGCTGGTATATGCCTCTTCAACTGGTGGTGAGGACTCCTTCCTCCTTTGGCTAAATCTTCTAATCATCTTTTGAGAAAATTCAGCAAGAGTAGATACCCTTGCATGGCTCTAATCGCTGAACCACCAAGTACTTGCTTCACCTTCAAGGTGCAGCGCTATAATTTCTATGGCCTCTCTATCCACTACATGATGTAGCAAGAAGAAAGCCTCTAGCTTCTTCACCCAAACCTCTGCTGCACATGTGAGTGATCCATCAAATGTGGAAAATAGAAATCTATTTCCTCTTATCATCCCATAGCCTTGGGGTCTTCTTTCCTCTTCTAGCTGAATAAATTGTGGTAAAGCTAGAGTCTTCTTGAAGGCTCTAGGTTTAGCTTTGTATTCAGCAAGGTACTCACTTAGAATTTCGAATTCCAAGTGTTCTTAATGCTTCATGCCTTCTTCTCTTTGAGAATAGGAAGTGCATGGTCCTTCCTCTTCTCCTTCTTCCATCTTCTTGACCTCCTTGGAGAGGTCCTTCCTGGATCTGAAAATTGATGAGAGCAAGCTCATCCTCTTCATCATCTTGATCTCTTCAATCTTCTTATGGCTGAAAATTATAGGATGAGCCAAATACCATGCTTTGATACCACTGTAATATCCCAAAATAAGGGATTTCTACAACAATAAGAATATCTTAAGATATTCTAGAGTTGGAGATGCAGCAATGTAAAACGCATATTGGAGTAGCAGCGTTATACCAATGCATAAATCATGAGAAGATCCAAATAGCCATGAAATTGATCTTATAGCAGCAAATGTATACAAATCCTTGAGGTAATGATCGTTCAAGCTAGGAAATACAAGCCTCAATAGAACATGTATAAGAAAATGAAGAACACTGCTACATATAGAAAGCCCAAGGCTATGACTGCATAGTTTATGGAAGGTACTACTACAGAAATAATATAAATACAAAGATATGGAAATTTATAGCTCAAATAATGTGGGGAGAAAAGCTCTAACCCCTAAAAAACAATATCAAGTCAATCCTAGAAGGATTGGCTGAAATATATAAAATGGAAAAAATGTCGGAGTAGCAGGGCTGAGTAGCAGCTACAACTCAAGAACTAGATGGAGATGGTTGTAGATGATACACAATATGAATAGACCTCCTCCAATGGATCTTCCAAGTTAAAGGTTGATCCTAACATTGAATATCTGACCCTCCAAACAATACTACAAACCCTCACTGCAGATGCACACTGAAAATAATGCAGTCTAAGAGAGGGACTGTGCTGTAGATCATGGAAATGGTTGGCCTGGTGCCAAATATGATGGGAATCAACTCAAATTATCCCTCACTGATCCTCCAAAGGAAATAAGACTTCCTCCTCTGAAAAAATAAGCACAAGAAGTGGTGTTCAGTAACCTCCACTGCAACACCCTGCAACACAACTCAGCTCTAAACAAAAATTGTGTTGTAGCTGAAGGAGGATGCTTGGCCTTGAGCCTCAATGTGGAGAAATGAAAAGAAACTCCTTCAAGAGGCCTCTCTTGGAAGGAGAAGGAATTCCTAAACATGAATTCCTTGTGCTAAGCAGCACTGCAATTCTGCTAAACAGCAGGAGAATGCACAAAGTCTAAATAGATAATGAAATCAATAATCAATAGCATGAATAACAATGGCTGCCTTTCCCTCCTTTTAAACAAGTGAAAGCCCTCTCTCCATTGGTCCCACTCATTAGGGTTTCCTCCACCAAATAACCCTCTTCCCATTCATACTGTGCTGTCTATCAAAGTGTTCTCCACCTCCTATCCTAGCGTTTTTGACTTGGTCAAACTTGACCTTGTCTCCATGCAATGTCCTCTTTCACACTTGGGGGTGTGAAATCCATCTCCAATGATGATCCCCTTTCATACTATGAAGAATTTTATTCATGCTTTTATTATGCATGGGCCTCCCTACCCAATTATTCATCTCCTAAGTGAAATTAGCAAAATTACACTTTTATAGATTCTATACGCACTCTAGTGATTTCTAGTGGTTATAACCAAGGTAATTGCTCATGGTACTATTTGGAAAGTTTGAATTGACTTAATATCCACCGGTGGTAAGTGATTTATGTGTGAATGTATTGATAAATTTGGGTAGTGGAAAAAATAGTTTCATGTGTTTAAATAGATGAGAAACGGGACCAAATTGAGGTTGCACAATGAGTAGAATGTGAGCTCCTAGACCATGTGAATATAGAGAAGTCAATGGAAAGAGAGGAGTGTGAAAAAGGGTGCATAAAGGAGGCAGAGTTCAATCTAATGGCAGAGGAAATGTATTCAAAGTTGTAACAGAGATCAAGGTGTAGCAAAAACATTGGGATTAGAATTTAGAGCATGTTTTAGAAGAGGTTCAAATTTTCATGGCTGAGAGAGACATAAAATAGAGTATTTCTTTGATATTTGGCTGAGAGAGACATAAAATAGAGTAGTTCTTTGATATTTGAATGATATATTTGTGTGTGTAGGGGAGGATATTTCATTTCTATGGATGAATATTTTTTTCTATGTTTTGTATGGGTACTCCATTGTTACATGGTTGAGTTCTTGCATTCAAGTTTCTTATGTTACTGACGGAGATGTATTGTGTGTTTGTTGCAGGATATTTGATATGCGGAGTTGTTGAAAGAATTTTGTATATGTTGTTGGTTGCACTATGAATAGAGTGTTATAAGAGTGGTATTGTGTGTTGATATGGCTGATTGTATGAAAGCCATATTGTATGTATGTTGTTGATTACTATTGATAGTTTATTTCAGTGTGACGGTATGTAACTGATGTAATGAGAGGTTTTCTTATGAGTAGGTTACTTGAGATTGTGTGAGAGCAGAGGCTGTATTAGTTATGTTTGATCATATATTCATTGCGAGTCTAGTGTGAAAATTGATTAAAGGCTCAATGTTTTATTGATTTGAATTTATGGGATTAGTATTAAATATTTCGAAATGAGGTTTGTGAGATATTCTTGAATGTTGGGGTCTTTAGTGTCGAAAGTGTTGATCAGTGGTTGTCATTGATGTCAACCCAAGCAGCACCAGGGGCTACCTAGATCTTGCATGGGAATTTTGACCTACCAAATTACTATATTCCGAGTCAAGGATATTTTTTATGGTTTCTTCTTGTTGAGATGTTTCCATTGATATATGGCTCACCACGTAATTATTCACGGTTTGAGAGATATTCATGTTTGAAGTTAGTAACCCCAGTTAGTGGGCTAAAACCCCATGGGGTTGTGGCATGAAAATAATCATTGATTGTGGTCATTGAAAAGTCAATGATTAATAATTTTTAAGCTCCTAAAATCCCTCCCACGTTCACTTGTTGAAGACCCTCTCAACCTAAGAATTTATATAAATTGTGATCCTCACATCCTCCTCATGTAGAGATTTCGCTACTTGAAACAGGTCATCGTGGAGATTTTGTTATAAAATTTTTATAGGACGGTTCAAAAGCTGAATTTTTTATCATACAAAGCCAAAATCCTGAGGAAGCTCATGTAAAAATTTCAGATCATTATTCGCAATACTGTCAGAGATATGATCTGTGGACGTTAGGGTTTTTCCAGGCTCCTGAATTTCATCTCAAAGAGGTGACCTTGGGAAAATCATCAAAACTCTCTATCTGAGCATCAGATTAGAATTATGTAAAAAGTGGTGGTTAGATCACGGACTGTAGTTGTATTTTTATAAATTTCAAAGCTGAAGGAGGAAACAGTGACACTTGGCACGCTGTACAAGTTTTCTCTACTAAACTATTCCATAATTAGGTCATTGTGAGAGATTGGGCATAACTTTGTCTTGAAGAATCCAATTTGGGTCAGACCTATGGAATTGGAAAGAAGATCCAAAAGGCTACTACAAGAACGAAAATCACATATTGGGGATTGAAATAACAAAGATACATCAGATTCAATATCAAGCTCCTAGAAGGAAAGAAAAAGCTAGATCATGTGCTGTCAAGGATTGTAAAGGACCAGAACTTCTAGGGCAGCAAATCAAAGGAAGGTGCAGAAAAATGATTCGATAGAGGTAAGCTCTAGGTATGTATATTATGTATATGCATGTTCATCACTTAATTGCATTAGGTCCTTTGTATTCTAATTTGTTTTTTCTGTTTAGCACTGACATATGCTTTGCAGGATGAGGTAACTTTTTCTATTAGCATGTCATGGATATTTCCTTGAAGAATTTTTGTAGATATTATATATTCATCAAGATAAGACTCAATGCATGATCTAATGTTCTGAAGAGTGAGAAAGGGTAGCATGATAAGAGAAACAATCAAGGTAAAGAACAATAGTAATAAGTTCACCACATGAAGTCTTCAAGTGGGCAGCACTGCATATAGTCATTGTAAAGGTATCATTGAAATAAGTCATTGTAAAAGCATCACTATAAAGTTTGTACAAGTGTTTATCTACCAAGAATTGAAGAGGCAATGTCGGGATTTCTATGATCATCATTAGGTGGTTGTGTCATAGTTGGGGTTATGGTCTAGTGTGTCTTCTTCCCCTACATCATTCTATATCATTGTAAAGTGGATCATTTTCCTTGGTATAGGAGTCCAATATTAATTTGTTCTACTTTATGGTGGTAGGGTGGTGCTAGGATGGTGCATGAAGTCACCAACATGTTCAAGCCTGTGAAACTTTAGGGTGGTAGGGTGGTGCTAGGGTGATTTATAGCTCATTGGGTGTTGGGGAATTCGTTCAGTTGACTACTGAAGAATCTCGGGTGTTGGAGCGTCCATCTAGTGGGAGCTGGAGAAGAACGCTTTTCTAGATTCTAGGAAGTTGGAGCTTTCTTTTCAATTGGAGCTGAATATTAAAGCATTATTAGAAAATCATTCAAGTGGTTTTTGTCCCAAAGGGGGTTTCCACCTTAAAAACGGTGTGCATTTGTGTTCCTTTTGTTTACTATTGTCATTGTACAAAAACTGATAATAATTGAAGATTAAATAATTCTCTAAAATATTAATAATAATACTAATTGGAAGGAAAATTGACTCACCCCCCCGCCCTTAGTATTTCCAAAAATTGGTATCAGAGCTTGGTTCCCTCAATAGAAGTTTAACAGATGGAAGGAGGTCATGGGGCATACCAAGAATGGTGTACCTATGTTCAATGAAAATAATTATGCACTTTGGAAAGGAAGAATGGGGGTCTATCTCTTGGCACAAGGTTACTAAGTATGGGACACTGTTCAAAATGGCTTTACACCAACCGCGGATGAACAAGGTAAGAAGAATTTGGAAAATGATGCAAAAGAAAAGAATATTATTATTAGTGGACTTATTGAATCTTCTTATCATAAGGTGTTGGGTTGTAAAACTACCAAAAATGTATTCAACAAGCCTGAGAACATATATGCAGGTGACTCAAATGTTAAAGAAGCAAAGCTTCAAATCTACAGAGCAAAACTTGAGCAACTGAGAATGAAAGAAGATGGAAACATTGCTGCATACTTCCATCATGTTGATGAAATAACCAACACTCTAGAAGGATTGGGAGAGCTTTTTGACGAGAAGACTATTATACGAAAGATTCTTAGAATGTTACCACGAATATTTAACCCAAAGGTATCGGTCTTAGAATACATTGAAAATTTGGAAAAACTCAGCAAAGAGGAATTACGTGTAGTTCTCATAGCATATGAAATGAGACTTTGATGAAGAAGAGGGTACTTCGCATCTAGAAACTACATTTGCTGCATCTAAGAAAAACAATAAGGAAAAACAACCTTCAAAGGCAAAGACTTTCACCTGCAAGTGTGAAGAAAAGGAAGATGATGAAGAAGGTCTTTGAGATGGAGAATATGCTTACTTTACGAGAAAACTAAAAATTGGTAAGGGAAAATTAAGAGGTAAACATCCATTGATATGTTTCGGTTGTGGTGAGGTTGGGAATTTCGCAGTAAAATGTCTAAACAGAAGTGATGGAAACTTAAAAGGAAAGAAAGGCTTTAAGAAATTCATCAAGCAAGGCAAAAATGGAGGATTCAAAAGGAACTTTCTCTCTAAAGAAGATAGCTCATCATTCAATGAAGACAGTGACAGGAAAGAAGAAGCCAATGAGAGAGTATTGTTTATGGCCAAACATAATAAACAAGAGGTATCAAACAACGAAGAAGAAGGGTTGACCATAGAAGAATTTTTTAAGGAGACAATCAAGCTTATAAAAAAGCTCAAGGTAGAGAAGATCCGTTCCACTACTCTTGAAGAACAAGTTCAAGGTCTCAAAATTGAAGTTTAAGAACACAAATGTATTGAAGAGTCACTTCAAAAGAAGTTGGAAGAAAGAAACCAAGAAAGGGAAGCATTAGAATCCGAAGTAGTCTCGCTGCGTAAGGAAGTGAAGAAGGGAAAAAATATCCAAATTATGCCAACAGCTCAAGGGCATTGGAAGAACTCATCAAAAATCAACGATCTTACAACGACAGAACTGGCCTAGGTTATAAAGAAGAAGAAGTAGGACCTTCTACAACAAAATACAATGAACCTATGAGATCTGACATGCATGTAGACTTCATTGGATAAGATTCGCAAGAATAGCCTTGGAAGACAATTCCCCGACGAATATTTCCATCCATGTACCAACATATTTTTCGTGGCTATTGTTATTCATATGGAAAATTTGGTCATAAAGATGTAGAATGTTTCACGTACCCTAGAAACCAATACAATTCCAGAAGATATATCAAATATGAACCTCCTAGGGCTCAATGAAACATCAATAGATTTGAAAATTTAAGAAATAATATGGAATTTTACAAATGTCGAAGCTTTGGACACATAGAAAGAGACTGCAGACTTGAAAATCCTCCAGAAGAATTTTCGAAGCCATAGAACGAATGAACATGGAAGAAGAAGAAAACTGATAATTGTGTTCTCACTCTCAAGGCTCAAAACAACAAAGATGTTTGGTATGCTGATAGCAGTTTCTCAATGCATATGATTGTAGATAGAAAGAAATTTGTATCTCTGAAAGAGAAGAAGGATGGAACCGTATCCTTTGGAAATGATGGATCTTCAAATGTTATAGGATCAGGTACTGTCACTCTCGGAAGAAAATATGTTCTAGCCAAGAATGTTCTATTGGTTAAAAACATGAATCACAATCTGCTCAGTGTTGGAAAAATGTGTGATCAAGGACACACAATGCTATTCAACTACACAAAATGTGAAATCAGGAAAGGCAGGTATGGTAAAAATGTGGCTACAACAAGTCAAGCTCCAAATGACATATATGTTCTGGATGAAGTAACTAAAGCATGTATACTAGCTAAAGAAGATGAAAGCTGGTTATGGCACAAATTAATGGGTCACATAAACTTTGACAATCTTGTCAGCATAAGCAAAAAGGAAGTAGTAAGTGAAATTCCAAAAATCTCAAAACCTTCCAACACATTATGTGAGGTCTGTCGGCACGGCAAGCAAACAAAAGTCGAATTTAAAATAAAATAACACTTTGCATCACATCCATTGGAATTGATACATACTGATCTATGTGGTCTTGTGAGAAAAAAAGGATTAGATGGAGAATTATATTTCATGTTAATGATAGATGACTATACGAAGATGACAATCGTCAATTTCCTAAAGAAAATATTTGAAGCATTTGAGTGTTGTAATATCTACAAGGAGTTGGTAGAAAATGAAACTGATTTGAAAATAAAGTGTCTAAGATTAGATAATGGCAGAGAATTCAATTCCAAATTATTTCAGAAATATTGTGACGAAAATGGAATAAAAAGACAATTTTCAACAACACAAACACCTCAAAAAAATGGAGTTGCTGAAAGAAAGAACAAAACCATACAAGAAATGGGTAGAACAATTTTGAAGGACTCAAAATTGGATGAAAAATTCTGGGTTCAAGCAATTGATACGACAACCTTTATTATCAACCAAAGTCTTCTCAGAAATAATTGTAACAAGACCCCATATGAAGCATGGAAAGGAAAACCGGCTAACGTAAAATATTTCAGAATCTTCGGAAGCAAATGTTATATCAAAAGAGAAGATCAAAAGTTGGGTAATTTTAAATCACTCGGTGTTGATGAAGGTATCTTTATTGGTTACCCATGCAAAATAAAGTCCTTTAAATACTTTAATCTAAGATGAAAATAGATAGTGGAGAGCATAAATGTTACATTTGACGAAGTTGGTGTTCTAAAAAATAATGATGAGGACCTAGAATATTTGAAACTTGAGACAAAGACTGAAAAAGACATAGAGAAAATTCTAGAACAAGTAGCAACTGTCAACCAGGAAGAAGTAAATAATGATCATCAAGATATACAAGAACAACAACAAGAAGCTCCTCCAAAGAGAAAAAAATAATTGATTCAAAAGAACCATCCATCAAATCAAATCATAGGTGACATAAATGAAGGTCGACAACTTCATTCATCACAACAAGCTCACATTGATTTTTTAGAAACCTTTGAGCCTAGTAGTTTTGAGGAAGCTAGCCAGAATGAACATTGGGTAGCAACTATGAATGAAGAATTAGATCAAATCGAGAAGAAAAACACCTGGGAATTAGTTCCATGAACCAAAAGATAAAAATTTCATTGGGACTAGATGGGTGTTCTGGAACAAATTGAATGAAGATGGACATGTTACGAGAAACAAAGAACGATTGGTTTGCAAAGGCTATGCACAAGTGGATGGAATTTATTTCGACGAAAAATTTGTACCAGTGGCCAGAATGGAAGCCATCCAGCTATTTCTTGCGTACACATATTCAAGAAAAATCAAAGTCTACCAAATGGATTTTAAGTCAGAATTCCTGAATGGTGAATTAGAAGAAGAAGTTTACATCGAACAACCTGAAGGTTTTCTACTATCATAAAAAGAAGACTATGTTTTCCGATTAAAGAAGGCTCTATCTGGTCTCACGCAGGCTCCCAGAGCATGGTATACTCATCTTGATGAATATCTACATCAACAAGGGTTCAAGAAAGGTACAACTGATAGCAATATTTATGTACAAATAGAAAAATATAATTTAACAGTCATTGAGTTATATGTGGATGATATAATCTTTGGTAGCAATGATGATCAACTAAGTAAGAACTTTGCCATAAAGATGAAAAGTGAGTTCGAGATGTCTTTAATTGGTGAGCTCACATACTTCTCATGGCTTCAAATATCTCAGCAAGAGAAAGGAATATTTATATGTCAAAACAAGTACATTAAGGAAATGCTCAAGAAATTCAAAATGGAAAATTGCAAACCCATCCTTACTCCGATGGTAACATGTTGAAAATTGAGAATAGAATACTCATCTAAGGATGTGGATCAGAGGTTGTACAGATCTATGATTGGTAGTCTCCTGTATGTAACAGCCTCCCGACCATATGTTATGCAAGAAGTTGGACAAGTAGCAAGATTCCAAGCAGCACCAAAAGAATCACATATTATTGTTGTCAAAAGAATTCTTAGATATCTAAAAGGCACAACAGAATATGGCTTGTGGTATCCCATCGGTAAAAATCTCATTATTCAAGCCTTTATAGACACAGATTGGGCAGGAAGCATTAATGATCATAAGAGTACTAGTGGAGCAACATTCTATCTAGGTGGTTGTCTTTTATCATGGTTGAGCAAAAAGCAAACTTCAATCTCGTTATCTACAGTGGAAGCAGAATACATTGCAGTGAAACCTTATTGTACTCAAGTCCTTTGGATGAAACAAAATTTGCAAGATCCTCAAGTACAATTCAATGAGTCTATTCGCATCTTCTTTGATAACACTAGTGCCATCAGCATCTCCAAGAATCTTGTCATGCATTCAAAAACAAAACACATTCCGATAAAATATCATTTTGTTAGAGAACAAGTCGCTAAAAATAACAAAAGAATATTTTGGTACAAAAGAACAAATTGCTGATATATTACTAAACCTTTACCTCATGAAGCATTTGAATATCTTTTCGAGAAGCTTGGGATTCTCCAAAGTTCTCATTAGATTTTCCTTATTCATAAATTAAAGGGGGAGTGGAAGTGTGTACAGGTCTGCAAGATGGTAGTGTGTAAGGGGGAGTTACCCTTTGCTATTGTTTTCAAAGGGGGAAAGAATGTTGTAGGAAGTGGTTTCATGATTGCAGAGGGATTACTTATGTTTCCATCAATGCCAAAGGGGGAGATTTTTGATCAGTGGTTGTTATTGTTGTAAACCCAAGCAGCACCAGGGGCTACCCGATCTTGCATGGGAATTTTGACCTACCAAATTACTATATTCCGAGTCAAGGATATTTTTTATGGTTTCTACTTGTCAATATGTTTCTGTTGATATATGGATTGCCACGTAATACTTCACGGTTTGAGAGATATTCATGTTTGAAGTTAGTAAACCCAGTTAGTGGGCTAGAATTCCATGGGGTTGTGGCATGACACTAGTCATTTGTTGTGGTCATTGAACAATCAATGATTAACAATTTTTAATCTCCTAAAATCTCTCCCACGTTCACTTTTTTAAAACCCTATCAACCTAAGAATTTATATAAATTGTGATCCTCATATCCTCCTCATGTAGGGATTTCGCTACTTGAAACAGGTCATCGTGGAATTTTCGCTATAAATTTTTTTCAATGAAGGTTCATAAGCTGAAATTTTTATCACAAAAATCTAAAATCTTGAGGAAGCTCATGTAAAAATTTCAATTCATGGTTTGCAATATTTTTGGAGATATGATCGTTGGAAGTTAGGGTTGTTGCAAGCTCTGGAATTTCATCTCAAAGAGGTGACCTTAGGAAAATCGTCATAACTCTCTCTAAGGATTGGATTTGAATTTTGTAAAAAGTGGTAGATAGTGCACAGATTTTATTTTTCCGTGTGTCAATTTCAGAGCCGAATACAGAAACAATGACACGTGGGATGTCGTACAAGTTCGCTCTACTGAACTAGTCCATAATTAGGTCATTTTGAGAGATTGGGCATAGCTTTGTCTTGAAGAATCCAATTTGTGTCAGAAATATGGAATTGGAAAGGAGACTCAGAGGGCTACTATATGACCGAAAATCATATATTAGGGATTTGAAATAATAGAGATACATCAGATTCAATATCGAGCTCCTAGAAGGTGAGAAAAATCTATATCATGTGTTGTTAAGGGATGCAAAGGACCAGACTCTCTAGGGCAGCAAAGCAAAGCAAGGTGCAGAAAAATAATGCAGAAGAGGTAAGCTCCAGGTAATTATATTCTGTATATGCATGTTAATCACTTAATTGCATTAGGTTCTTTGTATTCTAATTTGTTTTATTTTGTTTAGCACTGACCTTTGCTCTGTAGGATGAGGTAAGTTTTTCTATTATCATGTCATGGGTATTTCCTTGAAGAATTTTTGTAGGTATTTTATATTCATCAAGATAAGACTTAATGCATGATCTAATTTTCTGAAGAGTGAGAAAGGGTAGCATGACAAGAGCAGCAATCAAGGTGCAAAACAATAGCAATAAGTTCACCACATGAAGTCTTCAAGTGGGCATCACTACATACAGTCATTGTAAAGGTATCATTGTACCGAGTCATTGTAAAAGCATCATTGTAAAATTTGTACAAGTGTCTATCTGCCAAGAATTGAAGAGGTAGTGTCGAGATGTCTAAGATCATCATTAGGTGGTTATGTCATAGTTGGGGTTATGGTCTAGTGTGTCTTCTTCTTCTACATCATTCTATATCATTGTAAAGTGGTCCATTTTCCCTGGTATGGGAGTCCATTCTTCTTTTATTCTACTTTAGGGTGGTAGGGTGGTGCTAGGATAGTGCATGAATTCACCAACAGGTTCAAGCCTTTGAAAATGCTAGGGTGGTAAGGTGGTGCTAGGGTGAGTTGTAGCTCATTGGGTGTTGGGGCATCCATTCAATTGACTACTGAACAATCTCGGGCATTGGAGCGTCCATCCAGTGGGAGATGAAGAAGAATTATTTTCCAGATTCTAGGAATTTGGAGCTTTCTTTTCAATTGGAGTTGAATATTAAGGAATTATTAGAAAATCATTCAGGCGATTTTTGTACCAGAGGGGGTTTCCACCTTTAAAACTGTGTGCATTTGTGTTCCTTTTATTTACTGTTATCATTGTAAAAAAATTGATAATGATTGAAGATTAACTAATTCTCTGAAAGATTAATAATAACACTAATTGAAAGGAATACTGATTCACCCCCCCTCTCAGTATTTCCAAAAATTGGTATCAGAGCTTGGTTCCTTCAATAACAGTTTAGTAGCTGGAAGGACGTCATGGAACATACCAAGAATGGTGTACCTCTGTTCAATGAAAATAATTATGCACTCTGGAAAGGATGAATGAGGGTCTATCTCATGGCGCAAGGTTACAAAGTATGGGACACTGCTCAAAATGGATTTACACCAACTGCAAATGAACAAGGTAAGATGAATTTGGTAAATGATGCAAAAGAAAAGAATATTATTATCAACGGACTTATTGAATTTGCTTATCATAAGGTGTTGGGTTGTAAAACTGCAAAAAATGTATGGGGCAAGCTTGAGAATATATATGTAGGTGACTCAAAATGTCAAAGATGAAAAGCTTCAAATCTACAAAGAAAAATTTGAGCAACTCAGAATGAAAGAAGATGGAAACATTGTTGCATACTTCCAACACGTTGATGAAATAACCAACACTCTGGAAGGATTGAGATAGCCTATTGACGATAAGACTATTATAAGAAATACTCTTAGAACGTTACCAGGAAGGAAGATTCAACCCAAAGGTATCAGTCTTATAATACAGTGAAAATCTGGAAAAACTTAGCAAAGAGTAATTACATGGAGTTCTCATAGCATATGAAATGAAACTTGATGAAGAAGAGGGTACTTCACATCTAGAAACTGTGTTCACTGCATATAAGAAAACCAATAAACAACCTTCAAATGAAAATACCTACACTTGCAAGTGTTAATAAAAGGAATATTATGAAGAAGGTCTTTCAGATGGATAATATCCTTACTTTACGAGAAAACTAAAAATTGGTAAGGGAAAATTCAAAGGTAAACTTCCATTGATATGTTTCGGCTGTGGTGAGGTTGCGCATTTCGTAGAAAAATGTTTGAAAAAAAGTGATGGCAACTCAAAAGGAAAGAAAGGCGTTAAGAAATTCAATAAGAAAGTCAAAAATAAATGATTCAAAAGGAATTTTCTCTCTAAAGAAGATAGCTCATCATCTGATGAAGACAGTGGCAGCGAAGAAGAAGCCAATGAGAGAGTATTGTTTATGGCCAAGCACAATAAACAAGAGGAATCAAACAATGAAGAAGAAGGGTCGACCATAGAATACTTTTATAAGGAGGAAATTAGGCTTAAAAAAGAGATCAAGGTTGAGAAGATCTGTTCCAATACTCTTGAAGAACAAGTTCACGGTCTCAAAATTGAAGTTGAAGAACACAAATGCATTGAAGGGTCACTTCAAAAGAAGTTGAAGAAAACAACCAAGAAAGGGAAGCATTAGAAGCCAAAGTAGTATCGCTACATAAGGAAGTTTAGAAGGGAAAAACTGTCCAAAATTATGCCAACAGCTCAACGGAATTGGAATAAATCATCAACAATCAACGATCTTCCAACGAAAAAACTAGCCTCGATTACAAATGATCCGAATGGAAAATGGCATCCATCCATGGTGTTCATACACCAATGTTATCCATCCACCCATGGAATTTACCCATGGTATTGTAAATGGAATCAACCCATGGTATTTATTCGCCTATGGTATTGTAAGTGACATCTATCCATGATATTCATTCATCCATGGTATATATCCACCCATGGTATTCATCTACACATGGACTTTACCCATGGTATTGTAAGTGGTATTTACCCATGGTATTGACCCATGGTATCTACCCATAGTATTGTAACTCAAAAAAAGGCTATAAATAACAAGCCTCACTTTGTAAAAAGATAGATTGTCCACCACAATGTAGCTTCTACAGTTATTCTTTGTTTTAATAAAACAAGTTTCTTTGTGGTTTTATTTGCAGTGTGTTCTCTCTTTTTTTTTCTAGCATTCTAATTTTGCAGATATTGTCAGATCCATTTCAAATTTTTAGATCTTGGGGACCTCCCCCCAAGATTCGGATTAGTGGTATCAGATTCAGTTTATGAATCCATGGGAATGAGGGTTTGAAGCATATTTCAGTTTCAATGTTTTGCAGCAATCTCCAGCAAACTCCATGAATTTTTTGGGCAGCGAGTTTGCAGATCAGATATAAAACTTTTGGTGAAAAATTTACAAAAACAATGACCAGGTCTAGATTCCTTGCTAAAAATTCCCAAATTCAAAAAAAAATCGGTAGAATTGTAGTTCAGATGAAGGAGATATCGCTCATTCAAAATCAGTGATGTTGTAGTAATTTTTCTGACGAAAATTCATGGAAGGCGGCTCTCCCGTCATTTATTGCAGTTTTAAGTGAAACATTTTAGATAAATGGTTACATATATAAGCTCCTCTTGAAAAGTCACCTGATTTCAAAAAATAATCAGACGAATCGGAGTCTGGACAAGGGAGTTATCACTGATTTAAAATCAGCTATTTTTCAGAAATTTTGTTAGGACGGGACAATTCCTGCATGAATCGGAGAATCTAGATTCCCGAGATAGGGATTTAAAATACATGGGAAGATGAAAAATTATCATTCCATTTCCAAAAATAGGTTATAATAAATATTCCGAGTTATACTGACTTAGTTATGCTCATTTTAAATATGGAGCAACATTCGGACCGGGTTCCCTTTGGAGACGTGCCCTCCCACCCCGCTTTAGTAGGCACTTGCTTCACGTTCATCAATTTCAGCATAGCACTATTTGGCTTGGGTTATTTGGAGATGTTTCCTCCCACCCCAAGCTATGTAGGCACCTGCTACTTCATCAAAAATCATCATCACGGTTATGGGTCAATCGTACAAAATCCTCCTCATCGAAGTCCATTTGCTAGGCCACAAAATATTAGTATCATAGTTGGTCACAAGCATTATAGGGTATCTCTATCCTCAGATCTTCGTTTGCTATGGTTCTGGGTCATCCACAAGCCCACACTTCATCAAAGTCCATTTGATAGACCGCACACTGTCAATATCATAGTTGGTCACAAGCATTACAGGGTATCTCTATCATCGGATCTTCGTTCATCATGGTTATGGGTTAACTACAGAAAACCCTTCTCTTTGGTGGCTCTTCATATTCAACAAAGGCTTCTCAAGAGGGAACTTCACGCAATGGGGACCATTTCTTCTTAAGGGGGAAGGAATGATCCAAATGGAAAATGGAATCCATCTATGGTGTTCATCCACCCATGTTATCCATCCACCCATGGTATTGTAAATGGCATTGACCCATGGTATTTATTCACCTATGGTATTTTAAGTGACATCTATCCATGATATTCATTCACCCATGGTATATATCCACCCATGGTATTCATCTACACATGGAATTTACCCATGGTATTGTAAGTGGTATCTACCCGTGGTATTGACCCATGGTATCCAGCTATGGTATCTACCCATAGTATTGTAATTCAAAAAAAGGCTATAAATAACAAGCCTCACTTTGTAAAAGGATAGATTGTCCACCACAATGTAGCTTCTACAGTTATTCTCTGTTTTAATAAAACAATTTTCTTTGTGGTTTTATTTGCAATGTGTTCTCTCTTTTTTTTTTCTGGTATTCTAATTTTGCAGATCTTGTCAGATCCATTTCAACTTTTTAGATCTTGGGGGCCTCCCCCCAATATCTAGATCAACAAAGAAGAAGAAGCAGGACCTTCTTAAAAAAAAAAAAAAATGAACCTATGAGATCTGACATGAAAGTAGAGTTCATTGGACAATATTTGCAAGAACAACCATGGAAAAAAATTCCTTGACGAAGATTTCCATCCAAGTACCAACATATTTTTCATGGCTATTGTTATTCATGTGGAAAATTTGGTCATAAAGCTATAGAATGTTGCACATACCCTAGGAACCAATATAATTCTAGGAGATATGTCAAATATGAACCTCCCAAGGTTCAACGAAAAACCAATAAATTTGAACATTTAAGAAATAATATGGAATGTTACAAATGTCGAAACTTTGGACACATATACAGAGACTACAGACTTAAAAATCCTGTAGAAGAATCTTCAAAGCCACAGAATGAACGAACATGGAAGAAGAAGAGTATTGATAATAATGCTCTCACTTTCAAGGCTCAAAACAACAAAGATGTGTGGTATGTTGATAACGGTTTCTCAGTGCATATGATTGGAGATAGAAAGAAATTTTTATCTCTGAAATATAAGAAGGATGGAACTGTATCCTTTGGAAATGATGGATCTTAAAATGTTATAGGATCATGTACCGTCACTCTCGGAAGCAAAGATGTTCTAGCCAAGAATGTTCTATTGGTTGAAAAAATGAATCACAATCTGCTCAGTGTTGGACAAATGTGCGATCAAGGACACACAATGCTATTCAACTCCATAAAATGTGAAATCAGGAAAGGCAGGTATGGTAAAATTGTGGCTACAACAAGTTGAGCTCCAAATGAGATATATGTTCTAGATGAAGCAACTAAAGCATGTCTACTAGCTAAAGAAGATGAAAGTTGGTTATGACAAACGAATCGGTCATATAAAATTTTAAAATCTTGTCAGGATAAGAAAAAAGGAAGCAGTATGAGAAATTCCAAAAATCTAAAAACCTTCCAACACACTATGTGAGGCATGTTAGCATGACAAGCAGACAAAAGTCAAATTTAAAACAAAAGAACACTTTGCACCACATCCATTGGAATTGATACATATTTATCTATGTGGTCCTGTGAGAACAAAAGGATTAGATGGAGAATTATATTTCATGTTAATTATAGATGACTATACTAGGATGACAACCATTAGTTTCCTAAATAAAAAATCTAAAGCATTTGAGTGCTTTAAGATCTACAAGGAGTTTATCGAAAATGAAATTGATTTGAAAATAAAGTGTTTAAGATCAGATAATGGTGGAGAATTCACTTCCAAATTGTTAGGGTACCATGATTTGGCAGATTGGTTAAACCAAATGATAGGGTAACATCAGACCAGTCTTTGGAGTCCTAGGACCTAGCCTTCCTGGAATCAGAGAGGGCTCTCTTTATTGTGCAAAGGATGTGAACTTGTTCTCTTTGGACGATTGATTTTAGGCTAGTTGTTAAGTGTAATTTGTTTGTTTGTTTTGGGTTGGGGTAAGATGAATAAGTAGGATAGGTCGAATGAGAGGCTGTCAAATCAATAGGGTTATGGGGTCAGATGAAGTCAAGGGTGTCTAAATGATGAAGCAGAGCGTATTGCAGGGCCGATTTAGCAAGGTTAATGGATCCTTTGGGTGATGTATGAGGTGTAATGAACATTAAGTTTGGGAAAAAACTAAGAGGTCTTTAAAAATATATAGTCTAAAAGCAATAACTCACTAGGTAGGGAAAACCATTAATCTCTATGAACAATACTCAAGCTGATAAACATTTAAGATGAACATTTCGGTGATACATAGAAGCATTAGAACACCTAACTTTAGAAAATCACCTTTAGCTTTTTGAGAAAACACATAAGATAAACAAACAACTCAATATATGGAGAGGGAACTCCTTAACGACATATATCGAACTATTGAGAACTCTTAAACAAGTTGGTAAGCATGGGCAGAGGGAAAGATCGAAACAAGGCCTTTTTGTCTTAACCTAATCAATCAATATTCAATAGAAAAGCTTCACAATAGGGTTTTGAAAACTTTAAATAAGCAGCGCATACCATGAATCATATTTACAAGCTAACATACTAACCATTCATGAAACAAAAACAAGTTTTGGTGGGCCTAAGGAGCAGTCAAGAATTCCTTAAGATGACTAAAAGAAGAAAACATCAAAACTATAGCAAACAGGAGGTTTGAGGTGCTTCCATGAGCATATCTCAACCTATACTTTTCTAATCTATAGTAACCAAGAAGACTGAAACAAAATAAAAACAAGAAAACATTAACAAGTTAGGAAAACATCACCTTTCACCAAGCTATGGAATCTTTTAAGCAAGCTTCTCCAATATCAAGCCACACAAGCCATTCATTCACTTCATAAAACTAATATCTTGTCCAAGCTCATAAAATCGTATATTTCTCTTAAACACATCAAGTCCCAAATATTTACAATGAACTCTCATGTCTTATATAACAAATTAGGAGAGGAGAGCCTACTACAACATCTAGAAGCCTATTGGCTAAATAGAAATATCCTAACTTGTCCTTGAGGCTTTGCAAAGCCCAAGGCACAAAAATATCTAAATAAATATCTTTTCCAACTATAAATGGAAATTAAATTGAATTTTAGGCTTGACATGCCTAAGAAAACTTTCCAAACGCACATTTTTCCCACTCAGCCATAGGAGCATAACACATGTGTCAAACAGTGAAAAATTTCCAGGTGTGTAACGCAGAAATAGGCCCTATTGCAGCAGTCTTTTGGAGGTCTTTCCGACATCGGATTTGGCTCTGTGATGGCTCATTGAAAAGCCTGATGAGTCTAATTTCAAAAAAAAATTGAGTTGTGCTGATTGGATTCCATTTACCTGCTCAAAAATCAAATCTCCCAACACTGCTCTGTGCGTAACACCAGGTCTGAAAAGGAGGCAAAAAGGTCAAATTTTTGATGCTTTTTGACCTTTTGAGGGGGTAAAAATGCTCCAAATGATCTGAAAATTGGTGAGTACACTATTGGTGATGTGAAAAATCCAAAAATGTGAACTTTGAGAGCTGAGGATGCACCAATTTTGTGCGTAACACCTAGGGTGTTGCACTCCTAGGGGTCAAAATTTGGAAAAAACAAAAAGTTGTCCAATTTCCCTCATAATTTGTGGAATGGTCCTTAAAGAGGTCTTGGACACATGTTGAGAAGCCTCAGCCAAAGCTCCAAGGCTGTCATTCTTTTTTTCCTCTTTTAGGTTTTTGATCTCTATGTGGCAATTCTAGCCAAACTTCTCTTGTGCGCAGCGCCATTTTGTAGAGGGCATTGGAGGCCTTCCCAGTGTTGGAATTGGGTTCGTGATGGCTCGTTGGAAATAATTATGCGTATAATTTCCATAAATTATTTATTTGTGCTGAGTGGATTCCAATTTCCCGCTCAAAAATCAAATCTCCCAACACTGCTCCGTGCGTAACACCAGTACTTCGGCAAAAAAATAGGGTGTTTTGCAACCAAGATTTGGATCACTTACTGATGTCGGATTTGGCTCCGTGATGGCTCGTTGGAAAACCTGATGAGTATAATTTCTAGAAATTCTTGAGTTGTGCTACGTGGATGCCATGTTCTAGATCAAAAATAAAATCTCCCAACACTACTTTGTGCGTAACACCACTTCAGCAGAAACATAGGTTGTTTTGCAACCAAGTTTTGGACCACTTCCCGATATCGGATTTGGCTCCATGATGGCTCGTTAGAAATATTGATGAGTATTATTTCCCAAAATTATTGATTGGTGCTGATTTGATGCCATTTTCCTGCTCAAAATAAAATCTCCCAACACTGCTTTGTGCGTACCACCACTTCAGCAAAAAAATAGGGTGTTTTGCAACCAAGTTTTGGACCACTTCCCGATGTCAGATTTGGCTATGTGATGGATTTTTGGAAATAATTTCAAGTATATTTTTCATTTGACTCATCGTGAAAGTCATTTGGACACTCTAGCTATGAGAAAAATTGTTTTTTCCAAGGTCACTCCAGCAGTGCATAAATTCTCCGGTGACACCTGTATTTTTGACATCGCTCCCAAACCATGATACCTGTGTAAAAACTGAAGGATTTTTTTCTTCTTGGACCTATGATGGACAAAAAAATCTCTCAATTTTTTCAAATTCATCTCTGTTAGATCAAAAACATAGTTTTAAGAAAAGCTAGCCCTAGGAGTGACAAATGGCTTGACTCTTGGAATGAGTTCTTGGAAAATGATGGAGGCATGATGAGTGTCATGATAGTCATGATAGTTGTCATTGACTGTCTCATTTGTATCACTATCTTGGTCAATGTATTCACCCTCAAACTATGTCTCACCCTCATTATTTGTTTGCTCTTGGTCTTCAGTTTCTTCACCCTCTTCCCCTGTCTCTTCATATTTATTTTCTTCATTTATTTCAACACCTTTGTTACTATGATTGGGCTCATTGTCATGCTCAAAATCATCTTCTTCTTGGTTGTCTTGGGAAATTTCCTACTAACTTTCATTTTCATTGTTCTTTTCATAATCCCCTTGGCTATCGTCTTGCTCATCATCAACACTCTTTTATGCACCGGAGATTGTTTTATGGGTGTCACCACTATCACTGTTTTGATCCAATGGCTTACTGTCTTCCTTATTTTCAAACTGTCATGTTCATTTTCCTCCTCTATGTCATCATTATTTTATTCATCATTAGGCTCTGTTTCTACCCTACTGTCCTTGCCATTTTCATCACTTTCATCCATGCTATCATCACTCTCTTGGTCTTATTTTTAGGCTTTGCCTCTTCTTTGCTGTTGTCATCTCATTGTTCTCTGGCATACAAAACAATTTTTTCTTTTTCAAACCCTAACCAAATATATTTAAAACTGATTTATTAGGCAGCCTAGGGTTTGGTTTAATTAAGCCTTTGAATATCTCTTTGCCTAGGCAAATGAAAGCTTTGGAGGCAAGAAAATAAACCACCAACCTTGTGTCTTAACTTTTGCAGAAAATTTGGAGGTGAAAAACCAAAATTTTGACTCATTTTAGCAATTTTAGACAAACTCTGTCTGTGCGTAACACCGGTGCGAGCCCCGGTGCGTAACAGGTAGTTTGTAGGTGCTTTGTTGTGTCTATGCGTAATGCCAATTTGTAGAGGGCATTTGGAGGCCTTCCCGGTGTTGGAATGAGCTCCATAATAGCTCATTGGAAATATTGTTGAGTCTACTTTCCAAGAATTCTTTTGGTTTTCCATTTGGTTTCCATTTACCTATCAAAAAAATTGTTGTCCCAACACTAGTCAAAAAGTGCTGAATGATGGTGCAAAAATGAAGAGTGCTGGTGCAGACAACTTTTGGAGGCCTTCCTTAACTCAAAATTAATATCATGATAGCTCATTGGAAATATCTTCAAGTCTAGTTTTCTTTTGACTCATCAAGCAAGTCATTTGGACACTCCAGTTGTGAGAAAACCTTATTTTCCCAAGGTCACTCCAACAGTGCAGAAATTCTCCTAGGACACCTGTGTTTTTTATATTTCCTCCAAACCATGATACCTGTGTAAAATATGAAGGAGGTTTTTATTCTTGGCCCTAATATGGACAAAAACCTCTCTCGCCTTTTCAAAATTCATCTCTGTTTGGTCATAAACATATTTTTAAGCAAAACTGGCCCTAGGTGCGGCAAATGACTTGGCCCTTGGAATGAATTCTTGGAAAATGATGGAGGCATGATGTTTATGCATTGGTATGGCTTCATGATTACTTATATTTCCTACAATATGGATCTTCTGCTCTTATGCATCTTTTCCATAGCAAACCCTAGCTTAGTTGGAAGAGGAAATTAAGGTTTGGTGTAGAGAAATTAGGACTGCCTTGTAGAGGGAGGGGAATGAAGGGGTTAAGGGTTGTATAAATTCTTGGGGAAATTTTGGGGAATAGGAATGGATGTTAGGGAGTAGGGTAAAGTGTAATTTCAAGGATTGAGTGAGGGAAAGGGTCCAAAAGGGAAAAACACAGGCCTAGTCTCGAAAAGTGTCAATTTGTAGCAATAGGCTAGGTTTTGTAGAAAAATGATGAGTTTGAGGGATATGAGTGATGGGAAGTGCTTATGAAGGTATATTGAGGATAGGATGAGGTGTAAGAGCATCAAGGTACAAGGCTTGTCGATTTTTTAACCATGGAGGTCATGAAACCATGAAAATTTTCCCTCAAAAACCCTAGATGGACAATGGAGGAGTTAGGAAAAACAAAATAGAGGACCGAGGCCCAAGGTGACACAAAAAAGACACACTGAGTGACATGAGCCCATGATGGTTCTTCTGGGATGGGTGAGCTGATCATTGACATGATGGGATGATGAAATAGTGAAAAAAAAATTATCTTAAGGATAATGAAGGTAGTGAGATTTCTAGAACTCACAATGTTGATGAACTTTGTCTCTAGAAATCTAGAACCAATACCTAGTCATCTTCAGATAGTGAAAATTATAGATGACCAAAACAAATTATTTCAACAATACTGTGACAGAAATGGAATAAAAAGACAATTTTCAACAACATGACCACCTTAGCAAAATGGAGTTGGTGAAAGAAAGAATGGAACCGTACAAGACATGGGCAGAACAATGTTGACGGACTCAAAATTTGATGAAAACTATTAGTATGAATCTTTTGTCAGAAAAAGACCACTTTAGCTACACATAAAAAAATAGCCCTAACATCAAGTATGGCTGCCAATATCTTCAAATTTGCAGTTATTTGAACAAGATAAAAGCTGCACAAATCCAGATCTATGCATAAAAAGACATTAAGCAGTGAGAATAAGATTTTGCTCCATGCATCCAATAGACAAGACAAGAACAATATTTTTGAAAGAATTTTTTATATTAAGGGCACCTGAGAGGAAAAAAAAAGAAAGGTGTTTCCAATTCTCCTCAATGGGATGGGTTCTTGAAAGTCCTCAACACTTCAGATCTAGCATTTCTCTCTCTTGTTGGTGTAGAAAACCCAGACAAACATAGAACTCAAAGGGAGCTCACAAAGCAAATAATGGATAATGTGACAATGATAATGACTCAAAGTTAGACCAAGAGTATAGATCTAGAGTGATCTAATATGCAACAAAAGGTGACAAATGAATGGGAAAACCCTTCTATTTATAACAAAATATTAGGGTAGTCTAGGACTTGGTACGTGAATAAAATATTATTAACCAAATTATAGAACCACCTTTTAGGAATATTTTATTATATTTGTTGGAGGGAAAAGGTATTTGACTTGGGTCAAATCCCTTTATTTGTAAATAATAAATAAATAAATGATTTATTTATTATTTTAAGGACGTGGTTGAATGATAATTAAATAAACAATGGTTTATTTAATTATTTATAAATGATTTAGTCATATTTAACAAGGAATATTATTTAAATAAGATTTAAATAATTATTCCTAGAAAATAATAAGATAAATAAGGATTTATCTAATTAATTTCCTTGTTTTGGGTTAAATATGACCAGGAATAATAATTAAATTGTTGTTTAATTAATTATTCCATGAGAAAAATAAAAAATATATAGATTTGTTTAATATTTCTCTTTGGGGTTTCCTATTTAACCCCTAATAAATGTGTTTTATTAAGTTATTTTACATAGTGAAAGCAATTTTACTTAGGGTAAAATTGGTCTTACATGGTGTACTTGGGTCCATCTAATGATAATAGTTAAATGACCAAAAAATGGTGTAACAAAAACTTCTTGGTTCAAGAAATTGATACAATAGTATTCATTATCAACTAAAGTCTTCTCATAAATAATTGCAACAAGCCTCCATATAAATAATGGAAAGGAAAGTCGGCTAACATAAAATATTTCAGAATCTTCAGAAGCAAATGTTATATCAAAAGAGAAGATCAAAATTTGGGTAAGTTTGAATCCTGTGTTGACGAAGGTATCTTTGTTGGTTACTCACGCAAAAGAAAGGTCTATAAATGTTATAATCTAAGGCGAATACAAATAGTGGAGAGAAATTATGTTACATTTTGTTAGCCATCAATAAAATTTTTCATAACTGATCATGGCTAAAACAAGTCTATTAGTCTTCAAGAAACAAATTTCACACAAATCTGTGACTTCTTGAAGCCTCTATGTGTTCTTTATCCTCAAAGAAATCCATTCCACTGATATCTTCATTCAAAATCCACTAAGTGACCCTGCTGTTATAAAAGAGACTATTTTTCAGACCCATTTTTCATCATTTTCCTTTGAAAAAGTCCTTCTGCAAAAACTTCCCATTTTCCTCATTTTACCCTTTATTTCCCCTCAAAATCCCCTTTAAACCTGATAAAATACTTTTATTCTGGTTTAAAACCCTTTTTTCCCGTTATCGAAAAATCCAAAAATCCTCAAAAACCTTCATTTTCTGTCAAAAATCCTTCAGTTTTAACATAAGGCCTTAAGCCCCTTTCGCTTAGGCCCGAGCCCCTTTTTCCACCATAAGACCACCCCCGTAACCGAGCGCTAAGTCCCATCAGCTATCAGCCATCGGCAATCCCCTTTCCTTTGTTCCCAGACCCTTTCTCCGTCGATATGCCGATCCCCTGATGAAATTTCCATCGTCAATCAACCCTAGATCGGACAGTCTGCGCTCCGTCGGCACTTCATCGCATTGGCGCATCGCTCATCGACTCAACGGTGCATCGCTCATCGGCTCATCGACGATCTTGATTTCTTATGCCTAGATCCTTTACCCTGTCGATGGTCGATATTTCGATATAATCGCAACCGTCCATTTCTTCAAAGATTCGATGGTCATCGCAGCCATCGAACCCCTCCATCGCATCTGCACATTGCATCGGGCCTCGCCCTCTTGCTCTTCTGCATTCCTTTCCTCCGATGATGCAATCCTTCGATCACATCTCCACCGTCGATCTCGATCCTGATCGGATGGCCCTCCATCCATCGCTCCATCGCTCATCGCTCCGTCTCTCATCACTCCATTGCTCCATCGCTTCATCGCTCATCGCTCCATTGCTTCATCGCCCATTGGCGCATCATAACTTTCGAGTTCCTTGTCTCCTAACCCTTTCCCCCCGCCGATGCGATCCTGTGATCAAATCTCCACCGTTGATATTCTCAAATCTGACGGCCCACATTACTTCTACTTTTCAAACCCCGCCCTTCTCATTCTCCCCCATCAACAACCGTCAATCCTTATGATTCGACGGCCCCTATTGATCCTTATCACCGCTCTTATAAATCCTTTTTTCCCATGTAAAAAACCCCAAACTCTTTGTATAAAGACTCAAAATCCCAAAAATAAATTAAAGTGGGCCCTCCCTTCCCTCATGTTGTTTTCCCTTCCGAATCAATCTCCACCATTGATCTAAGATCTCACCCCAAATCCAACGGTCCAAACTAATCGTGCGCCACTTCCACCTTCTTCTTATGTATTCACCCCTACATGGATTATAGCCCCTTTATCACTATAAACTAGTGATTTACCCGACTTCGAACCTCCCCGCTACGTGACAAAATGGCTTACGTCACTTGCCGACCCCACCATATGTTCCAATGCACAACTTCTAATCCTCACACCCATCTACAACTGTAGATCTTTGGCCCAAAGATATAATGGCCCCAAATCAATTTCGCGCTCATTTCATAAATAAAATTGAATGAGCTATTTACACACAAAATAGGCAGTTTTTAGGAGCATACGTGTCAACCATTGGTGTGTATCGCGTTCATTTGGCCCAATACCATTTACCGCCTTCACCCCACACGAAAACTGCTGCCAGTTTTCCAATACCGCCTTTCCAAACCTTTGCGCCATAATTAGATTTAAACCCTATTTTTCATGTTTTCACCATGGAAATCCCCTCTACTGCATAATCTCATTCCTCACTGCTCCTTTCGCCCTTCGCCGAGACTCCAAAGCAGTCTGTTCGATGCGCAGGGTTTTATAATGTTGTTTTGTTTGTCTTATGTAGGTTTGATGGCGTTCTAAGGGTGAAAAGCAGCTTCCCAATTGTAAATTCTAGGTTTTTAATCAATGTTTCATATACATTGGTAATTCAAATCAAACCCTCCGTGCGCTAATGTTACCTGCACACAGCAAAGAAGAAAAGACAATGAAGATTAGAGACAAAGGATCGAAAAGTTAAGTCAATGAATTAAGGATAAATCCACAGTTTATGGATAAAGCATAGAGTAAAGACAGATTAATAAAAGTTAATACAGTCAAAAAAGGAAAAAAATCCCGAGGATGGTTATAAAGGCCCAAAAGAAAGATCAAGGCCTAAATCAGTGTTTAAAGCTTCAAAGCAATTATAGGAAAATCAGGGCTAAAAATCCTAAAGAGCAGTTTCATAATTAAATCAAGAAGAATTAAGCTAAAGTAGCCTCGAGAACATCAAAAAAAGGGAGCAGTTATTTCATTTGATAAATCAAACTGACACCTTTGGCCATTCTTTATTTGAAAAGGCAAACAAGAAGTTATTACACAAAAGAATATATTTTAAACTGTCGAAATAGTTATTGTAAAGATAAGATAAAGCCTTAAATTCAATCTTTTCCACTTATCTTTATCTCAAAAATTAAGACAAAGTTATTTAAACAGAGAAGTGGTTGTAGATATTCTTACCTTATGCCCTGCATGGTTTTCAAGGCTAGGAATGCATTTACTCTGTTATTAATAACATTTTGAACCCTAGAAGAGTTTCACCTCCTCATTTACAATATAAATACTGCATTGGAACTCATTGCAAATGTTGGATTTTGATGACTGATGCTGGAATAGTACATAGTCCTTTGAAGCTCTTGAAGAGAAATTGATGTCTTGGAACTCATGCATGATCTGATTTGCTTGTTGATGGAGAAGGATTGCTTCCAGGATCCATAGACTTGCTTGATGGTGAATTTTTCTTCTGTTTATGTTTTCTAGTTTTCCATTATGTTTTCCATCTTGCTATGTTGCAGTAGGACAAATAATTTAGATTAAGGAATGTTTCTAATGGCACCTTAAATCTGTTTGTCCTTCACTTCCTTAATGTTTTCTTCTGCTCAGATACATTAGAGAAATCATTCATTTTCTCTCTAACAAGTTCTTAGCTTGTCCATTTCTTGAATAATTTAGATCAATTAGCATCAATTGTGATTTATGGTTAGCCCTGCATATTGTTGCCACTGAAATATTCTGTTCTTGGAATTAAATGTTTGTCTTGGTTAATTATCTATTTTCAATCTGAAATCAAATGGATTAGGTTCTGCTTATGCCTTTGATTATCTTGATGTTATTATTAATTTTCTAACTCCCTCAGTTTACAAGTATATAAAGGATTCTGTTTTCAGCCCTTTATTAGTTTGTTGTTCTCAATATTTATGTCCATTTCATAAATCCTTCATAACCTTAAAAGATCCACCAACCAAGTAAAATTTCCCTGCAAATACTCTTAACACCATTGATGAACTTATCTAGACCTTGTTAGACTCCATTTCCCAATGACTTAACAGTATTCCATGTTTCCTATCTAAAATCTGTCAAAGTATCATACCCAACCAAAAAACAATAAAATATCTTGCACTTAAAATCTAACCTAAAATCAACCTCTTAGAAGCATCAAGCTACATCCTTACAAACATATTGAGAGATCGCTCTCTAAGACTAGGAGGGCTAGATCCTAGAACTCTAAAGTTTGGTTTGATGTTACCCTTTTCAGTTTGTATCTCAATAAATATAGAAACTTACGGGGAGCTAACACATTTGATGAAGATGGTGTTCTAACGAATAATGATGAGGACCTAGAATCTTTGAAACTTGAGACAAAGGCTAAAAAAGACACAGAAAAATGTAGAACAAGAAGCAACTGTCAACCAGGAAGAAGTAAATAATGATCATCAAGAAATAAAATAAAAACAACAAGAATCTCCTCCAAAGAGAAGAAAAGAATGGATTCAAAAGAACCATCCATCAAATCAAATCATTGGTGACATAAATGAAGGTCGACAGCTTCCTTCATCACAACAAGCTCACATTGCTTTTCTAGTAGCCTTTGAGCCTAGTAGTTTTGAGGAAGCCAGCTAGAATGAACATTGGGTAGCATCTATGAAAGAATAATTGGATCAAATCAAGAATAATAACATCTAGGAATTAGTTCCATGACTAAAATATAAAAAATGTCATTGGGACTAAATGGATGTGCAGGAACAAATTAAATGAATATGAACAAGTTACCAGAAACAAAGCAAGATTGGTTTGCAAAGGCTATGCACAAGTGGAAGGAATTGATTTCGACGAAACATTTGAACCAGTTGCCAGAATGGAAGCCATCCAAATGTTTCTCGCCTATGCATGTTCAAGAAAAATCAAATTCTACCAAATGGACGTTAAGTCAGCATTCCCTAATGGTGAATTAGAAGAAGAAGTTTACATCGAACAACCTGAAGGTTTTCTACTATCAGAAAAAGAATACTATGTTTGTAGGTTAAAGAAGGCTCTATATGGTCTCAAGTAGGCTCCCAGAGCATGGTATGCTTGTCTTGATGGATATCTACGCCAACAAGGGTTCAAGAAAGGTACTGCTGATAGCAATCTTTATCTACAAATATAAAAAGATAATTTAACAATCATTGAGGTATATGTGGATGATACAATCCTTGGTTGTGATGATGATCGACTAAGTAAGAACTTTTCCACAAAGATGAAAAGTGAGTTCGAGATGTCTTTACTTGGTGAGATGACATACTTCTTAGGGCTTCAAATATCCCAGCAAGAGAAAGGAATATTTATATGTCAAGCCAAGTACATCAAGGAAATGCTTAATAAATTCAAAATGGAATATTACAAACCCGCCCTTACTCCAATGGTAACAGGTTACAAATCGAGCATAGATGACTCATCTAAGGATGTGGATCAAATGTTGTATAGATATATGATTGGTAGTCTTCTATATGTAACAACCTCACGACTAGATATTATGCAAGAAATTGGATAAGTAGCAAGATTCCAAGCAACACCAAAAGAATCACATATTATTATCATCAAAAGAATTCTTTGATATCTAAAAGGCTCAACAGAATATGGATTGTGGTATCCCAAGGGTAACATTCTCATTATTCAAGCTTTTATAGATGCAGATTGGGTAGGAAGCATTGATGATCATAAGAGTACTATTGGAGCAGCATTATATCTAGGTGGTTGTCTCGTATCATTGTTGAGAAAAATTCAAACCTCAATCTTGTTATCTACAATGGAAGCATAATACATTCCAGCGACACCTTGTTGTACTCAAGTCCTTTTGATGAAAAAAAATTTGTAAGATATTCAAGTAAAATTTAGTGAGCCTATTCACATATTCTGTGATAACACTAGTGCCATCATCATCTCCAAGAATCATGTCATGCATTAAAAAACAAAACACATTCCGATCAAATATCATTTTGTTAGAGAAAAAGTCGCTGAAAAGAATATTAAACTTAAATATGTTGGTACAAAAGAACAAATAGCTAATATCTTCACTAAACCTTTACCTCGTGAACAATTTTAATATCTTCTCCAGAAGCTTGGGATTCTCTCAAGTTCTCATTATATTTTCCTTATCAATAAAATAAAGGCGGAGTGGAAGGGTGTACAGGTCCGTAGGATGGTTGTGTTTCAGGGGGAGTTACCCTTTTCTATTTATTTCAAAGGGGGATATAATGTTGTAAGAAGTTGTGTCATGATCACAGGGGGAGTACTCGTGTTGCCATCAATTCAAAAGGGGGAGATTGTTTATCAATTGTTGTCATTGATGTCAACCCAAGCAGCACCAGGGGCTACCCAAATATTGCATGGGAATTTTGACCTACCAAATTACTATATTCTGAGTCAAGGATATTTTTTATGGTTTCTACTTGCTGATATTTTTCCGTTGATATATGGCTCACCACATAATTCCTCACGGTTTGAGAGATATTCATGTTTGAAGTTAGTAACCTTAGTCAGTGGGCTAAAACCCCATGTGGTTGTGGCATGACACTAATCATTGGTTGTGGTCATTGAATATTCAATGATTAATCATTTTTAATCTCTTAAAATCCCTCCCACGTTCGCTTGTTGAAGACCCTCTTAGCCTAATAATTTATATAAATTGTGATCCTCATCTCCTCCTCATGTAGGGATTTCGCTACTTGAAACAGGTCATTGTGGAATTTTCATTGTAAATTTTTTTCTACAAAGGTTCATAATTTGAAAGTTTTATCATTCAAAGAAGAAATCCTATGGAAGCTCGTGTAAAAATTTTAGATCATGGTTCACAATATTTTCGGAAATATGATATGTAGAAGTTAGGGTTTTTGTAGGCTCCTGAATTTCATATCAAAGAGGTGACCTTGGGAAAATTATCATAACTCTCTATTTGAGCATCGAATTGGAATTTTGTAAGATGTGGAGGATAGTGCATAGAATTTAGTTTTATGTGTATCAATTTTAGAGTCGAAGGAGGAAACAGTGACATGTGGTACGTCGTACAAGTTCTCTCTACTGAACTAGTCCATAATTAGATCATTGTGAGAGATTGAGCATAAATTTGTCTTGAAGAATCCAATTTGGGTCAGACCTGTGGAATTGTAAAGAAGACTCAAAGGGCTACTATAGGACATAAAATCACATATTAGGGATCTAAAATAACAAAGATACATCAGATTCAATATCGAGCTCCTAGAAGGTATGAAAAAGCTAGATCATGTGTTGTCAAGGGCTGCAAAGGACCAAACTTTCTAGGGCAGCGAAGCAAAGCAAGGTGCAAAAAAATGATGCAGCAGCGGTAAGATCCAGGTAAGTATATTCTGTATATGCATTTTCATCTCTTAATTTCATTAGGTTCTTTTTATTCTATTTTTTTTTTTTTTTGTTTAGCACTGACATATGCTCTGCAGGATGAGGTAAGTTTTGCTATTATCATGTCATGGGTATTTCCTTGAATAATTTTTGCAGGTATTATATATTCATCAAGATAAGACTTAATGCATGATCTAATGTTCTGAAGAGCGAGAAAGGGTAGCACAACAAGAGCAGCAATTAAGGTGCAGAACAACAATAAGAAGTTCACCACATGAGGTCTTTAAGTGGGTACAAGTGTATAAAGTCATTGTAAAGGTATCATTGTACCGAGTCATTATAAAAGAATCATTGTAAAATTTGTACAAGTGTCTATATTCCAAGAATTGAAAAGGCAGTCTCGGGAGGTCTAGGATCATCATTAGGTGGTTGTTTCATAGTTGGGGTTGTGGTCTAGTGTGTCTTCTTCTTCTAAATCATTCTATATCATTGAAAAGTGGACCATTTTACTTTAGGGTGGTAGGGTTGTGCTAGGCTAGTGCATGAAGTCACCAATAGGTTCAACCTTGTGAAAACTTCAGGGTGGTAGGGTCGTGCTAGGGCAAGTTGTAGCACATTGGGTGTTGGGGCATCCATTCAGTTGACTACTGAAAAATATCGGATGTTGGAACGTCCATCTAGTGGGATTTGAAGAAGAATTCTTTTCTAGACTCTAGGAAGTTGGAGCTTTCTTTTCAATTGGAGTTGAGTATTAAAGAATTATTAGAAAAACATTCATGTGGTTTTTGTCCCAGAGGGGGTTTCCACCTTAAAAACTATGTGCATTTGTGTTCCTTTTGATTACTTCTATCATTGCACAAACACTAGTAATAATTGAAGATTAACTAATGCTCTGAAAGATTAATAATAATACTAATTCAAATGAATTTTGATTCACCCCCCATCTTAGTAATTCCAACAATTGGTATCAGAGCTTGGTTCTTTCAATAGCAGTATAACAACTAGAAGGAGGTCATGGGGCATACCAAGAATGGTGTACCTCTGTTCAATGAAAATAATTATGCACTCTAGAAAGGAAGAATGGGGGTCTATCTCTTGGCACAAGGTTACAAAGTATGGGACACTATCAAAAAAGTATTTACACCAACTACGAATGAACAAGGTAAGAATAAATTGGTAAATGATGTGAAAGAAAAGAATATTATTATCAGTGGGCTTATTGAATCTTCTTATCATAAGGTGTTGGGTTGTAAAACCACCAAAAATGTATGGGACAAGCTTGAGAATATATATGCAGGTGACTCAAATGTCAAAGAAGCAAAGCTTCAAATCTACAGAGAAAAATTTGAGCAACTCAGAATGAAAGAAGATGGCAACATTGTTGCATACTTACAACACGTTGATGAAATAACCAACACTCTAGAAGTTTTGGGAGAGCCTATTTACGAGAGGACTATTATATGAAAGATTCTTAGAACGTTACCATGAAGATTCAACCCAAAGGTATTGGTCTTATAATACAGTGAAAATCAGGACAAAATCAGCAAAGAGGAATTACATTGTGTTCTCATAGCATATTAAATGATATTTGATGAAGATTAGGGTACTTCACATCTAGAAACCGTGTTCGCTGCATATAAGAAAACCAATAAGGACAAACAACCTTCAAAGGCAAAGACCTGCACCTGCAAGTGTGAAGAAAAGGAAGATGATGAAGAAGGTCTTTCATATGGGAATTTTTACCTAAAAAATTACTATATTCCAAGTAAAGGATATTTTTGATGGTTTATACTTGTCGAGATGTTTCCGTTGATATATGGCTCTCCACGTAATTCTTCACGGTTTGAGAGATATTCATGTTTGAAGTTAGTAACCCCAGTTAGTGGGCTAAAACCCCATGGGGTTGTGGCATGACACTAATCATTGGTTGTGGTCATTGAATAGTCAATGATTAATAATTTTTAAGCTCCTAAAATCCCTCCCATGTTCACTTGTTGAAGACCCTCTCAACCTAAGCATTTATATAAATTGTGATCCTCGTATCCTCCTCATGTAGGGATTTCATTACTTGAAATAGGTCATCATGGAATTTTCACTATAATTTTATTCTACGAAGGTTCAAAAGATGAAATTTTTATCACGTGAAGCCGAAATCCTGAGGAAGCTTATGTGAAAATTTTAGATCATGGTTCGCAATATTTTTGGAGATATGACATGTGGAAGTTAGGGTTTTTGCAAGCTCTTGAATTTCATCTCAAAGAGGCAACCTTGGGAAAATTAGAATAACTCTCTCTCTGAGCATCAAATTGGAATTCTATAAAAAGTGTTGGATATTACACAGACTATGGTTTTTCTTGTACCAATTTCAAAGCCGGAGGAGGAAACAGTGACATGTGGCATGCCATACAATTTAGCTCTATAGAACTAGTCCATAATTAGATCATTGTGAGAGATTGGGCATAACTTTATCTTGAAGAATCCAATTTGGTTCAGACCTATGGAATTGGAAACAAGAATTAGAGGGATACTATAGGATCGAAAGTCACATATTAGGGATCTAAAATAACAGAGATACATCATATTCAATATTGAGCTCCTAGAAGGCAAGAAAAAGCTAGATCATGTGCTATCAAGGCTTGCAAATGACCAGACTTTCTAGGGCAGCAAAGCAAAGCAAGGTGCAGAAAAATAATGTAGCAGAGGTAAGCCCCAAGTAAGTATATTATGTATATGCATGTTCATCTCTTAATTGCATTAGGTTCTTTGTATTCTAATTTGATTTTTTTTGTTTAGCACTGACATATGCTCTGCAGGATGAGGTAAATTTTTCTATTATCATGTCATGGGTATTTCCTTGAAGACTTTTTGTAGGTATTATATATTCATCAAGATAAGACTCAATTCATTATCTAATGTTATGAAGAGTGAGAAAGGGTAGCATGACAAGAGCAACAATCATGGTGCAGAACAATAAAAAGAAGTTCACCACATGAAGTCTTCAAGTGGGTAGCGTTGTATACAGTCATTGTAAAGGTATCATTGTAAAATTTGTACAAGTGTCTATCTGCTATGAATTGAAGATGCAATGCCAGGAGGTATAGGATCATCATTAGGTGGTTGTGTCATAGTTGGGGTTATGGTCTAGGGTGTCTTCTTCTTCTACATAATTCTATATCATTGTAATGTGGACCATTTTCCCTGATATGGGATTCCATTCTTCTTTTTTTCTACTTTAGGGTGGTAGGGTGGTGCTAATTTGGTGCATGAAGTCACCAAAAGGTTCAAGCCTATGAAAACTTCAAGGTGGTAGGGTGGTGCCACGGTGGTGCTAGGGTGAGTTGTAGCTTATTAGGGGAATTTTGAGGTCTAAAATAGGCCTCCTAAGAAAAATGTATAACCAAAATAAACTATATGATAACCAATAGGATTCAAGATGATGATGTCAACCATGGGGGATGATTCAACATTTTTGGAGTAAAAAAGTAAAAAGATTAAAAAATAATAAAATAATAAAACTACTTTTTCAACTCGTATTTTCAACTTATCTCCCTAAGGGTTTACTCATATTTCGAGCAAGAATACTCGTTGGATGAAAAATTTAATTCCTTATCCAAGGAGTACCAATTTTGCAGACTTTTGATGGACTCTGCTCTACGAAAAATGAGAAATACATGAAAAAACGTGATTCCAGTCACGTTTTTCATGTATTTCTAATTTTTTGTAAAGCAGAGTATATCAAAAGTATGCAACATGTGTACTCCTTGGATGGGAAATTAAATTTTGCATCCAACTAGTATTCTTGCTCGAAATTTGAGTAAAACCTTAGGGAGATAAGTTCAAAATACGATTTGAAAAAGTAGTTTTTTTCTTTTTTTTTCCTCTAAAATTTGATGATGTAATCAAATATTATTTTATTATTTCCACTGTTATTTTATAATTTCCTTAGGAGGCCCATTTTATACCTCAAAATTCCCCTAATGCATTGGGTGTTGGGGCATTCATTTAGTTGACTACTGAAGAATCTTGGGCATTGGAGCGTCCATCTAGTGGGATTTGAAGAAGAATGATTTTCTAGATTCTAGGAAGTTGGAGATTTCTTTTCAATTGCAGTTTAATATTAAAGACTTATTAGAAAATAATTCAGATGGTTTTTGTCCCAGAGGGGGTTTCCACCTCAAAAACCATGTGCATTTGTGTTCCTTTTGTTGATTGATATCATTGTACAAACTCTGATAATAATTGAAGATTACCTAATTCTCTAAAAGATTAATAATAATACTAATTGAAAGGAATACTGATTCACCCCCCCGCTCTCAGGATTTCGAAAAGAAAAGTGTTGGCTTGTGTATTCAGGGTGTATCGGTATCCTTCAAGAAATGGCATGATAAATTGGGAGTGATTGCTTCCATCCAGTGGTGGTTGTATAATCATGTGGTGGCTAGGTGAGACTTATTGGGAGTGGTGGCTTCATATAGGTGGCATCCTGAAAATTTCATATAGGTTGTGGCCCGGAGCAAGTAGTGACTTGCATAATAGGAAATTTGTGGCTTGAACACTGGTGATGGCCAATGATTCATATGTAAAAGAAATTCAAGTGTAATAAAAGAATTAATATGAAGACTATCTTCCAATGGTGGTTTTTACCCTTATGGTTTCCACCTTACATCTAGTGTCCTTGTGTGATGTGATTATTGATGTGTTTTTAATATGTTCCTTGATGGTTTATGGTTTATGCATTGATGATATTATGGTTATATGACCATTAGTATTTTTTCTCATATGATTTTGGTTATACACATGTTATTTTTTGCTATTACATTGTGATGTGTTGCTAATTAAGTGTGTGATTCAGTTAAAGTTTCAAAAAGGTAAAAAATTGTTCATAAGTCACACTACTAATTCATCCCCACCTCCTCTAAGTAGTGCTCAAGGTTTCTAACAAGTGGTATCAGATTTGGGATATTGGTTGCAACTTAATCACTAGAGAGTAGATCCAGGAAGATTTGATGAAAATTTTTTAATTTTCTTTTCAAAATGAATCCTCCAAGAGTATATGTACTCACTTTTACAAATTTCAAGGTATGGTATGAAAGATTGAAAGCTAAATTAGTGTCTTGTGGATTAAACATTTGGATATTGGCATATGAAGGATGCAAGGAGGATCCACTTTCACCTAAAATAATGCAACAAAATTCTCAAGCGAGACGTATCAATTTTTAGAATCTCCGTAATGTAGACTTGGAGAAAATTGGAGATTTAAAATCTATCACGGAGATTTGGGAAAGACTACAACTATTATTTGGAGATTTATTTTTCATCATATTCCCTTGAATGTTACAATACATATATATACATGTCGAAGCATTCATAAACCAAAATCCATTAACCCTGGATTAGAACATAACCATAGTTCCCTTAACCATATCTATAAAACACCATGGGAAGAAAACCATCATGCCAAAAACAATGTGCGAAACCCATGCACAAAGCCATGGGTAGGTCCGCCCAAAAAAAAAAAATCCTGAGGAACTGCCTCGGACCCTGTGCTGGGGGGCTACTGCCCCCCTAAAAACACCCTGATATGGGGGAAATTTCCCCTCCTATGACCCCCCTACTACACTTGATGCAACGTAAAGGGGGGTAGCGCAAACCCCCCCCCACCCGTCCCTGTGAGTAGTGCTAGGGTGAGTTGTAGCTTATTAGGGGAATTTTGAGGTCTAAAATAGGCCTCCTAAGAAAAATGTATAACCAAAATAAACTATATGATAACAAATAGGATTCAAGAAGATGATGTCAACCATGGGGGATGATTCAACATTTTTGGAGTAAAAAAGTAAAAAGATTAAAAAATAATAAAATAATAAAACTACTTTTTCAACTCGTATTTTCAACTTATCTCCCTAAGGGTTTACTCATATTTCGAGTGAGAGTACTCGTTTGATGAAAAATTTAATTCCATATCCAAGGAGTACCAATGTTGCATACTTTTGATGGACTCTTCTATACGAAAAATGAGAAATACATGAAAAAACGTGATTCTAGTCACGTTTTTCATGTATTTCTAATTTTTCATGTAGTAGAGTATATCAAAAGGATGCAACATGTGTACTCCTTGGATGGGAAATTAAATTTTGCATCCAACGAGTATTCTTGCTCAAAATTTGAGTAAAACCTTAGGGAGATAAGTTCAAAATACGATTCGAAAAAGTAGTTTTTTTCTTTTTTTTCCTCTAAAATTTGATGATGTAATCAAATCTTATTTTATTATTTCCACTGTTATTTTATAATTTCCTTAGGAGGCCCATTTTAGACCTCAAAATTCCCCTAATGCATTGGGTGTTGGGGCATTCATTTAGTTGACTACTGGAGAATCTTGGGCATTGGAGCGTCTATCTAGTGGGATTTGGAGAAGAATGATTTTCTAGATTCTAGGAAGTTGGAGATTTCTTTTCAATTGGAGTTTAATATTAAAGACTTATTAGAAAAGAATTCAGATGGTTTTTGTCCTAAAGGGGGTTTCCACCTCAAAATCCATGTGCATTTGTGTTCCTTTTTTTTATTGATATCATTGTACAAACACTGATAATAATTGAAGATTACCTAATGCTCTAAAAGATTAATAATAATACTAATTGAAAGGAATACTGATTCACCTCCCCCTCCCCCCCCGTCTTAGTATTTCGAACAGAAAGTGTTGGCTTGTGTATTCAGGGTGTATCGGTATCCTTCAAGAAATGGCATGAGAAATTGGGAGTGATTGCTTCCATCCAGTGGTGCTAGTATAATCATGTGGTGGCTAGGTGAGACTTATTGGGAGTGGTGGCTTCCAACAAGTGGTGGCCTGAAAAGTCGAGGGAGTGGTGGCTTCATATAGGTGGCATCCTGAAAATTTCATATAGGTTGTGGCCCGGAGCGAGTAGTAACTTGCATAATAGGAAATTTGTGGCTTGAACACTGGTGGTGGCCAATGATTCATATGTAAAAGAAGTTCAAGGGTAATAAAAGAATTAACATGAAGACTATCTTCCAATGGTGGTTTTTACCCTTATGGTTTCCACCTTACATCTAGTGTCCTTGTGTGATGTGATTATTGATGTGTTGTTAATATGTTCCTTGATGGTTTATGGTTTATGCATTGATGATATTATGGTTATATGACCATTAGTAATTTTTCTCATATGATTTTGGTTATCCACATGTTATTTTTTGCTATTACATTGTGATGTGTTGCTAATTAAGTGTGTGATTCAGTTAAAGTTTCAAAAAGGTAAAAAATTGTTCATAAGTCACACTACTAATTCATCCCCACCCCCTCTGAGTAGTGCTCAAGGTTTCTAACAAGTGGTATCAAATTTGGGATATTGGTTGCAACTTAATCAATAGAGAGTAGATCCATGAAGAATTGATGAAAAATTTTCAATTTTATTTTCAAAATGAATCCTCCAAGAGTATATGTACTAACTTCTACAAATTTCAAGGTATGGTATGAAAGATTGAAAGCTAAATTAGTGTATTGTGGATTAAACATTTGGATATTGGCATATGAAGGATGCAAGGAGGATCCACTTTCACCTAAAATAATGTAGAAAAATTCTCAAGCGAGACGTATCAATTTTTAGAATCTCTGTAATGTAGAATTGGAGAAAATTGGAGATTCAAAATCTATCACGGAGATTTGGGAAAGACTACAACTATTATTTGGAGATTTATTTTTCATTATATTCCCTTCAATGTTACAATACATATATATACATGTCGAAGCATTCATAAACCAAAATCCATTAACCCTGGATTAGAACATAACCGTAGTTCCCTTAACCATATCTACAAAATACCATTGGAATAAAACCATCATGCCAAAAACCATGTGCAAAACCCATGCACAAAGCCATGGGTAGGTCTCCCAAAAAAAATATATATCCTGAGGAACTGCCTTGGACCCTGTGCTGGGGGGATACTTCCCCCCTAAAAACACCCTGATATGGGGGGAATTTCCCCTCCTATGACCCCCCTACTACACTTGATGCAACGTACAGGGGGGTAGTCCCCCGCCCCCCCCCCCTCCCTGTGAGTAGTGCTAGGGTGAGTTGTAGCTTATTAGGGGAATTTCAAGGTCTAAAATAGGCCTCCTAAGAAAAATGTATAACCAAAATAAACTATATGATAACCAATAGGATTCAAGATGATGATGTCAACCATGGGGGATGATTCAACATTTTTGGAGTAAAAAAGTAAAAAGATTAAAAAATAATAAAATAATAAAACTACTTTTTCAACTCGTATTTTCAACTTATCTCCCTAAGGGTTTACTCATATTTCGAGCGAGAATACTCGTTTGATGAAAAATTTAATTCCTTATACAAGGATTACCAATGTTGCATACTTTTGATGGACTCTGCTATACGAAAAATGAGAAATACATGAAAAAATGTGATTCCAGTCACGTTTTTCATGTATTTCTATTTTTTCATGTAGTAGAGTATATCAAAAGTATGCAACATGTGTACTCCTTGGATGGGAAATTAAATTTTTCATCCAACGAGTATTCTTGCTCGAAATTTGAGTAAAACCTTAGGGAGATAAGTTCAAAATACGATTTGAAAAAGTAGTTTTTTTCCTTTTTTTCCTCTAAAATTTGATGATGTAATCAAATATTATTTTATTATTTCCACTTTTATTTTATAATTTCCTTAGGAGGCCCATTTTAGACCTCAAAATTCCCCTAATGCATTGGGTGTTGGGGCATTCATTTAGTTGACTACTGAAGAATCTTGGGCATTGGAGCGTCCATCTAGTGGGATTTGGAGAAGAATGATTTTCTAGATTCTAAGAAGTTGAGATTTCTTTTCAATTGGAGTTTAATATTAAAGACTTATTAGAAAATCATTCAGGTGGTTTTTGTCCCAGAGGGGGTTTCCACCTCAAAAACCATGTGCATTTGTGTTCCTTTTGTTTATTGATATCATTGTACAAACACTGATAATAATTGAAGATTACCTAATGCTCTAAAAGATTTATAATAATACTAATTGAAAGGATTACTGATTCACCCCCCCCCTCAGTATTTCGAACAGAAAGTGCTGGCTTGTGTATTCAGGGTGTATCAGTATCCTTCAATAAATGGCATGAGAAATTGGGAGTCAATGCTTCCATCCAGTGGTGGTTGTATAATTATGTGGTGGCTAGGTGAGACTTATTGGGAGTGGTGGCTTCCAACAAGTGGTGGCCTGAAAAGTCGAGGGAGTGGTGGCTTCATATAGGTGGCATCCTGAAAATTTCATATAGGTTGTGGCCCGGAGCAAGTAGTGACTTGCATAATAGGAAATTTGTGGCTTGAACACTAGTGGTGGCCAATGATTCATATGTAAAAGAAGTTCAAGGGTAATAAAAGAATTAATATGAAGACTATCTTCCAATGGTGGTTTTTACCCTTATGGTTTCCACCTTACATCTAGTGTCCTTGTGTGATGTGATTATTGATGTGTTGTTAATATGTTCCTTGATGGTTTATGGTTTATGCATTGATGATATTATGGTTATATGACCATTAGTATTTTTTCTCATATGATTTTGGTTATACACATGTTATTTTTTGCTATTACATTGTGATGTGTTGCTAATTAAGTGTGTGATTCAGTTAAAGTTTCAAAAAGGTAAAAAATTGTTCATAAGTCACACTACTAATTCATACCCACCCCCTCTGAGTTGTGCTCAAGGTTTCTAACAAGTGGTATCAGATTTGGGATATTGGTTGCAACTTAATCACTAGAGAGTAGATCCAGGAAGATTTGATGAAAAATTTTCAATTTTCTTTTCAAAATGAATCCTCCGAGAGTATATGTACTAACTTTTACAAATTTCAAGGTATGGTATGAAAGATTGAAAGCTAAATTAGTGTCTTGTGGATTAAAAATTTGGATATTGGCATATGAAGGATGCAAGGAGGATCCACTTTCACCTAAAATAATGCAGCAAAATTCTCAAGCGATATGTATCAATTTTTAGAATCTCCGTAATGTAGACTTGGAGAAAATTGGAGATTTAAAATTTATCACAGAGATTTGGGAAAGAATACAACTATTATTTGGAGATTTATTTTTCATTATATTCCCTTCAATGTTACAATACATATATATACATGTCGAAGCATTCATAAACTAAAATCCATTAACCCTGGATTAGAACATAACTGTAGTTCCCTTAACCATCATGCCAAAAACCATGTGCAAAACCCATGCACAAAGCCATGGGTAGGTCCGCCCAAAAAAAAATCCTGAGGAACTGCCTCGGACCCTGTGCTGGGGGGCTACTGCCCCCCTAAAAACACCCCTATATGGGGGGAATTTTCCCTTCTATGATCCCCCTACTACACTTGATGCAACGTAAAGGGGGGTAGTGCCACCCCCCACCCCTCCCTGTGAGTAGTGCTAGGGTGAGTTGTATTTTATTAGGGGAATTTTGAGGTATTAAATAGGCCTCCTAAGAAAAATGTATAACCAAAATAAACTATATGATAACCAATAGGATTCAAGATGATGATGTCAACCATGGGGGATGATTCAACATTTTTGGAGTAAAAAAATAAAAAGATTAAAAAATAATAATATAATAAAACTACCTTTTCAACTCGTATTTTAAACTTATCTCCCTAAGGGTTTACTCATATTTCGAGTGAGAATACTCGTTGGATGAAAAATTTAATTCCTTATCCAAGGAGTACCAATGTTGCATACTTTTGATGGACTCTGCTATACGAAAAATGAGAAATACATGAAAAAACGTGATTCCAGTCACGTTTTTCATGTATTTCTATTTTTTCATGTAGCAGAGTATATCAAAAGTATGCAACATGTGTACTCCTTGGATGGGAAATTAAATTTTGCATCCAACGAGTATTCTTGCTCGAAATTTGAGTAAAACCTTAGGGAGATAAGTTAAAAATACGATTTGAAAAAGTAGTTTTTTTCTTTTTTTTCCTCTAAAATTTGATGATGTAATCAAATATTATTTTATTATTTCCAATGTTATCTTATAATTTCCTTAGGAGGCCCATTTTAGACCTCAAAATTCCCCTAATGCATTGGGTGTTGGGGCATTCATTTAGTTGACTACTGAAGAACTTGGGCATTGGAGTGTCCATCTAGTGGGATTTGGAGAAGAATGATTTTCTAGATTCTAGGAAGTTGGAGATTTCTTTTCAATTGGAGTTTAATATTAAAGACTTATTAGAAAAGCATTCAGATGGTTTTTTTCCCAGAGGGTGTTTCCACCTCAAAAACCATGTACATTTTTGTTCCTTTTGTTTATTGATATCATTGTACAAACACTGATAATAATTGAAGATTACCTAATGCTCTAAAAGATAAATACTAATACTAATGGAAAGGAATACTAATTCACCCCCCCCCCCTCTCTCAGTACTTCGAACAGAAAGTGTTGGCTTGTGTATTCAGGGTGTATCGGTATCCTTCAAGAAATGGCATGAGAAATTGGGAGTGATTGCTTCCATCCAGTGGTGCTTGTATAATCATGTGGTGGCTAGGTGAGACTTATTGGGAGTGGTGGCTTCCAACAAGTGGTGGCCTGAAAAGTCGAGGGAGTGGTGGCTTCATATAGGTGGCATCCTGAAAATTTCATATAGGTTGTGGCCCGGAGCGTAAGGAAGACTTCGTATAATAGGAACGCAGGGGTTGAACCCTGTGGTGGCGAAGGTCGATTCAGTTATGTAAAAGAAGTTCAGTAGTAATAAAGAATTAATATGAAGACTATCTTCCAATGGTGGTTTTTACCCTTATGGTTTCCACCTTACATCTAGTGTCCTTTTGTGTGATGTGATTATTGATGTGTTGTTAATATGTTCCTTGATGGTTTATGGTTTATGCATTGATGATATTATGGTTATATGACCATTAGTATTTTTTCTCATATGATTTTGGTTATAAACATGTTATTTTTTGCTATTACATTGTGATGTGTTGCTAATCAAGTGTGTGATTCAGTTAAAGTTTCAAAAAGGTAAAAAATTGTTCATAAGTCACATTACTAATTCATCCCCACCCCCTCTGAGTAGTGCTCAAGGTTTCTAACAAGTGGTATCAGATTTGGGATATTGGTTGCAACTTAATCACTAGAGAGTAGATCTAGGAAGATTTGATGAAAAATTTTCAATTTTATTTTCAAAATGAATCCTCCAAGAGTATATGTACTAACTTTTACAAATTTCAAGGTATGGTATGAAAGATTGAAAGCTAAATTAGTGTCTTGTGGATTAAACATTTGGATATTGGCATATGAAGGATGCAAGGAGGATCCACTTTCACTTAAAATAATGCAGAAAAATTCTCAAGCGAGACGTATCAATTTTTAGAATCTCCGTAATGTAGACTTGGAGAAAATTGGAGATTTAAAATCTATCACAGAGATTTGGGAAAGACTACAAATATTATTTGGAGATTTATTTTTCATTATATTCCCTTGAATGTTACAATACATATATATACATGTCAAAGCATTCATAAACCAAAATCCATTAACCCTGGATTAGAACATAACCGTAGTTCCCTTAACCATATCTACAAAATACCATGGGAAGAAAACCATCATGCCGAAAACCATGTGCAAAACCCATGCACAAAGCCATGGGTAGGTCCGCCCAAAAAAAATTAAAAAGAATATTGAGGAACTGCCCCAGACCCTGTGCTGGGGGGCTACTTCCCCCATAAAAACACCCCAATATGGGGGGAATTTCCCCTCCTATGACCCCTCTACTACACTTGATGTAACGTAAATGGGGGTAGCACACCCCCCCCCCCCTCCCTGTGAGTAGTCGTGGAAATAATATAACACAAACCCAAAATTATCTCACTTTTTGTTTTCTTTCCACAAAGGGGGTCACATAAGATCTTAGTAATTAGTCCAACCCTACAATGCCCATTGTCTCTCTACACCAAGAAAAATTCTTAGTGCTTACAGACTTCGTCAATGCATCTGCGAAATTCTTCAAAGCGTCCACCTTTTTCAGCAATACCTTTTTGTCCTCAACCATATTCCTCACAAAGTGATACCGAACATCAATGTTCTTTGTCTTTGAATGATAAGTCGAGTTCTTTGCCAAGAAAATTCCAGTTTGGCTATCACAGTATATCCTTATATCTCGCTATACCAATCTCATACTTGAACACAATATCTGAAACCAAGTTGCTTCCTTGCTTGCATGAGTGGTTGCCATGTATTCAACCTCTGTAGTTGAAAGAGCCACTACAAACATTATTTTTCTCATCCAGCTGACTGCTCCTCCAAATAGCTTAAACACATACCCACTTGTAGATCTTCTTCGATCTAGATCTCCAACCTAGTCTGCATCAACAAAGCCACGGATGTCCAAAAATCTGTCTAATCCTGGTCTTCCTTGGTAGCACAAAATTTAATCATTAGAGCCATGCAAATACCTCAAAACCTATTTCACTATTGTCCAATCCTCGTTCATTGGTTTTGACATAAACCTGCTCAATAATCCCACTACATGTGCAATATCTAGTCTAGTACAGACTATTGCATACATCAAGCTACCAACTACACTTGCATATGGAACATGGGACATGTCCTATTCCTCCTCCTGTATCTTGGGAAATTGTTCAGCAGATAACTTTACACCTACATGAATAGGAACCTTTGTCGGTTTACTATCTTTCATATTAAACCTATGTAATATTGTCTCAACTTAATTCCTTTCGTTTAACCTGAGCTTCCTCATTGCCCAATCTTGTTTAATTTCCATGCTCCAAATATAGTTTGTGACACCTAGATCATTCATATCAAATTTGGAGGAAAATTGGGTCTTCAAATCTAGGATAATTTCTTTCTCATTTCCAATCAGCAACATATCATCCACATACAAGAAAAAATAAATAAAACGGTCACCAATAAATTTAAAATACACATAGTGATTTGCTTTGATTTTGAACAAAATTATCGATCAAATGACAACTATTACCTCAAAATGAGAAATCTACCAAAAAAAAATTTAAAAAACCATGAAAAAACAACCTGAAAACGAAAAGTTGTATTCTGGAATTTTTTTTTTTTTTTTTTTTTCGAGGTAAATTTTCAACATTTTTTTTTTCTAACAATATCAGTTATGTTGTATTTCTAAAAATAAAGGAGGAGGAGAGAAATTTCTCCATTACAAAATTTCCCAATTTTGGTGCAGAAAGGGTTCTGCTTGGGTGCTATTTCTTGGCTAGTTTTACTTATTTTCCTCTTTTCTCCCCTCCTCTTAGAACTGGAGGCGGTTACATTGGTACTATATTGTTTAACAAACTGGAATAATAACACAATACATTTAACTTTCATTATGAACTAAGATTGTTGCCGAAACTTAAAACTGAAGACATAGATGAACAGAGCTTTGATGTCCTATTTGTTGACAGTGTTTTCGCTTCCACGTTGCTTGCTTCCTTGGTCCATTGAAGTGGATCCTTGCTCCAATTTTTTGTTTAGTGCTTCTTTGATGATGTCAATTGACTCTTGTAGATGACTGCAATTTTTCCTTAGGTCCCTTATTTCTTCGTTTCATGCCTTCCATTGCGATCTTATGTATGCCATTTCTGCTTTAGTTTTTTCTTTGTGTTGCAATATTTGAGTTGTAAGACTTTCAATCACAATTCGGTGTGACTTGCAGAATGCACATGGGTGTGCTCTATTATCCATAGGGTCCATATTTTTCTTTCCTCTGTTGTCGATGTAAGGCTTGACTGCTCCTTCTTTCTTTGCTAATTCCCACATCTTCTCTTCTGCCTTACTCTTAAAAGATCTCTTTAAAAAATAAAGGAGCCTCTTACTAAATGTTGAACTTCGATTTTCCAGAAAAGCTCTCAATAATGAAATCCACTTTCTAAAGGCTGAACAACACAAACGCTGGTGAAAAATATGAGTAAAAAACAAAGAAGGGGAGGGCGCCCAGTTCACAAGAGTTGGCAACAGTGCTGCATAAGGAACAATGATCACGATGAAGGAAGATAAAGCGTGGAAAAAGCTTTTATGGATATGGTGAGAAGAGAAAAGGGAGGCGGTGAGCAAGGGAGGAATAAGGAAGGAGCGTGGGAAAAAATAGAGGGCGAGGAGAGTAAATGAAGCAGAAGGAGAGAGATGCTTCTGGAGAGTAAGGAACGCAGAAGAGAGGTGAGAAAATAACAAAGAGGAGCACGAAATTTGAAGGGAAGTGTGGAGGAAAAGGTGCAGGGTGATCACGTGGAGCGTGATTCCATGGAAAGGAGAAGTCCAGAGAGTAATCATTCCATAGATTTTGCAGGAGCTGTCGAATATTTCATTTTTGTCCTGTAGATTGGTGGGGAATTCAAAGTGAATAATGATGATAGCTTTGGGGATGGCTATAATTTCAAAGGGAATTTTGAGAACTGCTTTGAAATCTTGGTCTGAAATTGTTTGGGTGTTGTGCATCATGGAATAAAAGGATGGATTAAGGGATAGGGATTTTAATATTAATTTCTCCAATCTATGCTTTTCCAACACTTTGATTTACTCCTCTATTTGCTTGTTCATCTGCTAGTTTGTTGTTCTTCCGTAGAATGTGAAAAAATTCTATTCTACCAATCTGCCTTGATATTTTTTGTGCTTTCTTTAAGATTTGGTTTAGCCCTGCATTTTCCGGAAGCAAGTTCATTGCCTTTGCCTTAATAATGATAGCTGAGTCCTCCAGAATGATGGCTTCATTGATTTTTTTTTCTTTTAGAATTTTAAGTCTGAGCCAAAGCCCATATGCCTCTGCTTTGTTGTTTGTCATCTATTCAAGGCCCCAGTTGTAATTTGTATGTATTGACTGATTGTGTAGCATTATAATTCCTCCAGTTCCTACCTAACCTGGGTTCTTTTTTGAAGCCCCGTCAAAAAAGAGGCATGCTTTGTTAAGATTCTTTATCCAAACTTGAAATTCTTCTTCGGTTTTTCGTATTTTCAAGTTTTGATGCCTTGTTGTGCTTTTCACTTGAGGAGTTTGGTTGATCTTGTTTGCGGCGAAGCTTATCCAATTACTTTCTTCTTCTTGGATTTGGCTGATGCTAATTCTTTTGGCCCCTTTTGCTGTGAAGAATTCCACCATAAGTCCCTAGGCTTTTGACTTAATTTTACTTACTGTTGGAGTAGTGTCCTTGAAAATCGCTTCATTTCTAGCTAGCCATAATTGCTAGCATAGAAACAAAGGTAGACTGTTTCAGAGTCTCTTAATTGTTTGCTTATTTTTGAGGGAGTATGGATACTTGATTTTCCATCTGCTTATAAATTGATTTAACGGGACATTTTAATTTATATTTGCTGCTATGGGTATCACCATTTCCTCCCAACATTTTTTTGAAAAAGAGCACTCCAGAAAAAGATGTTCAATTGTTTCTTCTGACTTTCTGCATAAAAGGCATTGAGATGGTCCACTTATTCCTCTTCTTTTTAAGTTCTCTGCAGTCAATGATTACTATGTAATAAAGTACACATAAATTTTTTTATTTTTGGGAGGGATTCTACCTTCCATGCTGATTTCCAATATTTCCAATCTTGCTTATTTTGATTCTCATAAAGTTTTTGATATCCTGTTTTGATTATATAATCTCCTCCTATTGGTTCCCATATGTCGATATCATCCTTGTTTTGGTCTATTGGAGCTACTCCTGCTAATAAGACAATTAGTTTATCCCATTGATCAGTTAGATCGGATGGAAGATTGGGGGTGCTCCATTGCTTCCATTCTCCATTTATCTCCCAGGTGGAGATGTTACTCAGCTTGTGGAGGCCTTCTTTTGTCATCCACTCTTTTAAGTACTTTATGCTTGTGTTGGTCCCCAGGGGTGGGCGCCCCTTTATATCGTCGTTCCAGATGTTTATTGTCTCCCCATTTCTCGGTCTCATGGTTATATGATCTTTGATGAATTGTGTTGCATTGATGATGGCTTTCCATATCTGAGTGCAGGGCCTTATCGGGGGATTCCTTTCCAAAATTGTGGATCTTGGACCATTGAGATATTTTTCTTCTAAGGCATCTTTCCACCACAATTTTTTCCCTGTTAGGAACCTCCAAGTTATTTTACTTCCCAGTGTTGTGTTCATCAATCCTGGAATTTTTATGGATAGGCCCCCATGTTAGTATGTAGTTGTTACCTGTTTCCAATTAATTAGGCTGAATTTCTTTTTTTCTCTTTTCCCTCCCTGCCATAGGAAATTTCTGATAATTATTTCCATTTTTTTGTGGATGCTTGCAGGAGTCGATATAAGGGCAAATTGATATAAAGGTAGAGCTACTAGAATGGACTTTATTAACGTGATTCTTTCTACTTGGTTTAGCTAGAGCATTCCCCAAGCCTTGATTTTTGCTCTCATTTTTTCAGCATATTTGCTCCATATCTCATTCTTCATATTTTTCTTGCTAATTGGCAGCCCCAAGTATTAAAAATGATTCCAGCTGTTTTGACAGGGGATGTTCAGAATTTGTGACATTTTCTACAGGGTTCTTTTGGGGGTATTCCAACTGTACAAGCAGCTTTTTCCATTGTTGATCAAGCCTCCAGAGACCTCCATGAAGCTATCCAAAATGGCTTTGAATATTTTTTCCACTATGCAGGATGCTCCTCCCATTAGAAGAGTATCATCTACAAACAGAGAGTGGTTTATTCTTTTAATTCCTCTACTTATGGATAGGCCTATTAGGGTGGAGTTTCTTCTGCAATGTTCCAACTTCCTGCTGAGAAAATCCGCCATTATGATGTAGAGGAAGGGGGATAAAGGGCATCCCTGTCTTAAGCCCCTTGAGCTTTGGAAGAATTTTCACGGCCTTCCATTGATGAGTGGGGCTATCCATGGGCCCATTGTGCAAGCTTGAATTAGTTCAAAAAATTATTTTGAAAAGCCAAATGCTCTTAAGACATCTGCAAGAAAGGACAGATTCACTCTGTCAAAGGCATTTTCCATATCCATTTTTAGAACAAATCCTTTTTCGTTGTTGTTGAGACTGGTGTGAATAGCCTTTTGAACTAAAATGGTATTATCTACTATCTACCTGTTGGGAACAAAACCTCCTTGATTTTCAGTGATAAGGTTGGGGAGCAGGGGTTTCATCCTGCCAGCTATAATTTTGGATATGATTTTGTAGGATTTATTGCAGAGGGATATGGGCTTGAAGCGGTTTAGAGTAGAAGGACAAGGATCTTTTGGAATTAATGCCAAGAAAGTTGAATTTGTGTATCCTCCAATATTTATTTTTCTCATTACATATTTGACCATTTTCAACAGATCCTTTTTAATGATTTTCTAGAAGGTTCTATAGAAGGCTATAGGAAAACCATCTGGTCCCGGAGCTTTATCCGGTTGCAGATTCCAAACGACTTCCTTTAGTTCTTCTTCCGTCACTTCCTTAGTGAGTGAAATGTTGCTGTTGTTGTCAATAATTTTTGGGATATATCTCAGGAATTATTCAGGATTTGTCTGATTGATTGGAGCTGTGAGCAGGTTTCTGAAGTGGTTGTAGGCCTCATTTTTTATTTCCTCTTGCCCTTTTAACTCTTTCCCTTCTCCTCCTGTAATTGTTTCAATGTTGTTCTTTATTGTTCTGGTTTTTTCCGAGTTATGGAAAAATGTTGTGTTCTTGTCTCCAGCAGACATCCATAACTGTATCGACTTGAGTCTCCACGTCTCTTCCTCTTTCCTGTTGTTTTTGTAGATTTCCCATTGAAATTCCTTCTCTCTTGCTTGTTTTTCTGTGGTGCTCTCACTTTTTTCCAATTCCTCTTGGATCTGTTTTAGCTCTTTTTTGAGGTGCTCTTTTTCACTGTATTGTTCTTTGTATTTGTTTTTTGCCCAGTTTTTCAAACTTATTTTTGTGGCTTTTATTTTTTTTTCCCAAATATAAGTTGGGGAACTACTTATGTTTTTCTCCCAAACTTTTTCCACCTCTTTTTGAGCTTCTTCACTTCTGCCCCAAAGTTGATTGTATCTAAATGGCAATGGCCCATAGTTTTCTGCCATGCCCAGCTCCATCAAAACAGGTTTATGGTCAGAAACTGTTGATGGAATGATTCTTGAAGTAACTCTGTTGTAGTTGAGGATCATCTTATCTCGGATAAGGATCATGTTTAGTCTTTCCTTAATATTTTCCCTGCCTATTATTCTATTATCCTAGGTGTATTTCCCATTTTTGGGAGGAATATCAAGTAGATTGCTTTGTTCCATTATCTCTTCAGGAGTTTCTCTATTTTGGTCTGGCAAGAAGTTCCCTCCTCTCTTTTCTTCAGCTTTGAGAATTAAATTTAGATCTCCCCCTACTAGAAGGTTATCTTCTCTGTCATTCCCAATGCTCTCTTTTAGAGTTCCCCAACATATTTCCTTGTTCTTATAATGGTTGGGAGAGTATATGTTGTAAATGCTTATTGTCCCGCCAGTTTCAACATTCCCTAGTTTAGTGTTTATCCAATGGTCTTTCCTTGTATGTTGTTGCAATTTCCATTTCCTTTTTTCCCATATAATGCTTATACCCCCTAAAGCTCCCATGGCTGATATTGCTAATCCTTCATAGATCCTAGATTTTCCTATGACCCCTTCCATTTCTTGGCTGCTTAACTTTGTCTCTTGAATTACGAGGATGTCAGGTTTTTCACTTTTTATCAGGTCTTTTAAAAAATTTATTTTGGAGGGATGACCCAACCCTCTACAATTCCAAGAGACAGCTATCATTATTTATTGTTTTGGGTTGTTGTAGGACCCCTTCATTTGTTTTCATGTTGTACTTTGTCTTTATTCTTTGGTCCCTTTTCAAGGAAATTGTCCAATCCCTGTTGTGTTCCCAATGAAATGTCTTTGGCTGCTTCTTCATCTCTTATTTCTTTATTTGATCTCCTTGCCACTTTTTTGATATTCTCAATGTTTTGAGGGGTTTATTTTTATTGGTTTATTGTTAGTATTCGATCTAGAATTTGGGGGAGAGTCTTGTCCGCCTGAAGAGGGGAGCTTGGAGGGGTGGGTATGGGAGATGAGAGGTGATTGGGGGAGGAGGTAGTGATCAAATCGGTAGGGGTAAGGGCTGAAGTGAGGATATTAAAAGGGTTTGTCCCCACTAGGGAGGTTGTTTGGGAGGGGACAGTAGATCCCGACGGCAGAGGGGGATGAGAGCCAAGGGCAGGTTTAGATACATTTTTTTTCTTTTTTACTTGTTCCCATTTTGGATCTGACGTTTCTTGAGTGTTTTTTTCATGTTCTTCTCTTTTACTACATCTATTGACGAAATGATCGTATTCGTGACATACCTTACACCTGAAGGGGATTTTTTCGTAGTCCAGCTGTTGTATGTGGATCTAGTTGTCCACCTTGATTTTGATCGCTTCTGGGAGGCCCTTTCCTAGATCCACCTCCACAAAGATTCTTTCACATGCCTGCATGTTGTATTTGGGCTCGTTTCTATCGATGTATTTTCCCACTCCATTTCCTATTGCACGAACCGAGTCATCGCTCTAGCAGTGTAAAGGGAGGTGCGACAATCTTACCCACATTGGTACTGCATTGGGTACATCTAGTTCTGGATCAAAGTCCGGAGTCCATCGGTTTAGATACAAGCCTCTTGTATCCATGAAGTAAGGACCGCTTTGAAATATAAGATCTCAATCATTTTTGGTCTCAAAATGAAAGGTGTAATATCCTCGGCCACAAAATATTATGGCAATTTTCCCTTGAATAAACTGGATCCAGTTCCTCTCTACCCATTTCTTCACTGTTTTGGGTGATGACCATAATCCTGTGAACTAGCCCACAAGTCCTTTCTCTGCCAGAGCGATTGCAGCTTTCCTTGGCACCGATGGAGGTAAGGAGATTTTTGGAATGGATTCCAGCTTTTTAAAAAATTTGGAGGTTGCTAGTCTGGTTCGTTGGGGTCCCAGAGATCCTATGACAGAAGCGAAAATGTTTTTATCTTCATCCTACTGCTAGCTGTTTGAAGTAGCAGTTGCTGCTGACTAGGAGGGCGGCCCCGGATCTAGCTCCGGGGTGGCCAATCGATCTTGCTACAGATCGTGATCAGAAGAGCAGGGGCTTGGCATCGGCTAGGGCACGCACGCGCAGCTCAGAGCTCTCAAATTTTCAACATTTTTTAAAAATGGAAGTAAAAGCCATTTTTTTGCGTGCAAAAAATAGTCTGAAAATGAAAAGTGTTTACGCTGAAATAACGTCGTCAATATTTTGTTTGCAAAAAACATCCTGAAACGAAAAGTGTTGATGCTGGAATAATGTCGCCAATTTTTTGTGTGCAAAAAATGCAAAACAACCTAAAAACAAAAAGTGTTGATGCTAGAATAACGTCGTCAATTTTTTGTGTGCAAAAAATTCCTTGAAAATGGAAACTGTTGATGTTGGAATAACATTTTTTCCTTTTCGGGGTAAATTGTCCCCAGTTTTTAATAATGACATTAAAGATAAAATATCATGACTTTGAAATTTTTTAAAATTTCAACGAAAAACATGACATTAAAGATAAAATATCAAAAGTCTTAAAATTCCAACGATTTTTAGCCATGGTATTAAAGATAAAATATCACCTTTATGAAAATTAAATTCCAATGATTTTTATGCATGGTATTAAAGATAAAATATCATTTAAAAAAAAAAAAAAACCATTTAAAAATATATATATTTAAACTTAACAAAAAAAACAAAAACTGTTTTTGTTTAAGTTATAATAATAATAATAATAATAATAATAAAACTACATAACTAAAAAAGATAGATAAAATAAAATAATTAAAATAAAAGTTTTAAAATCAGTTAATATATATATATATAATTAAATTAAAATTAAAACTTCAAAAGAAAATAAAAATAAAAAATTTAAAATGACAAAAATTTAAATTAAATAAAAAAAAGAAGATTTAAATTAAAAAAAAAAGAGTTGGAGTTCGAAATGTGTCGGTTCCAAATATTACTTATGTGATTTCTCGAAAGATTTATAATTGAAAAGTATATATTTATATCAAAAATAAATAAATAAAACATTTTTAAAATTAAAGTAAAATAAAAATAATTAAATTAAAAAAAATAAAAATAAAGTAAATTTAATTTTTTTAAATTAAATTTTTAAAAATAGTGACAAGGCTCGGTCATCGGGCCGGGGGAGCTCACAGCTAATCCCCCCCCCCGACCCAAATCAACCGAGCCCCATGACTATTTTTTTTTATTCTTTTAAATTTTATAAATAAACTTTTAATTTTATTTTTTTTAAATTAATTTAATTTAATTTATATTTTTAAATTTATTTGTTTTTAATTTAATTTAATTTGATTTTTTTTTTCAAATTTAATTTTAAAAATAGTTAGTTATTTTATTTTTTATTTAAAAAAATGATATATATATATATATATATATATATATATATATATATATATATATATATATTTATTTATTTCTTTCTTTCTTTCTTTCTTTCTTTCTTTCTTTCTTTTTTAATTCAAAATTTGTTTTATAATTTATATTTTATAATTTTAATTATTTTTAAATTTAAATTTAAATTATTTTGTTTTATCTTTTTTTTTTAATTATGTTTTTTTTAATAACTTAAAAACAAAAAAAAAATTGTTTTTGTTTTTTTGGTTAATTTTTATTTTTATTTCTTTAAATTATGTGGATTTTGAATTTTTTCCCATTTGTATTTTTATTTTTTGATTTTTGTGTTTTTTTTGTTTATAAGTTATTTTTGTTTTTTTACACATTTATTGATTTTTTTGTCATGTTTTTATTTTTATTTTTTTTGTATGTTTTATTACCAATATGAAAATGACCACTCTAAACAAAAAAGATTGATGTTGCATCAACACTTTTCAAAATTAACATGAAAATCACTAACATTTTAAAACAAATGTTCATACTTGATAAATAAAAAAAGTTTAGAATGCTAAAAAAATCACCAATTTTCTAAATCGACATGATGTTTAAAAAAAAATCAAAGAAAATTTAAAGTTCCAAAAATATGCTAAAAAAAAACAGGCTATTTTACATCACCACTTTTCAAAATCGACATGAAAATCATGATATTTAAAAAAAAAAATCATAAGAAAATTTAAAGTGCCAAAACTATACTAAAAAAAAAGGGGTGATTCTGCATCAGCACTTTTCAAAATCGGGTGTTTTTTTTCTACCTCAAAAAAACGGGTACGAGGTAATTTTCTCGTTTGATCGGTAACTTTGTTTTTTGTGAATCCAAGTCTCCGTAAATATGTATCAAATTTCTGATACCACACCCTTGGTGATTATTTTAACCCATATAGAGACCTTTTAAACCTACATGTTTGTTCTTTCTTACCCTTCACCACAAAGCCTTCAGGTTGATTCAAGTAGATCTCTTCTTCCAAATCCCCGTGAAGAAATGTTGTCTTCACATCCATCTTGTCTATCTCAAATCAAAAGTAGCAACAACAGATAAAAGTAATCCAATAGAAGCTAACTTGGCAACAAGAGAAAAAATATTCTCAAAATCAATTCCTTACACTTGGGAATAACCTTTTGCTACCAACCGAGCTTTGTGTTTCTCCACCTTTTCTTATGCATTCATCTTCTTCTTAAACACCCATTTGCTTCCAATGGTTTTCCTTCCAGCCGACAACTCCACTAGGTCCCAAGCCTCAATTTTGTCCAAAGATGTCATTTCATCAACCATGGCATGTTTCCAGAGTTTTCCATCCTCTAAATCTACTGCCTCCCTAATAGTTTTGGGATCATCATCAGTAATAGATACAAAAAAATGAACATAAATGAGATGTATTATACCTTTCTGGTTTCCTTCTCTCTCGAACCGATCTTCTCAAAACTGGAGTTTGTGGCTCTTCCTCTTTTGATTCTTTCTTTGTTGTAAGAGTCTGATTCTTCCTCCTTTAGCTTAAAATCTATCTTCTCAGGTTCCTTTAGTAGGACTTAATGTTTAATAAAATATTTCACATCTTTAAACACCACATCTTAGTTGTACACATTGCTTCCTTGTTCCTCGGTTCCAAAGCTAGAACCTTTTAAACCATCCTTATAACCAATAAAGATGCACCATTTAGATTTTCTATCCAACTTGGTTTTTTTCTCCTTCAGAATGTGTACATATGCATCACATGCAAATACCCTAATATGTGAAAGAGAGGGTTTCTTACCAGTCCATACCTCATATGGAGTCTTATCCTCCAACATTGATGAAGATGATCTGTTAAACAGGTAACATGTAGTCTCCACTGCATTTTCCCAAAATTCTTGTCCTAACTCGACACTGTTGAGCATGCTTCTTTCCTTTTCCATCAACGTCATTTTCATTCTTTTTGCAACTCCATTTTTTTGAGGTGTGTATGGAGTATTATTTTGTCTTTCTATACCAAACTTCTTAAATAACTCTTCAAGTTCCTTCTTGCAGAACTCTCCACCATTATCCGTCCTTAACACCTTAATCTTCTTCTTTGTCTGATTTTCCACCAAAGCCTTAAATTATTTAAACCTGTCAAAGACTTCATATTTCTTCCTGGGGAAATATATCCATGTATTCCTTTAGAATTCATCTATAAATGGACATATTACACAAATTTACACAGTGACGAAACCGACATAGGTCCAAACACATCATTGTTCACAAGCTCTAATATCCATTTCTCCCTCTTAGCACCATAGGGGAAAATCGCTCGATTCTACTTCCCATTTAAATAATGTTCACATAAATCGAAATCCAAAGAAAAATTATACATATCCTCTACCATACCATTACCATGGAGTATTCAAAACCCATTCTCTCCAATATTTCCAAGCCTTTGATGCCACAACATGGTCTTTTCTCCAAATACCACTAGATTTTGTACTCTAATTTTAGGAAACACAAAACTATTGCACACATCAATAACAATTCTACCTAGAAGATTGTACAGAGTTCCAATCCGAACTACCTACATTAATACCAGTGCTCCTCAAACCATCTTGCGGGGGTCTTTCTCAAACATTGTTTTTACACCTGCATCATCCATCTTGCTTACAGAAGTCTGATTTCTAGCCAATGCAAGAATATGCAGAACACCAGGAAGAGTTCTAATCCATCCACCTTACAACTTCATCTTGAATTTTCCACGTCTGATTATTTTTTCCTTCCTATCATTCCCTAAGAGACATCACCACCATCACATTTCTCATACTCGTAGAAGCACTCCCTATGGGGAGTGAAGTGAAAGGATGCACCTTGAGTCAGTCAACCATGCCTCATGATCTACATGTGTACTTGAAGAAGATGCCAAGTACACATCCCCACCTTCATCTAAGGTAGTTCTCACCTCTATAGAAGGAGCATCATCATAGCCATTTCCTTTCTCAGGAGCTTTAGATCTATCACCGAGTCTCCATTCTTCATCCTTAGGCTATACATATTTTTCTGTAGGAACAATTTGTTCACCAGAAACTTATATTGTTACAAAGTCCCTAACTTAACTCACAAATCCTTCATCATAGCTTCTGGTGATACATTCAACAATACTGAATCTAAGAGACATAATTGCATTGTGCTCTTCACCTTCTGATCTAACTTCGCCCAGTCTTCTACCGACATTTAATTATGTCGATGTCATTCCTAGATCTATAGTAATCCACTGAGATTGGTCCACCAATAGATCCTCCATCTTGAGCTTCCATAACTCAAAACAATTACCATTAAATATCTCGATCTTTATCTTTCCACTACTCACCATATTCTTAACCTCAAGAATCGATCCAGTAGATCTCCCACTGAACATGGTTTACCACAGGCCCGAGGAAAACCCCTCAACACTAAAGGCATCCCCTTGAAGAATTTTTTTTTTGATACCAAATGTCGATTTTAACCATGTACAACAATTACCTACAAAATAATTCTTCAAAAAAAAGAATAAAAAATGGCGAGAACAAAAAACAAATATACACAGAGATTTTCCTCTGGATCCCAAAACCGGGACTACCAAATTGATTTTTCATTATATTCCTTTCAATTTTACAATACACATATATAAATGTTGAAGCATTCATAAGCCCCAATCCATTAACCCTAGGTTAGAACATAATCGTAGTTCCCTTGACTGAATCTACAAACTACCATGGGCAGAAATCCATCATGCCCAAAAACATGTGCAAAACCCATGCAAAAAACCATGGGTAGGTCTGCCCACCATCTTTGGGTCCGTCGATTTTTTTTTTTGAGGGAATTGCCCTGAACCCTATGCAGGGGGGATACCACCCCCCTGTGCAGGAGGGATACCACCCCCCTGCAAACCCCCCAATAGGGGGGGTTTCCGCCCCCCATGTGACCCCCCTGCTACACTTGGTTCAAGGTATATGGGGGGCTAGCACCCCCCTACGCATGGAACTATTCATGAAAATAATATAACACATACCCAATAATAAGAAGAAGGAAAAGAAGAATGATTCTAAAATTCTAGAATCTTAGCCAGAAGAATATTTTCCTACTAGTGAAAATGCTTCATCCAATCATATGAAGAAATTAGAAATTTGAAAACCATAGGTATTACAGTAAACTGGATCCAATTTTTTAAAATACTAATTATTTTCTTTCAATTTATACTCTAGATGTTTCGAATTCTAATCATGTTGAGTTGCCTAGTGAATATGAGGATAATTTTGAGCTTCTAAGAGTTTAGTATGATTCTTCTATGGTTGTTATTCAAAAAATTTCTGCTGAATTTAATAAACTACTAGATACATGCAAAGATCAATAAAATTTCTTGAATATTTCGTGATTATAAGGAAAAGGAGCTCAAGGAAGAGATTGTCAATTTTAGGACCCAATTGGAAGAATAAAAAATAATAAAGAGATTATAAGTAGCAAGAAAAAAGAGCAAGAGGGTCGAGTCATACAGCTTGCAGGTGAAGTTTTCACATTGAGAAAGTAGCTAAAGATGGAGAAGAACATTATATCCTTGGACACTTTTCTTGGAAACCAAAGATATTTATTGAATAGATCTGATCTTGGTTTTCAAAAGGGGCAGTCTAGCTCTCATGTAGGCAAGAACAACAATCTAGATCCCAAAAGTCCTACAACAAACAATGGAAGTAATAAAAGTTTCAGTAACCAAGGAAACAAACAACATAAGCAACATCACCAAAAAAGAACACTTCAAGGGTATTTACTAATAGAAAGTATTTTTCTCCTATGGTTAGAGATTGTGATAGATTTTTAAAATTTCAAAGGAATAAAAGCCTCTTTGTTCCTTTGATGGATGAGGTAGAGTGTTACATTTGTCACAAGTTTGGACATGTTGTAGCCAACTGTGGGAGAAAAGTGTACAAATATAGTCAGCAGAGCTTGCAATGATATGAGTAGCCAAGGAGATCGTTTATCAATTATAATTATGATTTTAATGTATTTTGTTTCTCATGTAACATGTTTGGCCACAAGGAATTGTTTTTATATCTAGTTCATGGAGGAGAGATATGCTTTATATGAGATATATCTAGCATGAGAATCAAGATATTTGATCCTCTTGTTTCATATCTTGGTCATGCAGAGTGCTATACATGCCACAATTTTGGCCATATGGAAAGAGATTGTGTGTTTCCTAGTTCTTCAATGCAAATCCGACAACAGCAGCAACAAATTCAGAGAGGAGCTAACATAAAACCATAGAGGAATGAAAAGAAGTAGCCTGAGACCCTCTCGAGAAACAAGGAGAAAAAACCTGTCAATTAGAGAGATCATCTCCCCTTTGTAATCCATGGTTACCTCATGCATATTCATAAAATACTATAGATTTTATGTGAGGTGCATTACCTCAGAGGGAGCATATTATAGAATCATATGGAAACAATATTAGTTGGTGGAGATGAGTAGTAGTAGCATGGTATGTGTATGAGTTATAGCAACAACATATTGATGTGTTCATGAGCCTCGTGCACATTCAGGTCTGTAAGATCATCCATGCCCATTGGCGGTATAATGAGCTTAGGAGGAGTTATGCATTTCTTTTCTTGCTATTTTTTTCATTGCTTTCACTTAGTTATTTGTAGATCCTTTACATGTGCTTTCATGAGTGAAAGGGAATTTTCATCCATATATAAATTATTAGTTCTCATTAAAAATTGGTTGAAAATTTCCTGTACAACCATTGATAGAAGAATATCATTGGTTCAACCATGTATATTCATGCTCTTGTATCACTTTTAGCATCCATGTATATTATTGCATGTCATTTTTTATTAAGGAGTTATGGTGGATGTCACATATTTCATTTATATGCATGCACTTGTCATTATTAGCATGATGGCTAAGTAGTATTGTTCATGGAATGCATTGTAGTGAGTTTATTGCTTCAACCATGTTTGCACTCATGTGTGCAAAAACAAACCTTGTAATAATTTTTGTTGTTATTATTGGTTGAGTGGTCCATGTCTTGGAGAGATTTATCATTCTTGGTCATGCATTGGAGAGAGTGTTGAGGTTGATGTAAAAGCCATGTGTATCACATTGTACATCATAATTTTCATCCATGTACTATCATATGAAGCCATGTAATATGTTGTTTTAATACTTGGTTATTGGCAGATTAGTCCTAGAGTCAAGGGAGAAAGTCATGGATCATGTCATGCATGTGTTGATGTGTTTTTTGGTTGAGAATGAGAATTGTTACTATTATCACAAAATTTTACTTGATTAGCTGTTGATTAGACAACTCTATGTAACTGTTTCAAACCAGCTTTTGACTGAAGCTTAGCCTCTTCAGTCTGAGAGGGCTCTCTCACAGGAAATTTATGATATTGGTTAATGATAAAGATAGATGGATAACTATATAGAATTTGTATCTTGTTTTTTATGATTGCAGGTTGAAAGAAAACAAACTTGCTACCATTGGGCTTATGGAGTCAACAATCAGTAATTTCAGTGGCAAGGTTTCTTGACATGGAAGCTGAGGCAGATAAGGGTCTTTAACAGAGATAAATTACACATAAAACATAGAGCAAAATAGTCATTTCATCACTAAAGGAAGTCAGAGCATAAACATATGAATTATGAGTAATAGGGATGAAATCTACTGTGAGTGGTAAACATAAAGATATAGATAAAAAAAACATTAAAAACCCCATGAGAATCTCAAGTCTGTCAAGAAGAAAGTCCTTTGTATTACTTATATAAGTCAAAATACACAAAGCAGTAGTTTGGTGCAAAAAATCTCCAACCCCTTACTACTTTGATGATTTTACTTTAAATAGACATTAAGGATGATTTTCCTGATGGATAGATTCATTTAATTCTTCCTATGACACATCACATAATTGAAAAAAATCTCTTCTAACAAGAAATTGACAGTTGTATCTTAAAGAAGACCTATCCTAATAGGATTCTAACTACTATTTATTACATCTTCTACCTTATATTTGTGAAACAATTACATATCAGTTAAAAATAAGCATCACATGCTCAAATAGGCTATGAAATAGTTCATCACCACTTTTAATATTAGAAATCCTCCTAGACATGTGGAACAAAACCCTATTTTTCAGGAACGCATGACCTTTATCTTCAACGAGAGCTTTAGCTGATGTCCTATCTCCACAACACTTCTTTCAAGTCATAAATATTTTCTATTAAGGTCCCTTGACATGTTGGAGGAGTCCAACTATCCAAAACTGTCATTAATATGCTCCAAAACCTTCAAAAACGGCTCACTACGAAAACATGACAGTTTCGTAGCGAGCTTTAGCAGCGTCCAAAAAATAGCTTTTGCACCCATAAATTTTGCTCTTTTTTTGTTCCATGGTTTCAAACAAGACATGAGACCTCACCAGCATTAAAATTCCTCCTTAAAAACTTCAAAAAGTGATTTTGGAAGCAAATAGGCTACTACAGAAATTTTCGTAGCGTTTTCCTCGCTTTAAGCCTAGGAAACGCTACGAAAACTGTAGAATTTCCAGATTTCAACACTATCCCAAAAAATTGGCCTCTAGCTGCAAAAAATTAGTCTTCATCATGTCATGAACCTTATGAAACATGATCAATCACAACTTAAGACCCCTATGGTGTTTCCTCTTCGTTAATGATCATTTGAGTTATGGGCTCTTCAACCACAGTCATCTCTAAGCCCTTTTTCCCTAGCTCTTCATGAATCAATTCTAATTGCTCTTGAAGGTGCTTGACTTGGTCCTTCAGTGTCCTATTCTTAGACTATAGGTGCAGGTTCATTTTTCTTAAATTTTTCACCTCTCCTCTCAATGGCTTAGTCCATTTGATCAGTTTTTCTGTGTTGTCCAAGGTCTTAGAGACACTTGTGACTTGATCCTCCCAAATCTCTTTCATTTTTTCAAACTGTACTTTTAGAACCTTGTGCTTCCTTTCCTCTTTCTTTAAAACTGATATTTCATCATTTTCCAACTTCAACTGCTCCTTAAGTACTTCAATCTTCATTTTTTCAATGATTTTCTCTTTGCCCTTCTTTTGCTTGATGACCAGATCTTCTTTTGTAGGTGATGAGAGGTCAATGATGCTTAGTGGTGGCTGGACAGTTTCAGTGACCTTCTGAGCTTCTTTATTGCTTTCCAAGACCTTTCTGGCATGCCTTGTCATTAGTTTCCTAGCCTGAAACATGAATCCTACATCTTCACCTTCAAATTATAACTTCTTAGTTGTTTTGGATTTCTTGAGCTTCTTTCCTCCTTCATCTATATCTTCGGCTTGGACTATGGGAGTTTCTTCAATATCAATAGCATGCAGAATGTCTTCTAAGTTACCCTTAGCCATTGTTTGGATTATTGTAACCCTCTTGTTGCCATGTTTTCTCACTGCTGGCTTTTTTTTTACAAGTGTAACTTTAGGTGCGTTAGCTTTCTGCAATGGCTCTGTCTCCATAATCACTATCTCAATTTGCTCTGCCACTGAAGGTGATGGGATATCTCTAGGTTTAGGAGTTATTTTAGGAGTGATGGAATCTATTTCAAAACCACAGATGAACAGAAAAGATGACCAGTCTCTGCTTAATCTCTTTAATTTTTATAATACCATCAACTTGATTAAAGCATGATGAAAGAGTGAGGTTTCATTTCCTTCAGATTTAGCTTGAAATTTGTATGACATTTTATCTAAACTTCTATATAAGTAAAAAGGTAAATCAAGAGACCTCTTACCAACAAAATGTAGAAGAAGCTTGAGGTGGTAAGAATAAACCATATGATACTTCCCTTCACAAGTGAAGTACTTATGAATGATTAGCATCAACTTTGAGAAGTTGTTTTTCATGTAGCTCCTTGGGATGGCATTTGTGAGATCAATCTCACTATGCTCTGGCTTGATAAATTCCTTACAATCCTGCATGGTGAACTTGAAGCCTTTGAACCATTCTTCTCCTCCTCTAGAGATTCTTGTTTCTGCTGCAATGGTATCTGGTGTTACAGTGAGGTTCAACATTCCCACCTTTGAAGCTGTACCATTGAAACTGATAACAAATTCCTTAGAAACCTGCACATGGCACCCTTGCAATATTTGGAAAAACTGCAAACACCCTGATCTTCTGAAAACTTCTAAGGTAGTTGGGTCTTCATTCAATAAATGCATGTCTGATGGCTCATATATGAGACAGTGGCCACCTTTTTTGGTCTTCCTCTTTGCAGCCATGATGATTTTATACCTTCTCTGCCTTTCTTGATCAGTGACACCTGCAACCTTTGAAAATCTGAGCAACTAGCTTGGCTTGGTGAAACAACTCTCCATAACTTAGTAGCATGCAAAGATGAAGTGGAGAATGACAAAATACTGAAAGCTTTTAAAGTTTTGGTGACAACTCAAGGCTTAATCATGACTCATACATGCTAAAAAGAGTAATGATGACCTCAACCATGACCATTATACCTTGATTTAACCCTAACTGACTAAAATGACATCCACCCTAACACTTCTAATCATTAACTAACACCTTGCACCGAATTCTAAAAGACAGAAAAAAACCCCTTTTCGTAGCGTAGTTAGTGTATTTCCTCACAGTTTCGCTACGAAAGTATTAGCGGTTTCATAGCGAAAACTGCCTTTTTATTGTGTAATTCACTACGAAAACAAGAAATCTTGGCTAAAGTAACCTTTTCAAATTCAAAATCTTGGGAAATGGAATATCTCAGCAAATGATGACCGATGGGACATGCTATGACCTGAATGGGGGTGGGTTTGGACCTTAGGATAGGCTAATATGAGAAAATTCAAATTTTTCTAATGAACTCTATGACCATACCTTTGACAAATGAACTTCTAAGACTATGTCAAATGATGTTTCACTTTTTCTAAGTGATAATAGTTACAATAATGTTTTGGCTAATGTTTGTAATTTTTTTCATCCATGTAGGGCCTTTGGAGTCACTGTATTTGTTTTCTTTTGAGAAAAAATATCAAGACATTTACCATAAATTTGAAATAAAATATTTTCTTAACTTTCATTTTGAAAACCATAGAATGAAATACATAAAAACCTTGAATATTTATAACAAAAATAAACCCCTCAAAATGCCTTCAAATGATGAATACAAATGAAAATGAATTAGATAGAAATGATGGTGTAAAACTTTCCGATAACAGACTGCTAATACATAATATGTTATCTTTGGTTTTAGAAGAACATTATTAAAAGAAATGAAATTGGAATAAAGGAGCATTTCATCGTAGGTATTTAACTCTAAATCACAATGTAACACTAGAGACCAACAACTACATTACTTCATTCTGAGAAGAGAAAATAAACACATGATGAAACAGGAAAGACTAATCGTACTCATCAATTTTTGGAAATTATTCTAAAAGCTTTATTCATTCTCATAAAGATCAAGTAAAAAAAAATTTGATGCTCTGAGGTCCAAAACTCTGGAACCTCTTTCCTCTTCGGAAAAAGTTTTATATACAACATTACAAAATGGATAGTTATAAAACTATCAACTTCCTAAACTACTCGCTTTTGGTCATTACATGGAAATATAAAATTAAAGTTTCTTTTAGAAAACTAAGTAAAATATCAAGTAAAGAATTCAGTCACTAATTAGCTTAAGATCTTGGAATAGTGGAGGATCATGCATCTGTATCCTTTTCTTGTGGAGACATCCACTATTTTCATTTCCTCCACGGGTCCACATTTGAGCTAGAAGAATTAAAAAGTTTTACATGTGCCATCCAAAAATTATTGATCCTGGAATATGTAGGCCCTTCCTACAAATAATGTCTTCATCATCCATAATAACTTAAAGTCTTTATGTAGGTAATTAACAATAGTGGCTCCATTTGAAGTAATAGTATTCTCATGATAATTTCCAATTTTACTTTTTGTTTCCACAAATAGTGTCTCATATGTTTCCCAAGGGAGTAAATTTCCTTGTTGATCTCAACAAGGTGGTAGACCAGCTCTCGTTCTCTTATCAAATAAAATAATAAACTTTGTCACTGATCCTTTTAATTTTTTAAACTTTTTTTTTGTATAGTTCTAGCTATTCTATTATTGTACAAAAAAATATCACAAACTAGGTAACTAGAGCAATTAGGGGGGCAACAAATGTCTACCCCTAACGCAATCAACATCAAGGTTTGGTTGGCACTAGTGAGCTACCCAACAGAGCGAAACCAACCCACTAGTCTCCACATGTTCAAAAATATAGAGAAAATCCAAAATAACAGATAAATATTCATGTTTAACAGAGAAAAAACAGACTTGAAATTCTGACAACTTGATAGAGAGACACCAGAAAACATAAAAAAAATTGAGGTAATTCCTACAAAATCCAGCAAGCGTAACAGCTAGAGGGATTACACTCGAATTCCTTGGGTTCATCCACGTACCCAACAACCCGCCCTACATGCAAGATATCTAGACTTTCTCTGTGCTACATTTTTCTACTGGAAGGAGTGCCACCGCTCTCGAGCATAGCTGCCACCCTTCCTTCTTTCGCTTCCTTTCCAGGATTGTCGTCTTCTTCCGCAACTGGCTCACCCATAGAGGAGGTGGAGGTAGCTACATTCTTCTTGGACCTGTTGATTTTCGCTCTTGTCCCCAGTCTAGTTCTCCTGGGCTTGGGCCGCACCGACGTTGAAGGACTTAGAGGCTTGAGGGCGGCAACATGGCAGGGGGTGGAAGATGTCCTCTGCTTCCTGTCCTCCCACCTAGAACTAGAGCTCGTGGTCATAGAAGATGAGGTCCATGGCCTCGCGAGATTTTTCCAGCACATGGTTGCCTTGGGTAATTTGTTGTTTTATCCTATCCGCCGAGAGTTGTCATTGAACTAAAGAGGCAGCAAAAAAATTCTTCATGATCCAGTAGCATTTTTTCCAAGGTACTTCGGGAATTCACAACACTGGCCAGGGTTTCCAATTCTAGTGCATGAACTTGGCATCGTATGTGTACTTGGATGTCGGGTGCATAGTCAGAATCTTCCTGTCTTTCATGGACCTCATAATCATCATCGGGGGCCTACACCCCCCAGTGTCCCCTACGTATGCACCTCATTTTTCGCCTTGACATGTTGGATAGAGACTAGTGCTTCCTCCTCTTCCAGACCTCTCTACGAGAAACCCTGTTATGGAATCTAAACAGGATGCTCAACAAAATGGGATGGTCCTCCAAATTGAGGGTGACTTGAAGGGAAAGCCTCGTGAGGAGGGAAGCTTCATGTGCATGCGTCCTATGGCGGCTGACCTCATCTCTGTGTTCTATGTGATGCCCATCCCGTAATTCATTAACTCTCAACATTCCCTCCAACCCGTTGGAGAATTTCCAAGGCAATACTGGACTCCTCACATGCTTTAGCATTAATACCTGGAGGGGGAGGGAGGAGGTGAGGCAGGTGGGTCACTGATGGGAGCCATATATCTCCTTGCATGTGCTTCTTCATGTTGTCTATCACCCGCATCTGGGGGGATGATGTCCTGTTGAGCCAAGTCCTCATAGTGGGACCTGAGAGTGCAAGTGTGTAGGGTATGAAATTCGTTAATGAAGATCTCAGTTGCCACATAAACACCTTCATTGGCGAGTCTTTCCACCACTTTTTTGGCTTCTCTTTGAACATGGCTAAACTAAGTGACCCCTATCTGGGTAATAGTGCTTTCCAGCATGGCCATGGTTGCCGCAAGTATCCATATTAGAGAGATTTTGACCGAGTTGGAGCCATTCTATAGCTTAGAAGCCATGTTGACTATGATTTGGGAATCTCCTTTTCTTGTGAGGGGGGAAAAATTGTTCGCCACTGCAATTTTGAGTCCTTGGATGAGACCTTCCAGCTTCGCAGCATTGTTTGAGTCCCATCCTAAATAACCATGGAATATTTGGAGAATTTTTCCCTGACTGTTGTGGAACCACCGAAACTAGCTTCTCTAGGATTGCCCTTGGAGGCATCATCGAAGTTCAATTTGTAACAACCTCGAGGGGGCGGGCTCCACGTTGAGGGACTTGAGGGTGTAAGGGCAGTGTGGCTGATTGAGATACGTGGGATATGAGCTGCTTAATTCCAATACTGAAAGATAATATTTCCCTAAGGAGAGGTCGGCCATTCCTCTCTAGACCAATGATTTAGGAACAATGTTTCCTGGATATGGCCCTTGAGGATGGCCTAGATTCCTTCTGGTGAGCATGTCTTGCCATTGAATATGCGTCTATTTCTCTCCTTCCAGGTATGCCAAATGATGAATCACAGGGTAATTTTCCAGAGGTGAATGAGAAGAGGACTTTAGTAGGGTTTAGGGTCCCAGGAGCGGATGGTGTGGACCACATTCCCCTGGACCCAATTTTTTCTTCTGCATAACATCACCACTCATTACCAAAGGTACTTCACCACAGGGAAGTTGTCCAGAAGGTGATCAATTGTTTCTTGGTGGGAACAACAAATAGGGCATTATGAGGGCCCATAGAACCCTCTTTTGAGAATATTATCTGTAGAAATTATATAACTTATGTGTTATATGTCCAAGATTCTCTTGATCTCACACTATTTTAACTTCATGCCAAATACAAAATCTATTCCACCATTGATCATCTGCAGAAATTAAATCAAGATTGCAATGCACACATGAAACAATAAAAATTCACACACATTAACACAGTTGTTTAACGGGAAAGCTTGAAGCTGAAAACCCCAACTATCTGAATATAATATATTTCATAGAGATCATGTAACAATCCTCATACAAAGCTGATCATATCAAGCTCTCAGTACAATACAATCGCTACACACTAATCAGGCCCGATCTTGCAAATCCATGCACTGATCTTTGCCACCTGCTAGCTTGCCTCTACTACGCAATCCCTGCTGAATAATGGCTCTGAATGAACTCGAATTACTCCAGCCTTTCTCATGCAATCCTCATAGGAATCTCCACTGAGTGTTGGATGCAATCAATGCATAACTATAGTCACAACTGATAGTCACACTTGCTCTTTCACCTATCTCTCCACTGGTCTCCACTGAAACTACCATGCACTGTAGTTAACTGATGTATTCTTTAGTTGATTAATGAGTTATTATTTAGTGAATTAATTAACTAATTAATTCACACCACTTTCACTAGTGTATCAATCAATTAGACTAGATACAACTAGCTCAACTGAGTCTAACTGAGTTAAACTAAATACAACTCCACCAATTACTTCTCCAACTCCACCAAACTCTGTCACATGAGTTCTAACTGAATTCCTCTATGCAATATCTCCAGTAAAACCTTAGGAATAGCATAATTCTTTCTGTCAGATACTGTGCCACATCTGTGCACTTAACTGAAGTGCTCCAAGAGAATAAGATAATGTTTAGAGTCCAAATATTATTAAGAGCTAATAATATTTGACATATCTATTTTTAGACTACCAGTCTAAAAATAGACTCCGCCAAATATGTATAAAAATAGAATTTCATCTATTTTTCACATTTGACCAACCATCTACAAATAGCATCTCGCAACCTATATAATATGCTCACCATGTCTAAAAATAGACATACACCTAAAAATAGCGTGTGTGGGCCCCACCTAGTTTAGGTGATTATTTTCCAACTAGGATCAAGGATGATGTTTCGGGATGCCTCCTTCACTGTTTCTTGTTGCAAACTTAAACACTCCCTCTCAACAAGAAAGGACTGTCTTTGCATGCGACATGCAACTCCATGCATTTGCCTTGCAACTCTTGCTGCAACACTTCCGAAACTAAATGGCTCCAAACAACTCAATCAGTCTAATGCATTTATCATCAAATTCTTCGACTTCTGCTGGTACCAACTGCACATGTCTTCAGGAACCACTCCGCTGTTGAACTCTGCACCCATGCACTCTGCACTTGCTGTCAACTCTGAACCGCGCTCCAGTATCCGACACTATCACTTTGATATGCCTGCATCAATCCAACTGATCGTGCTACTGCTGCTCTATGGGCTCCTCATAGATAGGTTCAATTCATGAGATCCACACCATCTCAATGAATCCTACCCAGAAATATCCTCTTGGGATTAATTATGCATGTCGCCCCACCTCTCACCTGGTGGTATAGCTGCATGCACTCCCTCTGCCCATCTGGCATGAAATTTCTCTGCATGAGTGGTTGCTCCCACTCCATGATCCTCATCTTGTGGCTTCTCCACATCCCGAGGTTCACTCTTACCTGCATGCAAAACTTGCTCCCTCTCAAGCTTCAATTGCATGGTTTTCTCACACTTCCAAACAGTAGGAAGCTCCGTAGAAATCCCATCTACTTCAAGTCTATAAATATTCTTAGCTCGAATCCCAGCCTTCTTGACCCTTCCTGTTGCTTTGTACCGAAGGAAAAAATTTCCTTCATTAAAGACAACATCATAACCTTTATCCTCTAACTTTGTGACTGAGATTAATTTCTTCTTTAAACCTGGAACATGCACAACATCTTGTAAAAGAATGAGTTTACCTGACTCCCTCTGAAAGGTAATGGTACCAATTTCGGTCGCATTGTATCATCCATTGTCGCCCAAATAAACATGCAACTGGAGATCTTTCTCCACCAAGTCACTGAAAATATTCACATCTCCCGTCATGTGAAAGGAATCACCACTATAAAATTACCAACCTGATCCCACTGCACTAGACACCATACATGCGATCAATGAGAAGTCAAGCTCAAATTGTGAGACAAGATCCTCACCAGCTGCAGCTCCAGCAGCCATCTTGTTCTTCTTCTTATGTGGAAAATTGGTGGCGAAATGCCCATGTTTGTGACAGTGAAAACACTTCACTTTGGACATGTCACGCTCTTTGCCATCTTCACCAGCCTCAAATATAGAATGGAATTTCTTCCCCTTATTCTTCTTTTCCTTGGCAACCAAAGCGAAATCCTCTTCATCATCATTCTTTTATGAAGATCCATCCCTGGTACCCCGCCTTATCTCCTCCTGCACAAGATCCGACCAAAGTCGCTCCCATCCCAGCAATTTCTCCCGTCCATTGACAGAGTCTTCGTAGCTATGCAAACTCTTCGGAAGCCCAAGGAGAGCCAAGCTCACCAAGTCTTCTTCATCCATACTGACTCCTACACTCCCAAGCTCATCCCTACAGTGGAAAAATTTGTCAAGTATACCGGAATAGTGCCATTCTTCTCCATTTTTATTTTTCTGAGCTTGTCTTTAAGCACCAACTTCCTCTGATCGCTTCTACTTTGGAAAAAAACTGTCAAAGCCTTTCAAATTAAGAATGGAGTGGCTTTACTGTGAATGCTAGACACAATGTGATCCTTCACACCTTCCAATAGAATCCTTCGACACTTTTCTACCTTCTTTTGACATGCGTCAAGTGCGGCTGCATCGCTAGAAGCAGGCTTCGGAATATCAGCATCTATGAACTACTTTAACCCATTATCATCCAGAACCGCCTCCATCCTATCCTTCCATGCTATGTGATTCGAGCTCCCATCAAGGGCATACTCCAATCGCAATCCGTTGAAAGGCATTTCAATGAATGCTCAACTTCGACACCAAGAAAACACTACAGCAAATTCGAATTCCACCAGCACAAAACTCAACCGCTTCAATAATTGCAATCTCCTCCAATGATCAACATTGCTCTAATACCATGTAGACATTATATAAATTATGTTTTATATGTCCAAGATTCTCCTAATCTCACACTATTTTAACTTCATTCAAAATACAAAATCTATTCCACCATTGATCATCTGCAGAAATTAAATCAAGATTGCAATGCACACATGAAACAATAAAAATTCACACACATTAACACAGTTGTTGTTACACCATTTTTTTGGTCATCTAACTCATTATCATTAGATGAACCCAAGTACACCATGTAAGACCAATTTTACCCTAAGTAAAATTGCTTTCACCATGTCAAATAACATTTGTTCATATTTCCTGGTCACATTAACCCAAAACAAGGAAATTAATTAAATAAATCATTATTTATTTAATTATTTCCTAGGAATAAGTTATTTAAATCATTATTTAATAACATTCCTAGTTAAATTTGACTAAATCGTTTTTAAATAATTAAATGAATCATTTATTTATTTATTGTTTATAAATAAAGGAATTGACCTAAGTCAAAACACCTTTTCCCTCCAACAAATATAATAAAATATTCCTAAAGGGTGGTTCTAGAATTTGATTAATAATATTTTATTCATGCAACAAGTTCTAGATAACCCTAATATTTTGTTATAAATAGGAGGGTTTTCCCCATTCATTAGTCACCTTCATTGCGTTAGATCACACTGGATCTACTCTTGGTCACCATTTTCCATTTTTTCCTTGTGAGCTCCCATTGAGTTCTATGTTTGTCTAGGTTTTCTACCATAATAAGAGAGAGGAATTTTAGATCTGAAATGCTGAGGACTTTCAAGAACCCATCCCATTGAGGAGAACCGGAAAACACCTTTCTTGTTTTCCTTTTATGTGCCCCATTCTTTAATATAATATAAAACATTCTTTTAAACATATTGTTCTTGTCTTGTCTATTGGATGCATGGAGCCATATTGTATTTTATCTGCTTAATGTCTTTTATGCTTAGATCTGGATTTGTGCAGTATTATTTGGATCATCTAATTGCAGATTTAAAGATGTTTGACAGCCATAATCGATGTTAGGGCTATTTGTTATGCGTAGCTAAAGTGATCTTTTACGACGAAAGAATCATACTAACAGTTTTTTACAGGAAAGCCTGAAGCTGAAAACCCCAACTATATGTATATAATATATGTCATATAAATCATGTAACAATCCTCATACAAAGCTGATCATATCAAGCTCTCAGTACAATACAATTGCTACACACTAATCAGGCCCGATCTTGCAAATCCATGCACCAATCTTTGCCACCTGCTAACCTACCTCTACTGCGCAATCCCTGCTGAAGAATGGCTCTGAATGAACTCGAATTACTCCAGAATTGCTCATGAAATCCTCATAGGCATCTCCACTGAGTGTTGGATGCAATCAATGCATCACTATAGTCACAATTGATATTCACACTTGCTCTTTCACTATCTCTCCACTAGTCTCCACTGAAACTGCCATGCACTGTAGTTAACTGATATATTCTTCAGTTGATTAATGAGTTATTATTTAGTGAATTAATTAACTAATTAATTGACACCACTCTCACTAGTGTATCAATCATTTAGGCTAGATACAACTAGCTCAACTGAGTCTATCTGAGTTAAACTAAATACAACTCCACCAACTACTTCTCCAACTCCACCAAACTCTGTCACATGAATTCTAACTGAATTCCTCCATGCAATAGCTCTAGTAAACCCTTAGGAATAGCATAATTCCTTCTGTCAGCTGTTGTGCCACATCTATGCACTTAACCGAAGTGCTCCAAGAGAATAAGATAATGTTTAGAGTCCAAATATTATTAAGAGCTAATAATATTTGACATATCTATTTTTAGACTGGCAGTCTAAAAATAGACTCCGCCCAATATGTCTAAAAATATAATTTCATATATTTTTCACATTTGACCAACCATATACAAATAGCATCCCTCAACTTATAGAATATGCTCACCATGTCTAAAAATAGACATACACCTAAAAATAGCCTGTGTAGGCCCCACCTAGTTTAGGTGATTATTTTCCAACTAGGATCAAGGATGATGTTTCAGGATGCCTCCTTCACTTTTTCTTGTTGCAAACTTCAACATTATCCTAGGTCAGTATTTTAATTTTTCTTAGAAGCCACAGAAAGGTTTAGACCTTTGGCCAAATATTGCTGCACTATATTTTGTTCCAGATAATGTCCTACTGAATTTTTTTTCCCTTGTCCATAAGATAGTGGGTCTCTTTTGTGGTGTATTGTCCTTTAGGACAGTATCCCCATATCAGGATTTCATCCCCCTATTTGTTCTTAATTTACCATTTTTGAAGTTCTGTCCAGATGATGTCAGGAGTTTCCTCTCTTCACTCTACGGGCTAGTTGTTTGGATGCTTCCAAGTTCTGAGATGAGTGAGGTTCCATTCTTGCCAGTAATGTTTGAACTTGCTAAGATTTGGGTTTCTAATGAGGTTGTGCCATTGAGTGTGGTGGAACATATTGGCCATGCTTGGGATTTGTTTCCATGAATCTTCCCATAAATGGGCCCAGGAAACATTTCAGTTTTCCCAGAAGCTATGAATTTGAATGACGTATTTCTATTGAGCAACTACCTTCCATATGAGTGAACCATTTCGGTCTTCAGAGAATATAATTAAATCCTGGAAATCCCAGTCGGGGGCGTACTTTTGCTTCAATAATTGGGCCCAGAGAGAGGAGGGTTTTGTAATCCATTTCCACCAGATTTTTGCCACCAAGGAGGAGTTTCTTTCTTATGGGTCCTGGATTCCAAGTCCTCCTTGAGATTTCAGCATGCAGAGATTATCCCAATTGACCAAAGCCCACTTTTTCTTGTTTTTATCTCCTCTCCAAATAAAAGTACGTTGGAGGTTCTGGATGGATTTGAGAACCCATTTGGGTGCTTCCAGAATGGAGAACCAGTACAGAGGCACAGACTGGAGGACAGATTTGACAAGGATCAGCCGGTCGGCCAGGTTGAGCGAACGAAAGGTCCATGAATTAATATTTCTAGTTAATTTGTCTAGGAGTTCATGCAAAGAGGAGTGCTTAAGAGTAGAGTCAGTGAGCAGGGCTCCCATATATTTGGAAGGGAGGGAGGCTATGGATATGCCCATAATTCTGGCTATGTTTTGCTGGGTTAGATTTGGGGTGTTGAAAAAGAAAAGTTGGGATATGTCCAGGTTGATGGTGGTGCTCGAGAGATCAGAGAAGGAGGTCAGAATGGAATGGATGCTACAAGCTTCCTAGACCGAGGGGTGCCCCATGTGTTGAGATTCAACAAGATGATGAGCTTAGTGAAAGTCCCACAAGATATTTTTGGCACAAGTCTATTTTTAGACTATGTCTATTTTAGACATGGTGATCATATTTCAGAAGTTGCAGGATGCTATTTGTGGATGGTTGGTCAAGTTGGAAAAATAGATGAAATTCTATTTTTAGAATATTGGGCGAAGTCTATTTATAGATCGTCGATCTAAAAATAGAAGTGTTGATTATTAGTAGCTCTTAATAATAATCCGATAATAAACAACAACTTATTCCCTTGGAGCACTTAATTTCAGTGCATAGTTTTTGAAAATCAGTGGGCTAAAGGAATTACACAATTCCTAGGGTTTACTAGTGGTTCATGCATGGAGGACTCAGTTAGAACTGAAGTGGCAAAGTTATGATAGAGTTGGAAGAGTATTTCATGGAGTTATTTAGTTTAACTTAGTTAATGGAGTTAAACTCAGTTGAGCTAGTTGTATCTAGTCTAACTGAATGATACACTAGTGAGAGTGGAGTGAATTAATTAGTTAATTAATTCACAAATAATAACTCATTAATCAACTGAACAAATACAACAGTTAACTATAGTGCATGTCAGTTCCAGTGGAGACCCAATGGAGAAATAGGTGAAAGGGCAAGATGGACTATCTATTGTGACTATAGTGATGCATTGATTGCACCACACAAAAATTGGAGTTTCCAATGAGGATTGTGTAGTCAAGGCAAGGGTAATTCGAATTCATTCAGAGCTATTCTTTAGTAGGGATTATGCAGTAGAGGCAGACTAGCAGGTGGCAAGAAATCGGTGCATGGATTTGCAGATTTCTTCTATGTTAGTGTGTGACGATTGATTATACTGAGAGCTTGATGTACTAATCTTTGTATGAGATTGTTACATGATCTCCATGATACATAATATATTATATTTGGTGTTTTCAGCTTCAAGATTTCCCGTTAAACCACTGTGTTATGTGTGATTGTTTTTATTGCTTCATGTGTTTGAAATTGATTTTAATTTCCACAAAAGATTAACAGTGGAAGGATTATGTATTTAGCAAGAAGATAAAATATTGTTAGATCAGGAGAATCTGGATATATACATGCATATTGTATATAATTTCTACATGGTATCGGAGCTGTTTTAATTCTTGAAGATTGTAATTGTGAAGAATTGCTGAGTTTGTGCTGGTGGACAATTCGAATTTGCTACAAAAAATTCTTGGTGCAGAAGTTGAGTATAGATTGAAATGTCCTTCAATGGGTTGCGATTGGAGTATGCCCTTGATGGGAGATCAAATTACATAGCCTGGAAGGATAGGATGGAGGTGGTGCTGGAGGATAATGGATTGAAGGAGTTCATCGATAGCAATGTTCCTAAGCCGGGATCTAGCAATGCTCCATTACTTGACGCATGGAAAAAGAAGATAGCAAAGACAAGAAGAATTCTGTTGGAAGGTGTGAAGGACCATATTGTGTCCAACCTTAACGGGAAAGCCACTCCATTTTTAATGTGGAAGGCTCTGACATATTTTTTCCAAAGCAGCAGTGACCAGAGGAAGTTGGCGCTGAAAGACAAGCTCAGAAAAAAAAAATGGAGAAGGGCGACAATATTCCAAAATATCTCACGAAGTTTGTCCACTGTAGGGATGAACTGGGAAGTGTGGGGAATACTGTTGATGATGAAGGCTTGGTGAGCTTGGATCTCCATGGGCTTCCAAAGAGTTGGCATAGCTATGAATACTTTGTTAATGGATGGGAGAAATTGCTGGGATGGGAGCGACTTTGGTTGGATCTTGTGCAGGAGGAGATAAGGCGAGGTACCAGGGATAGCTCTTCATCGAAGAATGAAGATGAAGAGAATTACGCTTTGGATGCCAAAGAAAGGAAAGGGAAGGGGAATAAATTTCCTTCAAAATCTGAAGCTAAAGGTAAGAAGCAAGATTTTTCCAAGGTGAAGCATTTTCACTGTCACAAACATGGGCATTTCACCACTAACTGCCCACAGAAGAAGAAGAACAAGAAGGCTACTGGAGCTACAGCTGGAGAGGCCTTAGCCTCACAATTTGAACTTGATTTCTCTTTGATCAAATGCTTGGTTTCAAGCTATATGAGATCGATGTGGTATCTTGATAGTGGTGCGTCTTTCCATATGACTGGAGACAAGGAGTTGTTTAGTGACTTGGAGGAGAAGGACCTTCAAATGCATATAGAGATGGGTGACGATGGTCAATATAGTGCAACCAAAATTGAGACCATTATCTTTCAGAGGGAGTCTGGTAATCCATTCTTGTTGAAAGATGTTATGTATGTTCCAGGTCTGAAGAAGAACTTGGTCTCCGTCACAATGTTGGAAGACAAAGGTTGTGATGTTGTTTTCAGTGACGGAAAAGCCTTCCTTCGTTTTCAATGAAGAAAAAGCCTTCCTTCGACATAAAACAATAGGTCAAACCAAGAGGATAGGGATTCGAGTTAAGAATCTCTACAAGTTGTAGGTAGATGGCTGTGCTGCAATGGTGGGAAAAGTAGAAGAAGTGGTGATCTGAGATGAGGATGAATTATGGCATAGGAGATTGGACCATCTTCTCCATGGCACTTTGAAGATTTTGCAACAGATTTCTACTAGACTTCCCAAGGTTACTCTTGCACTGTCAGATCATTTCAATGGATGTACTATGGGTAAGTTTGTGAAGACCACCTTTCATGAGAAGGAGAACCGTGCTTCGGTGATACTGGAGAGAATTCACACATACGTGTGTCGACCTTTCTCGGTTGATTCAACAAAAAAACACAGGTATTATGTTATATTTGTTGATGAATATTCTCATAGATGCTGGATCTTATTCATTCACAAGAAGAGAGAAACATTCTCAAAGTTCTTTGAGTTTAAAGCATTGGTGGAGAAGGAGTCGGGGAAGCAAGTGAAAGCTCTATGGAGCGATAATGGTGGTGAATACATCTCGAGTGAATTCAAAGACTTCTGTAGCAAAGAAGGATTTCGAAGAGAACTCATAGCACCTCATAACCCACAATAGAATGGGGTTGCGAAGAGGAAGAACAGAATGATCGTGGGTGTTGCATGATCTATGCTTGAGAGGGAGCTAGAATTTCATGTAGAGGAGGAACTTCTTGTTCCCAAAGATGAGCCTCTAGATGTGGATCATCCACAGGAGGAGATTCATGTAGTGGAAGAGTCCACTCATGTAGAACCAAACATCAAACAAGGCAGAAAGCGTACCACAGAAGCTGAGAGACTGAAGCTTGATGTGGCACAGAATGTAGGAGTCCCTACATCACAGTGTAGATAGAGACAATCACCTCACCGCTTTACTGGATACATGGCTCTTATGAGCAAGTGTATCGTGATAGATCCATCTTCTTTTGAAGAATCAGTGCAGGAGCCCACATGGGTAGATGCCATGGTGGAGGAGTATGACTCCATTGTCAGAAACAGTCCTTGGGAGATTGTTCCAAGGCTGGTGGGTAAATCAGTTGTAGGATGAAGATGGATCTACAAGGTAAAGAAAGCTGCTGATGGGAGCGTCAAGAAGTATAAGGCAAGATTTGTTGCCTGGGACTTCTCACAGATCGAGGGGATTGATTATGAGGAAACCTTTGCACCTGTCACACGATATTCTTCCATAAGGACCTTCCTTGCTCTCAGTGCAGATGGGTTGGCACATTCATCAGATGGATGTGAAGACTGTGTTCCTTAATGGGATCATTGAGGAAGAGGTGTACATTGAGCAGCCTGAAGTATTTGAGATCTACAACAGCAAGTCGCATGTGTGCAGGCTTAAAATAGCATTGTATGGGCTGAAGCAAGCACCGCGTGCTTGGTACACATCGATCGATAGCTATTTCACTGGAATTGGCTTCACCAAGAGTGAGGCAGATGCAAACTTGTACCAAATTGTGGCAGAGGGTAAGCTTTTAATCATTGTTCTATATGTTGATTATTTAATACTAACGAGTGATGAGCAGTTGATACATTCATGCAAGGCAGATCTTGCAAAGTAGTTTGAGATGAAGGATTTGCGCCTCCTTCATTATTTCCTTGGATTGGAAATATGGCAGTGGGAAGGTCTCAAGGCAAGTATGCTCGGGAGATACTGGATAAGTTTCACATGCAAGGCTACAAGCTTATCAACACTCCTCTTCTAGGAAATTGGAGGAAAGAGGATGCTACATTGGCAGAGGTGGTGGATGCCACTGTTTATCAATAGTTGGTGGGTTTGCTCATTTACTTAGTTAATACAAGTCCAGACATATGCTATGAGGTGAACCAACTTTCACAAGCGATGGTTAAGCCTACCAAGCTCTTTTGGAAGGTAGGAAAGCATGTCCTGATATATCTTAGGGGCACATCTGAGTATGGCTTATGGTACAGACAGACGGATGAGGTGAAGTTGCATGACTTCATGGATGCAGATTGGGCAGGTAGCCCAACAAACATAAAGAGCACATCAGGAGGGATTTTCAGTATAGGATCTATGGAAGTTTCTTGGTATAGTAAGAAACAAAGATCCCTGACACTCAGTTCAGCGGAATCTAAATACATTGCAGCAAGTCAAGTTGCATGTGAGGCTATCTAGATGAGGAAGAACCTAGTTGGTTTGTTCAGTTCACATTTAGATCCTACAGTGATACATTGTGATAATCAGAGTTGCATTAAAATCTCGATTAATCCTGTGTTTCATGATAGATATAAACATATTGATATCCAGTATTATCATATCAAAGATTGTGTGCAACGGAAGATCATGTTCCTTTAGTACATTCCTATAGAAGATCAGGATGCAGATATTCTGACGAAGGCGCTCACCAGGAGAAAATTCGAATACCATAGAGGCAGGATCAGGGTGAAGGATAATCCCTATCTTATTGAGAGGGAGTGTTGAGATTCAAAAAGATGATGAGCTTAGTGAAAAGAGTCGCCTTCACTAAGTGGGCCCACAGGCTATTTTTTGGATCAAGTCTATTTTTAGACTATGTCTGTTTTTAGACATGGTGATCATTTTTCAAAAGTTGCAGGATGCTATTTGTGTATGGTTGGTCAAGTTGGAAAAAAAGATGAAATTCTATTTTTAGAATATTGGGCGAAGTCTATTTATAGATCGTCAATCTAAAAATAGAAGTGTCGATTATTATTAGCTCTTAATAATAATCCGACAATAAACAACAACTTATTCTCTTGGAGCACTTAATTTCGGTGCACAGATTTGGAAAATCAGTGGGCTGAATGAAATTCGCAATTCCTAGGGTTTACTAGTGGTTCATGCATGGAGGACTCAGTTAGAACTGAAGTGGCAAAGTTATGACAGAGTTGGAAGAGTAGTTCATGGAGTTGTTATTCAATTTAACTCAGTTAATGGAGTTAAACTCAATTGAGCTAGTTGTATCTAGTCTAACTGAATGATACACTAGTGAGAGTGGAGTGAATTAATTCACAAATAATAACTCATTAATCAACTGAAAAAATACAGTAGTTAACTACAGTGCATGTCAGTTCCAGTGGAGACCCAGTGGAGAGATAGGTGAAAGGGCAAGATGGACTATCTGTTGTGACTATAGTGATGCATTGATTGCACCACACACACATTGGAGTTTCCAATTAGGATTGCATAGTCAAGGAAAGGGTAATTAAAATTCATTCAGAGCTATTCTTTAGTAGGGATTGCACAGTGGAGGCAGGCTAGCAGGTGGCTAGAAATTGGTGCATGGATTTGCAGATTTCTTCTATGTTAGTTTGTGACGATTGATTGTACTGAGAGCTTGATGTACTAAGCTTTGTATGACATTGTTACATGATCTCCATGATACATAATATATGATAGTTGGGGCTTTCAGCTTTAGGCTTTCCCGTTAAAAAACTGTGTTATGTGCGATTGTTTTTATTGCTTCATGTGTTTGCAATTGATTTTAATTTCCGCAAAAGATTAACAGTGGAAGGATTATGTATTTAGCAAGAAGATAAAATATTGTTAGATCAAGAGAATCTGGATATATACATGCATCTTGTATATAATTTCTACACCTTGAACATAATTTCATCCACAAATTTTTGGTGGGTGAGAGGCTCATAATTTTGAACCCGAAGACCATGAAAGTTACCTTGCATAGCAGAGGCTTTTAATGGCCAGCCAAGGCCTTCCGCCATGAGGAAAAATAAGAGGGGGGAGAGTGGATCCCCTTGATGAATGCCTCGAGAGGGAAAGAAGGTATCTGATGGAGAGCCATTAACTAAAATGGAAAAAAAAAAGTGAGGAGGCTAGGGAGACAATCCAATTAATCCTCTTTTGGCAGAAGCCAAAATCCTGCAGGACGAACATGATATACTCCCGGCTCAATTTGTTAAAATATTTCGAGAGGTCCAACTTGAGAATAATTCTTGGACTTTTGGTAACCTTTAGGGAGTGAATAATTTCATGGGCCATGATGATTCCATCAAGAATTTTCCTGCCTTCCAAATAGCCAGATTTCTTAGGAGAGATGAGGAGGGGCAAGAGAGGCTTTAGACGATTGGCAACCACTTTGGAAATGATTTTGTATATGACATTGCATAATGAGATGGGACGATACTTACTGGACGAAGAAAAATTTTCTTCCTTGGGTATGAGAGCTAGAAAGGTGGCGTTTAGAGCTGGAAGGACCCATTGCTTGAAGCAATACTCTTCTACAAGTTCCCAGATCTCATTCTTGATCAAGTCCTAGATAAAATGAAAGAAGTTGGTTGTGAATCCATCAGTTCCCAGTGTTTTTCCATCCTGTAGTTGAGATACTGCTAATTTAACATTCTGAAGCGTAGAGGGTTTCATAAGCATAGAGTTTTTATCCTCAGAGATAAGAGGGGAAATGTTCTGGAGAATGATGTTTATTGCCTCCGATCAGTCGGGTCATTCGTCAGAGAGAATATCTCTATATTAGGAGACCAATTCATGCTCAATATATATATATATTTTCTAGGTTCTCTCCCTGAGCATTGGAGAGTGACATGATTCTATTATTCATTCAATGCTGAATGGTGGAGTGGTGGAAGGATGTTTTGTTTCTTCCCCCCTCCTTTAACCATTTTATTCTCAATTTTTCTTGCATAGGATTTCATTCTGTTCGTTTCTAGCTTCTAGTTGGGAGGTGATTTGTTCTTCTTGGAGATTTAGATCCGGCTATCTCCCCTCTAGAATTATCCTTTGTAGTAGCTTATCCATATGTTGATCCAGCTTGAGTTGGTCTTGGAACATGTTTCCGAAGGTGTGCTTGTTATAGAATTTAAGCGTTACCTTAAGGGTTTTCATATTTTGTTGAATGGTGTACATTTTGGTGACTCCGGGAAATTGCATTTGGGTCCACAAATGTTCGACCATTTCCTAAAATTTGGGGTGAATGAGCCAGAATGTTTCAAAATGGAACGAAAACTGAGAATGAATGCCAGGTTGGTTCCATTGCATGTAGATGGGCGAGTGATATGACCCTACGGAGGGGAGGATGGTGATAACAATATCTCCCCCACATGCTAGGAGAGATTCACTGATTAGAAATCTATCCAGCCTGGATTCAATTTTTTTTTCTCTGCCTCTTTTTTTGTTCTAGGTGTATAATCCATTGGAAGTAGGTAGATCCATCAGGGCATTGGAGGCGATAAATTCTTTGAATTGAAGGTTGTCTACTTCCAGGATCCTGCATCCCCCTTTCTTTTCCTCAATCGTTGATATCATGTTGTATTCCCCACCTACAATTCTATGGGAATTAGGGATTTGATTCTGAAGCTAGGAGAGGTAGGTGAGCAACTAGATTTTGAGGGGAAGGTTTTATGGATTGTAAACATTGGTGATGAAACCATGAATCCCAAAGCTCGGGATGTGGAATGAGCCCGATATGGTGTTTCAGGTGGCTAAGAATTTGGAAAGAATGATTTCCTAGGGGTTCCATGCAATGGCCAAAACTCTAGAGGCCCCAGAGGCATAAAAAACTACAACCTTACAACCTTTCCAGAGTCTCGGAAGGAGGATTTGGAGGTGGAGGTGAGAATTTTTAGTTTCTTGAATCATTAGGAGGGAGGATTGTTCTCTATGAACTTTCCTCTTTAGCATTTTATGGTGGAGGGGCTATTGATTCCTCTAATATTATAGGAGATAACATTCATCAGGAATGATTGGGGCATGAGGGAAAGAACTCACTGAGCTAGGAATATTTCCCTGATTCAAAAAGCTGGTGTCCTACGATAATGATACACTGGAGATCAGTTCTTCTGCCCCATTTCTTGGTTTCTTTGGTGTTCTTTCTAATCTTTCTAGAGGAGCTTCCTTGGATTCCCAGGCAGGGGGCAGCTCTATCTTTGGTGAGAACAGAGGTAAGGGTTTGAATCTAGCCCGATGGGATGGAGTGGAAGGCTTTATTAAGACAAGCTTCCTCCATACCATGGATATCCAGGTCACCGAAGTCTATGTCAACTAGATCTTCTTCCATGGGGATTTCCTCAAACTGAGGTATTTTTGTGTTTTCTAGTGGAGGGGGAGTGTCTGAGGTGGATGTGATATTCTTAGCGTTTAGGATCCTGGATTTTCCAGAGTCTTGGCTGGGGATCTAAGCCTCTAGATCGAAATTTTTTTTCTTGTTACTGGGTTTTTCTCCCTCAATCTCCATGGTTGTATCTTCTAGGATAATAGATAAAGCAACAAAATTGTTGTTCATAGCAGGATTAGAGTTTTGTGAGTTTACCTAATGATTTTTTTGTTTCCTTCGTCAGTTCTGGACCTTGGTGAAGTGTTCTACATCCAGTTTTCCTGTGTTGCTTGAGGTTTGGTTGACCTGATTGAGAGATAAATCCCTGAAGAGATGCCCATGCTCATGGAATTTGCGACATAGAAATGGCACGTGCTTGTAGTCGATTGTTTGGACCCACTCAAAATTGTCATGTAGAAGGTTGATGTAGTCTAGAAGTGCTTTTGCAATATGCATGTAGATGCAAATGCGCACATAGGAGGTTTATTTGTTGATTCTTGTTGGCTTATCTACCTTTATGAATTCTCCTAGCAAGTTTCCAATATCTTTTAGGGTGAGCTCGTATCAGTAGTCTCATGGGAGGAAAAATAGGCACACCCACACTGGTGACCATGAAAGGTCCTCCTTGTCTGGGTTGAACCTTTCCACCCAGTTATGAAGGTAGAGACCAGCAGAGTTAAAAAAGTATGGTCTGCCATCCATGACTCTGTTCTTGTCTTCCAGACATGTGAAGATGATGGTAAATGATCCCTTAGATCCAAGTTGGAGGTATATGTTGCCTTATGGTTTCTAACTAGCCATGATCCATCCACAAAGGGCCCTCTCTGTGAGCCAGATGTCGATAAATTTACCAATGGGTACGTGGTCTTTCATGTGCTGAATTTCTGAATTTATTCTTTGTGCAGGGAGCTATAGCTTTGGTAGTTTCATCTTTTTGGGGATGCATCTCGAGGAGGGTGCCATGCCATCAGAAGCCTGGTGATTTTCCACAGGGGTCGAGCCATTGTTAGGATTTGAGCTGCCCGGGGATTGGGTATTCATGTTTGTGTCATTTTCATGTGGTTGCTATGACATTGCATTGGCCTATGATACTATTTGGGAGGGACCCTATGTCCCTCCCTTCGATCCTGTCATGGGACCTGTAGTAGATCCACCCACCAGAATGAGGGCTCTTAGAGCAGCGGGGGTACAATAGATGGGCAATAAACAAGGTGATGTAGGAGGGTCATCAAACCCTAGGTGGCCGCCATGGCCTTCAAACCCTAGATGAGGAACCAATAATCATTATCATGAATATTACTGGCTTTTGTTGTTCAAATTTTTATCTGCAACTTTCTTGTATGAATTCTTATCAATCATCTTTTTTAGCTCTATCACACACGGGGTCCTATCTTCAATCCAAAAATATTTCAATTCCTGTGTAGTCTTAGAGTATATAAAATAAATAAGCCTCTTAGCATACAAAACTATGTTTTGGGACTTTTCTTTATTTTCTGCAATAATACCTTCCAAATCTCTCACAATACTCTTTTATTCTCCAATGATAACAAGCAAATCCCACACATCCTTAACAACTTCAATAATCTTGGTCCATATGATTTCCTTAGCCTAAATGAGGGGCATGCTCCCTTTCACTTTCTCTTTCAGCTCTTTTATTTCTTGACAATCAATCTAATAATCATGTCTATACTTTTCTTCATTATCTTTGGTCATTTGTACTTCTTGTTCTATGACTTTGATCACCTTGCAAGAAATTTCCACATCTCTTCGTGACTTTTTAAAATAAATTTCTGTCATTCTTAACTTAGTCATGACTCAAGTTAGTTTGGCAGTAGGGTCTTCAGAATCTGATGAAATAACAACAGTGCAAACATGAGAGTCTATCTTATTTTTCTGCATATCATTCATCTCCTTTAATTTAGATAAATCCTCATACTTAGTCAACGAAGTCTGCAACAACTTCTCTTTCTATGTTTCTACTTGATCTACCTCCATATCGATTGGGTGTTCTCCAGTGGGAAGCTTAAGCTTCTATTTCAAGACTTCGATCTTAGATTCATAACTCAGCAACAAATTTTGAACTGCTGATTTATATTCAAGGTCAACTCCAATCTTGATAATTATATTTTTCAATTATTCATTTTTTTGGAGTAAGCTCTTGAATTTTCTTTCTCCAGTTTTAATTGTTTAATCACTTTACTCAACATGTTTTCAACTTTGGAAGGAGTTGAAGTAGTCTTGTTCATATCATTAAAAATCAAATGACCAGTCAACATATGATGATTAATCTTGTCCGGGAGGGGAATGTTTTTTGCATCAACTGTTAAATTAACAATTTTGAAAACAACATAGGATGTCACATTCATGGTTGAAGGATGAGAAAATTTTGTCTTTAGTTGATCATTTTCCAAATCCATTATTGATAGCAATCTAGTATGCTCAGGAGAGATCTGGGATTCTTATTGAGATTCTATATTCTCCCTTATCTTCTTATTCCTTTCCTCAATCTATGAAAAAAATTGCTTGATATTTGAAACATAATCATGGGATGTGTCCTTAGGAACAGGAGATGAGGGAGTATAGGAAGTTTCCCCCAACTTCAAACAATATCTTAGCATGATTGATGAAATAATTTCATCCACTATATTTGTTTTCTTAGCTTCTTTCTCTGAATCCCTTCCAAGTCAATTACTTCTTCTCTTCCCCTTGTGAGGCCTTTTTCAGTGGGATGTGGGGTTTCTACCTCCATTTGCACAGATGTAGAATATTTTCCACCATTTTCCAACTTTTCCACCTCAGGTCTAGCTTCATGAACAAAAGGAGCATATCCATTTTCTAGTCTGCGATTTGAGATCACATGATGTGGGTCATAATCCCATTTTTCCTCTAACAACAAATGCATGGCATCGAACGTCTTATGAGCTTCTTCAATTGCTTGTCTAGAATTTACAATAAATAGGCTAACAGTCCTGGGTAATTTGAATATATGACCCTTTTTCATAGGCACAAAATGAATTTGATCCACATTAAGACTCTGCCTTATGAACTCTAAAGAAAAAATTCTCATAGGAACAAAAGTAGCCAATCTGAAAGGTTCAATATCAGCTCCATATAACCTAATCTCCATATGATCCTCAAAATAAAACCAATCCAAAAACTTCACATATTTAATTAATTGTAAAAAATGACTGGGCTCTGGGCAACAAACGTGGTGCAGGTGATCCATTCAAAATTGAATATACAATTGGAAGGAAATAAGAAGTAAAATCAAACAGGCCTTCATTTCCCAGCTCCTTCGTTACTATATCTATCTAGAAGACCACTGAATGCCTATTTTTATTTACATCCACAACATTTAATCCCAACTGATTAAATATTTCCACATGACTATATAAAAACAAATAAGTAACCAAGGATGGAAACCTAAAACACCCAGTAAGTGATAGATTCATGAATTGAGTATTGACAGAATTATTTGAATAAGCAGGAATATCTAAAACCACCCCAGGTCCATCATTAGAGAAAAAATTCCCAAAATTGTTTTATCTATCATTGCAACATTCTATTTTCCTATAATCTTAGCCAAAATATGCAGAACTGGTCTTATATCTTCAGCAAAGAGATTCAAAGGAAATTTATCTGAGTCTAGGAAAAATTGTGTTTTTTTGAGCATTAGATAAAATAGGATTTGAGAAAACTCAGGTCCAGGAAAATCTTGTAAATATGTGGATATAAATTCATTAGAGAAACTAAAATAAGAATCTGCAGAGGGATAAAAGATATATTTCTGAATTAAGAGAGTAGATACTTGGAAAACATTTTCTCCCAACTAGTTCATCACAAAACATTTCTAAGGGTACAAAGACAAAACTAGCCAATGAATGAATTCTGGGAATAGATAGGTTTGTGGAAAAAATGCTAATAAGACCCCTAAATTAACTAGAGCATAATAGACTGGAAACTTGGACTAGTTCAGAATGAAAAGTTGGTAAAACAGAGGATGGTCAACTGGACAAACCATGTCTACAACGTTTCTTTCAGTATCCATCAAAGGAATGTGGGTGGAAGGCCTGACCAAAATGATTTTCTTTGCCATTTTTTGAAAAATTGAAGTGCAATTATGTGAAATTCCTAGCTCTAACAAGGCAAATGGTGACTTGGATGCTAGTACAGAGCTTGGAAACTTCGGCTGCTCAAGAGAGGATGTGGACAAAAGATGAGGACGCACCCTATTATAAATGAGGCAAAACTCAGTGGGAAAGGATGTTGCATGGAGATGAAATGAGTGAAGATATGGATGACAAGACAGGGGGAATGACACATGATATGGTGACGTGGGACAATGACGTGGCTGGCTCGCTTGATGACGTTGTGGGCTCGGTTGTTGTCTTCACTTCGGGGGGGACTCCGTTGTATGGGAAAGCTTTCGAAGTTAATCTGAACCATTCATTATGAGTCAATGGGCAGAGGTCAATGATCTTGCTGAGGCACCCCTCACCATAACACCTATGTTGTTTGTGGTGCTGGGTTTGCGGCATCGTAGAAACAGTGACATATCCATGAGCTCAGTAGCATAACTTGCTATATTTCTAACTTGTGATCTAGAGGATGGTCCCACTTTGTCTGCATCCAAATACTTCGCTAAGTGTTTAGTGAATCATTTATTCATTTTTTTTTCATTTTGTACAAATATATATGTTTTTTTTCTTTTTTCAAAAGAGATATTAAAATGCATACACTATATAAAATGTTAAAATGAGTCACAACATTTGGCTCCTCCTAGGGATAGTGTTATTTGTAGGAGAACACTAAGAACCACAAATTAGTGCCTTCACTTTGGGCATGGAGTCAAATGTGACTTACACATTGTAATGAGTTACTCACCAATCTATGTACAATGATAAAACTGATATATACAATTATGGGACCATGGATTTTAGTGTTGGAAGTAATGTTTGAGATGATTCCCATTTACTCGCAGTTGTAGCAGTTCCCCATCCAAATTTTTCAAAGGGAAAGTATTGTTAGTTCTGGATTCAACAATCTTAAAAGCACCATACCAAAGAGGATCAAATTTCCTATGTTTGGCTTTACCTTCCCTTATAGTGTGCCATCTTAGAACAAGATCACCTGGTTGGAAGAGAACATCCTTTTCTTTTCTGTCAAAAATTGCTTTCATATTCTCCTGATAACTGATTAAATTTTCTCTGACCTTATCCCTACTTTCACTTAGCTCCACCAACTTATTCATCCTTATGACTAAAGGGCTTGGTTCTTCTTGGGCTTCTTGAATTAAAGCTACTACAAGATTTATCAACTGACTAAGGAATAATGCTTATGTGCAATACACCAACTCAAATGGTGATTTATCAGTTGATCTTCTAGTAGTTACTCGACTTGCCCAGAGAGCAAACTTCAATTTTGAATCCCAATCTTGTTGATTCTCTGCTATAGTTTTCTTCAAAATTATTACCAATGTTTTATTTGAGGACTCTGCTAACCCATTCTGTTGATTGTGATAAGCAGTAGAGTGAGATACGATAACATTTTATTTTTGACAAAAATAAATCAAATTTGCAGATTTAAAAACTTGAGCATTATTTGTTACTAACTTCTTTGGGCAACCAAATCTACTAAAAATATTTTCTTCTAATAATTTCATCACTACCAAGTCATTCGCCTTTCTTGTTGGTATTTCCTCAACCCACTTTGTAAAGTAATATTTCCTTGTTAGTATCCACCTGTACTGTCCACTGGAGGGTGGATTTATTTCTCCAACAAAATCTAACCCCCATTGCCTAAAAGTCTCTTCTATGAGGACAAGAATTAAAGGTATTGGCACTAACTTCTTCTCGAAAAAAGTCTGACATTTGTGAAAAATTCTTACTGATCTAAAAATAATGAAGTCCATTAGAAAACATCTTTCAAGATCTTGTGAGTTTTCACTTTCTAGCTACACTGACCTCCACACAGGCTATGATGATACTCTTTAATTATATCAATGGTTTCTCCCTCTGTCAAATAGAGCACCAAAATACCAGTTGAATCCATCCAACATAAATTTCCATTCCCAATTATATACTTTTGAGCCTTCACCTTCATAGCTCTGAATTTTGATCTGTTCAAGGTAGGAGGACAACAAAGAAAACATAAATAATGTAAAACATCCTTGTACCATTCATAACACAAGAATTGTCTTACAATATCCTCGATATTGTCTTACCATCTGAAGAAGCAATCTTAAAAGCAATGACTGGTCCAAAAATACCATGGGATGATTTTCATCATTAGTCATATTTTCTCCCTAATTTGCATGAGGTTGAATCAAATTAGTCTGGTCCTCCTTGAACTGGAAGTGTTCATAAAATTCTAAATCCTTTGGCCCTAGCACAGATTTTTTTTTAAGGTAATATGTCTAATATCTCGGAAACAATTCCATTGAACATTTCCAGGAATCCCAATGTCATCGAGAAAATATTCATTGGAGTTGAATGTTCCCCTGAAGAAATCGATATTTATACTGGCCTTTTTAAGGAATTTCGAGATGTGTTTGCTTGGTCTTATGAAGAAATGCTTGTAATCGATCCATCGATAGTTTATCATGATATCAAGACATATGAAAATGCTAAACTTTTACAACAAAATATTCAACCGGTAAATCCTAGGAAAGATGTGGCTATTATAGTTGAGGTTGAAAATTTGCTTAAGGCGGGTTTCATAGACCCCATTCCCTTGAATAAATGGGTCTCTAATCCAGTCCTGGTTGATAAAAATCAAGGAACGATCTGGGTATGCATTGAATTTAGGGATTTAAATAAGGCTTGTTCTAAAGATAATTTCCCCACTCCTTTCATTCATCACATCATTGATGAATGTGTGGAAACCAGATATTCTCCTTCATGGATAGTTTCTCAGGGTATAATCAAATAACTATCCATCTTGAAGATCAACACAAGACAACTTTTATTTTCCCCTAGGGCATGTTTGCAAACAAGAAGATTCCTTTTGTCCTCAAAAATTTTGGAGCTACCTTTCAGCGGGCCATTTCTTATGATTTCCACGACATCAAGAACATAAGAGAGGCATATTTGGATGACCTAATTGATCATCCTTGAAAGATAATAGATCATACAAATCTCCTTCATTTTATTTTTTAATGATGTCCTTATTACAAGATATGATTAAACCCTAAAAAGTACATTTTTGTTGTCACATTCGGTCAGTTATTAGGATTCATAGTGTCAAATGAAGATATTTGTGTTGATCCCTTCAAGGTTGAGGCAATACTTCAATTTCCTCGCTTGTCAACTATTCATCAACTGCAAAGTATCCAAGGAAAATCCAATTTATTAAGGATATTTATCATAAATTATGTCGATATTATGAAAAGATTTGTGAAATTATTGAAGAAAGTAGATTCAATTATATGGGACGATTTCTCTCAGCCCTATTTTGATGCTTTGAAAAAAAACATTAACCTATACTCCTTTATTGAGTTGCGACAGAATAAACCATTGGTATGGTTCTGGTTCAAGAAGATGATGCTCTTCAAGAGCATGTGATTTATTATCTGATCTAAGGCTTAGTCAGTCCTGAACTTAGGTATTCTCATATAGATAAATTGTATTTGGCAGCAATTCATGTTGTCCAACGGATCTATCATTATATTATGCTTATAAAAACTTTTGTATTAGTTGACGTCAACCCATTTCAATTTTCCCTCAGTAGGAGAGTGATTGGGATAAAATATAATAAATAGATTGCCATCTTACAAGAATTTGACCTCGAATTTACGTCAGCCAAATTCAAAAAATATTTAGTCTTCACAAAATTGATTTCAGAGTTGCCTTGTGAAGAAGATATTGTTTATGAACAGTGTTGGGGGATTAAACCCACAGTCCCAATTTTTCTTTAATAAACTCAATCCCTTGCTATGTATAAAGGCATTCAAAACTCCTTTCCCAATCAATTTCACAATCTGGGCAAAGTCAACATGTTCTAAATTCTAAGCTAGCAATTTAAATAAGTGTCCACCCAAAGTCTGGCAATTCACAATCCAAATTCTAAAGCTGATATATCTCAATCAGAGATTGAGATATCACAGTACTCTTCTTGTGCTTATAATAATCCCTCAGCAATTCTATTTTCCAATTAGCCACTATTAACTCTGTATGCGGAGCTTATACTCCTTCCAACATTTGGGTTTCGAACCTTAGAATAAACCCTCCTTACGAAAGCAACTATTCAACACACGCATCATCCACTCAACGCATATGTTCTAACTTTACGAATATTTCGCTCAACCCAAGGCATGACCTTGGTTTCACTCAAGGTGCTAACATAATGTTTATTAATTCAATCACCTGCTCGGGTGTCGAGGACCATTACATAAAACCTTTGAATCTGGGGTTAACCAAGCGCTTCTATACACAATGCTTTCGACACCTCAGGAGTAGTTTATATCCACAAGTATTAAAGCTAATGGACTTTACGTTAATACCCGCACCCGTTAACTTCATCAGGTCTCATAGTGTATATAACTCACACCTTCAATCGACAGTTCATATGCACTTTCAACCATGGCTTGAAACATTTCTACGACCGTTTGTAATTCATTTCATTTCGCTGGGCCGACACATAACTTACCTACCAAATCTGATGGTTGACGGAGCATCGCGTCGGGTTGGGTGATCCAACACTCCTTGTGAGCTTTCACATTTTTTTTGGGCTCGAGCATTAACACTCACAAATCATGTGACATTCGTTGTTTGGTGAAACCACCCTTGGCTTACGTGTCAGTCAATGGGCAATATCACGTTATTTTTATGAAAACAACTTCCACTCTTTCAATCGTGCGAATACCATTGGTATCTCGGATGTCGGTTTTACTGTTCAATTCACTGTTTCAATTCTCCTTGCTTGAGGTTCCGTCCTTCTATACAATAACTTTGGTTCATCACAATTTCCCAGAAGGTTAGTCTATTCTAAATGAATTCCATAGTGGAGCTTGTGAAGTTCATCTATCTAGGCTTTCTATAGCTTAAAAAATCTTTTGTGTAGGTTATTTTTGGCCCTCGATCTTCCAATATTGCATTGAAGCTGTCAAGAAATGTCATCCTTGTCAGGTACTACTTGAAAAATACGTGCTCATCCATCTCTTCTTTTCCCCATCATCAATGTCGGACCTTTCATGAAGTGGTGTATTGACTTTACTACTTGTAATATGGCTTCAGTTAAGGGTCATAAGTAAATCATTGTAGCAATATACCACTTTAAAATGTGGTTGAAGCTATGCCTACTTTCAAATATGACAATGAGACAATGACTCGTTTCCTATTCAACCAAATAATTTCATGTTTTGGTATTCCAATGGATATTGCCACTGATCATGGAAGTCATTTTCAGAATAAGATGATGTCTAAATTAGATTTAAAATTGGGATTTCGGTAGGAGCATTCATCTCTATATTATCCTCAAGCCAATGGTCAGGTTGAAGCTGTGAAAATATCCCTCAAAACTATCCTACAAAATACAATAAACAAAGCTAAATCCAATTGGCACATCATGCTATATCCTATGCTTTTGGAATACCAAATGTTTTTCAAGACCACTACATATTTATATCTTTTCAACTAGTTTATGGTTTAGAATCAATCTTCCTTATGGAATGTGAGATTCCTTCTTTTAAACTAGCAGTCCAACTTCTTCCAACCACTTTTAATCTCGAAGAATTCCTCATTCATTTGGAACATCTAGATGAGCAACGTTGAGATGCAACCACAATGAATGAAGCAAATAAAAAGTGAATAAAATCCAAATATTATAAGACTATGTGTCCTAGGGTTTTCTTTGAAGGTGAAATTGTCTTGGTCTATGACCAAGATAAGGATACCTTGGGGGAAGGAAAGTTCAAACCCATGTGGTACGACCATTTATTACCAAAAATGTCTTGAAGAAAGGTGCATAGAGTTGGTTGAATTTAATGGAAATGTGTAGTCAGAGCCCATAAATGGGCTCTTCTTAAGAGTTATTATGCCTAGGTTGTTGCCTAGTATCTTCTTTGTTTTGTAGATATTGTACATATTTTTTGTTTTTTTCTATGGGTCTTGTGGTGATATTGGTATCTTTGGTATTCTTTGGCAAGTTTTGACGGATGATCTAGTGTATCTAGGATTTTTCGATTGTACTAGTACACATACTCATAACTTATCTTATGCCACTTGGGTTCTATATTATCCATCTAGTCAATTTCTAGTCTCAAGAGGCATATGTATCCATCCGGCCTCCAACAATATGGTTGAATATAGTGTTGTCATTAATTTACTATCTGAGGAAATATCATTTGTATTGAATCATTAGTAGTTTATTTGGATTCGTAGATGGTGGTGTCTCAATTAAATAACATTTATCATGTAAAAGATCCTTTATTACATCACCAATTTCTAAGAGTACAATTATTACAAAGATAATTTAATTTTATTGCTTTCATTCATATTCCACGACCAGAAAATTTGTTTGTTGATTATATAGCTATTCAAGCATTAGATTGGCACATTAATCATTCATCTCATTAAAATAAAAATAAATACCATAAAATCATCTGTATATATGATCAACACATCATGAAACTATCTATATATAGATGGGAATAATATGTCTAAAATAATAATAAAAAATTGGACAAATGTTCTACAAAATTATAGCTTAATCTTGATCATGTCCATAAAAATATCAATCATCTAAGTCTAAATTTGTGGGCCCTATTGTGGATGAGCATCATGGAAAAATATGATGGCATTTGTCACCCTTTGAAAGAGTTGCACCCACTCCCATGGTACCCCTACCACTCATCTTTGAATAGCCTAAGGGAGATCCTCTACGCTTTCCATGGAAACCTGAAGAGTCAATCTCTCCAAGTTCCTTTGGATTGCATGAATGAGTCTCTTAGACTTAGTTGTTTCTCACTCTGTGTAACATCCTAAATGGAAAAACTCAGCAATACATGCCAAAATAACACATTTTTCAGAAATGTATGCAATGAAAGTTAAATTCAGCTCATGGATCCCTTAGATCTGATATTATAATGACTATATATGAAAGGAAATCAGAAACAAATCATGATTTCATAGTTAAACAGGCCTCCTATGCCATAAATATCTCAAAATCATGCCAAAATAGGGACTGCAACCATGTATAAAAGCTGGAATACCATGAAAACATTATTTTATTACCTTTGTAACAACAGTAGGTTATAAATCAGATCTAGAGAAATTATTTGGACAAAAATTTAGATCTATGGCAGATCCATGCACTATACAAGCTCTTTTATTAATCCCCCTTGGGGTTTCCAGCAATACACCATGTACAAAATGTAGATCTGAGTTTTAAGACTAAATATCTATGGAAATATTCATATCTGGAAAGTGGATCTGATCTGATATAAAAAATAAACTGATCTCCTCCAATAGATCTCCAAAGTGAAGGGAAAATCCCCAACACTCAAAAAATCATCTTTGTTGGCTTGAGGAGCCCTGACCCAGGTTCGGTGTGCAAGGTTTGCCAAAAAACCCCTATATGATTGGCCCTTTAGGAAGTGACCTACTTGCGCAAGTCAAAGTCTCACCCGAAGTAGTATGGGTGGGTGCTGGAACCAAGTTTTTGCACCCTGAGAAAGGATGGGTAAAGCAAGCAGAGCTTCGCTAGGGCCTGTAATCCCCGATTGCCTTGTTTTGCGCAGGATTAATTAAGTCTCTATTCACTCCATGTGCACTAGATCTATAGTTATATGCTCGTTATAACATCAATACAACAATACATAAACATAACATAACAGATCTAGATCCAAGAACGCAGTACACAGATATTTCGCATCTTAAAGATAGAAAATGCACAATACAAAAATTATTAGTAATTGACACAAAAGTACTCACAAATTCAGTTCTCTAACAATATTCAGCATCCATTCATTCATCAATCCTTCCTTACAATTCCCTTCCCAACCTGCGCACACAGTAGCAGGGTCCGCACACAGCTGGACTTGGATCTCCGCACACACAGCCAGCAGGAGTCTGTTCCCCAAACCCAACAGATAGCTTAAATCACAATTTGCATCAATAGTTATCATTTCTTATCCTTTTACAATACAAAATGCATCTCTATTTATAACAATCTAGCCTAGACTTTCCTATGGTCTGCAACCCATGGTTTTCGGACCCCAAGTTTACCCTTTCACCCAATACAATGCTTTCAGGGCTTTGACCCACCCGAAAACCCCTCTGATAGATTAAATATAATCAAAAATATTCAAAATGGACCAGTTTTGCAGCTGGTTAGGAGACCCTATTCCAACAAGCTCTCCAAATGGTGCACTGAATCACCCTATAACAGCTCCTTTAGAAATAACGTAGATCTAGACTTCTTCTGCGTTGTAGGGGATAAAATACTATTGGCCTACAACAAAGATATGAAAATGTAGCTCAAAACCTTCAATACTGTCCTCCCAATGGATCATAACCCTTCTCCACTAAAAATAAGTATTGAAATGGCCTAGATATGAAGATCTAGTCTCCACTTCTTGTAGCTTACTGAAACAGTCAAATCCTCAACATGATCTGCGCTGTCAAAGGAAGATGAAGCTTGGCCTCAAGCCAGATAGTGGAAAATATGGTGCAAGGCTCTTCCAAGATCTCCTCAAGGAAAGAGAAGGAATTCCTAAACAGGAAGACCTTGTGCTAAACATCACTCTATCTCATCTAAACAACCAGAGAAAGAAAATACGTCTAAACAGACCATATAATCATAAAAGCATAATCATAAGCTAACCCCATATGGCTTCCATCCTCCTCCTTATAAAAAATGTGAGCCTTCTCACCTTGGGTCCCACTCATTAGGGTTTCCATCTTCATGCAATAAATCTCCCTCCAAAATTACACTATCTCCATTAGTCTTACTCGTCTTTTTACAACACTGTTTGATTTAGTCAATATTGATTGGATCAATCTTGACTGGATCAACCTTGACTGGATCTCCATGCAAAGTCTTCTTCCACACTCAACGTGGCTTTATTCTATCTATCTAAAAATATCTATATTCCCATCGAGTTATCTTCGTTAATGTTCCACATCCTCCATCTTAACTTAGTTGGCTTGGTCAAACTTGACTTTGTCTACATGCATTAAGCCTTGTTCACACATGAAGGTGTTTTTATCTAGCTGTGAATATGATCCTTTCCCCATTAAGAGGGTTTTTATTGCTGATAGAAATATTTATGGGTCTCCCTACCCATTTATTCATCTAACTACGTGTTTGGAGAAAAATTAATATTCCTAATAGTTGCATGTTAATTTACGAATATTACAGTCCTCCCCTTCCAAATGTTGCTTGTCCTCAAGCAACTACAAGGATAGAATTGAAGAACCTCCCCTCTTCCTCCTATAGCATCCTCAAGTGACGAGTTCCTTCAAAGAACAAGATGCTTTCTCAACAATATGCTCTTAAATTGTTCCTCCCATGTGTAAAAGTATGCCTTTGCTGAAAATTCCAAATGGCTCTCAACATGAAAAAGTGGGACATGTATGGAAACAAAAATATGTGCTCTAGATGCCTTCTTGAGGCATGGAATCAAAAATATATTGGGAATCATCATCCCCATGTGAAGCCTCCATCTCCAAGCTATCATCCATAAAAAGTGAGTCACCCTCCAACATGGCAACTCATGAAACAACTCGTGCAAAGAAGGTGGGCTGCATGGCTGAATATGTGGGACTAAAATGTCCATCCCACACTGATTCTCTCTCCACTTATGATATGCATGGGGCTGCTTCTGATCTTGGGCTGAAATATCACGGACTCCAAGAATGATCCAAGTCACCCCATCAATAAAAAATTCCATGAAGTGCCTCTCCCAAGAACTCAAGTTCCCCAAATGGCTCCTCCCACATGAAGACAAGAGGTGTAGTGTAGCAATCATCGTTTTCCCATTATTTCTCCTTAAACATGCAACGTATGAAGTATGGAGAATCATACTCCCAGTGGGCACCTCCAACTCTTGTGCCACTCTCCCAACAAGTCTTCCCATAAACATAAGAACATCATCAATATATGGAAGCATAAACAAATGAAAGAAAGTTGCCAAAGGACAACCAGGAGGTGGATCACAGTTCCATACATCGAACCAGCGTAGTGCATCCCTTGCATGTCTCAAAACAAAGTGTAACAAGTGTCTTTTCAACCACTTGTTTTCTGCCAAAATCATCCTACAAGATGGAATCATGAAAGTACAACTTGATGCCAATGGTGCATACCACAAATCATGTGGCATCCTCCAAAAACCACAAATAGAATGGCCAACATCAATGCTGCAAATGGCCTCAAGTACATCACAATAGAAAATACAAGAAGGAAAGGCCCTCCTTGGCACAATATGCAACTCATAAAAAATAAAGGATTACATATCATGAAACATAAATATACATCCTCTATCATGTACTTTGGTCATTGAGATGAAATGGCTCAATTGAAAGCTCTCCCTCACTACAAATGAGTAGGGACGTGGTTGTGACAACCTCTCTATCATCATCTGGGATATGCATCTCTCCATATGATGATATACATCCTTTTGGATGCCCTCCCAAGTGAACTCCTCCATTAAGGAATGATATGCATCAAATTGCATGGAAAGAAATCCCACCAGTGTTGCATGTAGATCTCTCTGCTTATGCTTGAAAATGTAAGTCAAGAAGATCATATCATGGTAATAGATGTCTCCGTCCACCACTCCATCTCTCTCATCTCCTACATGCCTCTATAGTGCATCATATGTGAAGTGACCCTGGGAACACTCTGGAAAACAACCCAAGCTCCAAAGTGAAAGCATTGTTGGCCTTTGTAATAAGGCTCTTGTCATATCATACCCTGATCCTTTGACATCCCACATGTCAAAGTCATAATCAAACATAATGATGCTATATGTGAGAGATCCCTCCCAAAGTGGAAGAACCTCCTCATCCTCCAAGGTTAAAGAGTATCCCCTTTGCACCATGATAGTGCCTTCTCCTACTCCTGCAACATCATGCAAAGTATGGGAGAAGATCATCCCATACTCTCTCCGTAACAACCAAAGCAACAACAACTCTAGTTGCCTCCCCACACCATCACCATATAGGTCATGAAGAAACAACATAATAGTTAATATGAGAGGTATCACATCACCCCAATACATCAAAACTCCTTACTGTCATATGATGTAAGTGTCATGCCAAAGTCCATCCTCCCACATACCCCTTGAAGAAGAATATGTCTCATGATGGCCAAATGTTTTCAAGAGTAGCCAACACAGTCTTTCATCCTAATGTCCAGTGTCATAGATCTGCAAGTGTTTTCTCAACCTCTTGTTCATCATCATCACCCGTCCAACCCATGGTGAGTTTCTATCATCATGTCTAAAAGTGGCATCCCTCCAATGGAGAATACCATCCTCCCAAATCAGATTTCTGTCTTTGCATTTCATGTGATATTGAAATGCAATCTCCTCAATGACCAAGTTGATCCCATAAGGATCCAAATAGGGGGTAGGCAAAAACCTCCCATCATGATGTGTAGGGCTCATAAAGGAGTATCCAACACAAAAATGAGAGATGTTATCCATCCTAAGATGTCCTCCATCATCTATCTGCTCCCCCTTTGTTATATATATGGGAAGGTCATTGGAATGTTCCAACAATGGTTGGGCCCCCATCTTATCAATGCTGCTAAATGGCAGCGCTGTTGATCTCCCTGATGGTGCAACTGCTACCTCAAGATTAGATCCAATGATGAACACATAGTTTTGCAATGTATTTTTCAAGACCATACTCACCCCGTCCTCCAAGAAACTACATTCCAACTTCAAGGGTTGTGTGCAACTCATCAATGATACATTAGGATGAATGTTTGTCTCTTCCTTGAATGAATCAAGGCTGATCAACGCAATGAAAGTTTGCTGCTCCAAATCAGCAATATATTTTGACCCTTGGTCATGCAATGGTACATTCCCCTCATCCTCCACGTGATGTATTGAAATAACAAGGAATGGAAATATGTGCATACCTTGGTACAAATTGGGAACATCTTGTACTATTACAAGGCTTCCTCCTTCCGGTGTGATGGCTTCTCCAACTACTGATGATGATGGATATTCTTCTATGGCTTCATCAGCACTGGTACAAGTCTCTTATTCTTCATGCATCTCCAAAATGGTGCATGGGGCTCTAGATATCAAGAAATCAAGATCATATTCCAAAGATGCAAGTACCCTTTATCCTGAAACAAGTGCTTCTGTAGTAAATGGTGGTGAGGGATTCTTCCCCTTTGATTTCTTCTTGTCAAACTTATTGATGAACCTTTGAGTAAAATCTGCATATGCAGTCACTTTTGCATGACTCAAATGGCTGAACCACCAATTGTGTGCTTCACCTTCAAGGTGTAGCGCTGCAATCTCAACAAATTCCTTCTCTACTACTGGATGTAGCAAGAAAAATGCATCCAACTTCTTTCCCCAAGCCCTTTCTATGATGAGTATGACCCATCAAAAGTAGAAAATATAAATCTATTACCCTTGATTCTTCTATTGCTGCAAGGTCTCCTTTATTATTTGAGCTGAATGAACCGTGGGAGAGTTAGATTATCCTTGATAGGTCTAGGTTGAGACTTATATTCTGCAAGATATTCACTTAGAATCTCATGATCTAATTTTCCTCCATCTCTATGCCTCTTATATTCAAAATAAAAGGCCATATAATGTTTCTTTGGAGCTCTATGCAATACCGGATCTTCTTTTTGCTGATATGAAGTACATGGACCTTCCTCATCTTGAAACCCTAACGTGGTTTCACTTCTTTCCTTCCTTCTTCTTTGCTTGACCTCCTGGGTGAGGTCCTTCTTAGATCTGAAAAGATATGGGATGAAACTCATTCCTCCCACCATTTTGATCTTTGCTTCCTTCTATAGCATCTTGGCTTGAAACTCACAGGCTGAGCCAAAGATCATGCTTTGATACCACTGTAATATCCCAAATGGGAAAACTTAGCATTACATGCCAAAATAATGCATTTTTCAGAAATTTATGCAATGAAAGTTAAATGCAGCTCATGGATCCCTTAGATCTGATATTATAATGACTATATATGAAAGGAAATCAGAAACAAATCACTATTGCATAGTTAAACAAGCCTCATATGCCATCGATAGCTCAAAATCATGCCAAAATAGGGACTGCAACCATGTATAAAAGCTGGAATACCATGACAACATTATTTTATTACCTCTGCAATAGTATTAGGTTATACATCATATCTATAGAAATTATGTGGACAAAAAGTTAGATCTATGGCAGATCCATGCACTATACAAGATCTTTTGTCAATCCCCCTTGAGGTTTTCAACAATACACCATGTACAAAATGTAGATCTAAGTTTTAAGACTGCATATCTATGGAAAATGGATCTGATCTGATATAAACAATAAACTAATCTCCTCCAACATATCTCCAAAGTGAAGGGAAGATCCCCAACACTTAGAAAATCATCTCTCCAAATGGTGCACTAAATCACCCTGCAGTAGCTCCTTCAGAAATAACGCAGATATGGACTTCTTTTGAGCTGTAGGGGACAAGATACTATTGGCCTGTAGCCAAGATATGAAAATGTAGCTCAAAACCTTCTATATTGTCCTCCCAATGGATCAGAACCCTTCTCCACTGAAAATAAGTATTGAAATGGCCCAGATTTGAAGATCTAGCCTCCATTTGTTGCAGCTTACTGAAACAGTCAAATCCTCAATAGGATCTGCGTTGTCAAAGGAAGATGAAGCTTGGCATCAAGCCAGATGGTGGAAAATATGGTGCAAGGCTCTTCCAAGAGCTCCTCAAGGAAAGAGAAGGAATTCCTAAACATGAAGACCTTGTGCTAAACAACACTCTATCTCAGCTAAACAACCAGAGAAAGAAAATATGTCTAAAATGACCATATAATCATAAAATCATAATCATAAGCTAACCCCATATGGATTCCATCCTCCTTATAAACAATGTGAGCCTTCTCACATTGGGTCCCACTCATTAAGGTTTCCATCTTCATGCAATGAATCTCCCTCAAAAATTACACTGTCTCCGTTAGTCTTACTCATCTTTTTATGGCGCTATTTGATTTAGTCAATATTGACTGGATCAATCTTGACTAGATCAACCTTGAATAGATCTCCATGCAAAGTCTTCTTCCACACTCAATGTGGCTTTATTCTATCTATCTAAACAGATCTATATTCCCACTGAGTTATCTTCTTTAATGTTCTACATCCTCCATCTTAGCTTAGTTGACTTGGTCAAACTTGACTTTGTCTACATGCATTAAGCCTTGTTCACACATGAAGGTGTTTTTATCTAGCTGTGAATATGATCCTTTCCCCATTAAGAGGGTTTTTATTGCTGCTAGAAAGATTTATGGGTCTCCCTACCCATTTATTCATCTAACTATGTGTTTGGAGCAAAATTAATATTCCTAATAGCTACATGCTAATGTAGGAATATTACACTTTGTGTCTCTGTCGCGACGCCTATGCCTAGGATAGCCCTCATGTCTCACTAGTCCAACATATGCATCATGATCAAATAATCTTGTAATATTTTTTTTTCACTCAAGAAATAATTGTAACTTATTAAGATCATATAAAAATCCAAAAAATCAAATAACATAAATATTTTAAATATTTTACCAATATCGCCCCATGCAGTGCCTCCGGGAAGTTCCAAATCTAGGTCCTATCAATAGTGTATGCCTGCATAAGGGTAGTTATCAATATTTATCACTTTTTCTGCCCACCAAAGTAATAATGCATCATCAAATGATACTCGAGTGACTTCACATCCACCAAGTCGCTTGATTAAGTCTACCCATCTAGCCATCCTTGGATCCCTAGAACTGTTAATGGTTGTAGACACTCTAGTTCAAAGTGCTCGAACCCTCTAAAATAAGAGTGAAAAAAGTATGCTACCATAGCAAAAAAAAGTTTGTTTTCCCTTGTCTCACTGAAGACAATTGTTTCTTCATGCATACCAAGAGTGTTGTGAATCAATCAAATACTTTAGTGGTAAGGCACTCTACTGCTAAGAACATGGAAGGATGAGAAGCATGATGTAGTGATTTTGAGCTTGCTACCCTAAGAATGGTAAAGAGAGGGATTTTGATTGGTAGGCTCACTACATTTTTTATTAGTATCTCTAATCCGACCTTGTCAGCCTCTAGTGTGTAGTAGAGTCCTATATAATCATAAACATTGAGGCCTCCCCGGGCTCTCCCTTTCAAATCAACTGGTTCCCATCTTTGAGAAAGTCCTATGATGAAGTATATATATTCCACCTGAATCTGTAAGGGCATCTGATCAATCATAAAAACCTATTGCTTTGGATCCTAGTAATGAATAAGCATCTCTAACAATCGAGTTTGGGTTTTCATATTCTGCATCATGAAAATTTTGAGTAATCCACATCCTCTCAATGCTTCCAATGCCAATGGATCATTTAGAACCTCATTGTAAACATCATTATGTTCCCTTTCTCTCCAAATGATCCTGTAAATTTAGAAGAATTCATCCATTAAAAATCAAATTTATCATTTCTCTCTACACATACGTGACTTTCTCAATAGGCATTCATGTATAGACGCCACTTTTCCTTTAGAAAACTAAGTGTATGGATTTTTATATGCGGTTTCAAAAGAGACAAATCAGGTACATGCAGACGCAATTTTTAAAAATAAAATTCAACAGTGAAAAATCAATTAAATTCGCTTAAAATCAATAAAATCAATGAGTTTGTGCATCTAGAATTACCTGGAAAGTTGGTTGATGATTCGGTTGAGGAAATTGATGGAATCAAGTTGCCCAAATTTTCTCCCAAGCTCTCAATTCTCAACACTTGCAAGTTCAAATGAAGTTTTGGTGAGTCAAAATGTCTTTTTATATTAAAATTTCAAAACCCACTTTTATAAAGTTCATAGTTTTTAACTTTATTATTTTGTGAAATTTTTGACCTTTTGGCTTGAAGTGTTGGGGAGGTTGTTTTGCAGGGTAAATGAAGACTTCGTAACATTTTTTACCATTTCAAATCCACGATTGCAGACCTATATTGGAAGGTTTCTTTTTCGTCACTGCCATATATATTAGGACATATCACTTTTTTGTTCCACTATGCATCTTGACATGATACTGCGATATTTTTCCATAGGGTCGACCCCATTGTGTTGCAATTTTCAAACCACTTTCACTCTGCTTCTTAAAAAATTGTAACATAATGGTAGAGCCACGTCTTCCATGGGCTTCCTATTTAGATCCTCGCTAGCATATGTTGCCCATGCTACAAGAACTATTTAGGCTCGGGAGTCCTCTTTAGTCCGACCATGACTTTTCGATGAAGTCTCATTCAATTTATTCTTCATTATATTTTTATATTTATACCCTAGAGGCTCCCATGTGTTAAGTTTTATTGTTGCATTGCATATTAACTACTTGTAAAATTTTGGACTTAAACTAGATTCACTTGTTCTCGTGTATAAGCCACTTTTTATCATGACATTTATGCAAGTTCAAACCATGAATTCACTAGTCACTGCCACTTGACACCCCTTATCCATGGAAAGAGAATTACTTTGAGCGTTGTTGACTAGTATTCGCCACCTTTCATTGAGATTAGGAATGTTCCAGTCCTAGGAACTAGTGCATCTTCCCTTAACACTCATTCTTTCAATTTTACTATAGGAATTATTTTATTATTTTTCAGGCTAAATATGAAAAAGACAAAAAAAATATATCTTCCAAAAAGAGTGGGAATAGGGCATTTACTTCCGTATTTGATGGCAAAAAGAGTCATTCATATCTCCCTTGAACAAAGCGCTCAAAACAAGTCTTTCCTCCATTGGGATCGGACATAGTTTGACTTTAGGAGATCCATAACCTTGTCTTTGAGTCAGTCCTCCTCCGGTTGGTTATCTCTTCCAATCATATGGAAATTTTTTTAATTCCTCCTGCATTGAAAACTTATACAAAGTTATTATATGTTGCCTTAGAGTCATATTTGAGTCATGATTTTTTTCAAGAGAAGTAAACCTGTGTCAGGCATTCTGTGGTTTCTCTTGACTCATTTTCAGTTGGTCATACCCGTTTTGTAAATTTTATTTTCGCATCACATCAACTATTTGGTTCTTTGCTCATGTTGGTCAAGAAGGTCTCCATTGACATCTTACTGGCAGGTCTACTCTTATAGACTTCGAAAAATTGCTCCGAGAGTAGGCCTAGAGCCACACCCTGGCCCTATTTACATCATTGATAGGTGACCTTGTGCTCAACATGAATCAGGATCATGGGTCCTTGACTCATTGGTTTCCCTTGTGTTTGACATTAGCTTAAATTATCACACATTGGGATTCATGCAGTACCTTAGTTTCCATTTGAAACTATTGGTGGATTCCTTGCCTATGTCTCAACTTTCATTATTGGTTGGTTCAGATGGTTTTTGTTGTGTGCTAGCCACTGTAATATTTCAAAATGGAAAAGACAGGAATATAGAACATTTATAACATTTCAATCTAGGCAATAACCAGAATGTAAGCACAAAAATGTAAAATGCTGGAAATTTTGGAATATAACATCAAGACATTAAAATGTTAGTAGAAAAAACTGATCCATATCATTATGCATCAAAAAAAATGTAAGGTACATAGTGCTCCAAAATAAATGCACTCACGCCACAAGATGGCTGAAATACACTAAAGAGAACTATCACTGGAAATGTGTGATGCTACTACTGCTACTGCTTGAAACTGTTGCTACTGAGAATAAGAACCATGTTTGAAAGGCCATTGGAGTGCTCAGAATGATCCAATATTTTAACCAAAAATTCTACTCAAACAACCCAAAAAGACCCAAAAATGGTTTGGCCCTATTTTAAGTTTGGATTTTTGGCCCTTTTTGGGTTGCACACTGCACCCCTGCTAGCTGAGTTACGCACTCCTTGAAGACAACTGTTGATATGGGGCTGAAGGAATGATATATCAGCTGCAATAGCACCCAATCAACTCTATAGGTGAAGGGTTGGTCCCCTCACTAGAAATCTATCTCATAAACTAGGGCAGTAAGCCCTCCACTGCAGTTGCTCAATAAAATAATGCAATCCTTGAAGGGAACTGCACTGTAAATGATAGAAAAATCTTAGCCTAATGCTAAATAATGAAATGAAGCTCAATTATCCTCCTTACTAGCCTCTTGGATGAAAGGCTGCTCCTTCCACTGGAAAACAAGCTCATAGATTGGGTTTCTAAACCCTCCACTACTGAAACCCTACAACACAACACAATCCTGGAAAATACTGCACTGGGAATAATGGCTGAATCTTGGAAAAATGTTAGATAGTGGAAATTATGCTCAAGATACCTCTCTTGAGTAGGCACTCGAAGTCCCCCGAAGATGAGGGTGGGATTTCCGCTCGGAAATAACCTTGTGCTAAACAACACAACAAACTTAGCTAAACAACTGAAGTGTGCAAATAGTCACATAAGACCAAAAAATAAATAATATAAATCATGTCCTCTATGGCTTCCATCCTCTTCATTTTATGCTTGGTGATCTTCCTCAACCTAAGCCCCACTCATTAAAGGGGCTATTCTCATGCATACACTCCTCCTAAATGACTGTGTTGTCCTCTAATAATCCTCCACTATCTCCATAATGGTGTTGTTGATCTGGTCAACTTTGACTTTGTCCACATGCGATAGCCCCTATTCACACCTAAGGGTGCTTTATTTAGCTAATAAAATGATCCAAATTCACATGAGAAGTGGTTTTATTCCTACTAAAGAGATTTATGGGTCTCCCTACCCACTTATTCATCTATCTAAATGACAAAAGAAAAAATTAATATTCCAATTAGCTACAAGCTAATTTTGGAATATTACAGTCCTCCCCTCCCAAATCTTGCTTTTCGTCAAGCAAATGTAAGGATAGACACTACAAAGCCTCCTCTCCTCCACCTGTAGTATCCTCATCTGATAAGCTCCTCCACTGAACATGATGCTCTCTCATCAATTTGTCCCCTAGTTGCTCTTCCCAAGTGTACAAGTTAGCCTTTGGTGATAAATCAAAATGGCTCTCATCATGAAGAAGTGGGATATCCATGGAGGAAACTACATGTTTTCTAGAAGCCTTCTTGAGGCATGGGATCTGAAAAATGTGGGGAACTTCAATCCCCATGAGAAGCTCCAATCCCCAAGTTATCATCCAAACAAAATGGGTCACCCTATATACTAGTAACTTATAGAAAAACTCTTCCATATCTTGCTCATGCAATGTAGATGGGATGTATGGTTGAACATGATAGACCAAATTTTCTATCCCACTTTTTCTCTCTCTCCACTTATGATATGTGTAGAGCTGTTGTTGATTTTGGGTTGCAATAATGTTTCCCTCAAGAGGCAAAAAGGCAATTGGATCCTCAAAGACCCCCTCTTTAGTTCTATGAATCTTGCTTGCCCAAAGCATCCCATATAAAATGAATATACCATCATCACAATATGGAATCCAAACAAGAAATAAACTGAGTGTCATATGAAATTTTGGATCGTACCAATAGTTTCCCAAGTGGATACAACATAGTTTTGCTACCTGCTGCTTCTGATCATAATGTGGCAAGTTGTCTCCAAATCATTTTCTAGTTGTACATGTTTTCTCATCTACTATAAAGTAGTAAATGGAATTTTGTATCAAATGAGCATACCAATAATAGCACAATACTTTCCCAAATCCATACAATAAATGGCTACCTCCATCACTGATGTTGGTCTCAAAAGGACCATGAAGTCCAAGGAGAGGCTTGCCCTCTTATGGAGCAATGCACTGTATATAAATGGAAAGAGAATGAAAATAATTTGTTAGATGATTAATAAGTACAAAAACACAACTCTTAACATGTACTATGAGTAAGCTGATGATGAGATCCATGGATGAGTCCTCCCGTGAAAATATCTCCATAGTGGTATGATATGTCTCCATGAGACCTTGGTGAATGGAAAGGAATGAACCATGTGTTGCACACAGAGCCTTATTCTTGTGCTTGGATATCCAAGTCAAGAAGGTCATGCCCTGGTAATAGGTTATTCCATCCACCTCTCTATATCTCTCATCTCCTAATTTCCCATCAAGTACCTCATGTGTGAAGTGATCCTTGCAACACTCCATCAATAGATTCCAACTCCCAAGTGACAGCGTTGTTGGCCTTTATGAGAAGGCTTCTGTAATCTCATAACTCTCCTCTTTGACATGCCCAATGCTAAAGTCACATATCGAAATGTTGCTATCAATGGGAGACTCCTTCCCATGTGGTAGTATCTCCTGATCCTTAAAAGCCAAGGAGTAACCCCTTTGCAACAAGATTGTGCCACCCTCTACTCCTAAAACATCATGCAAGGTATGGGGGAAAATCAAACCATACTCTCCCAAGAGTAACCAAAGCAACAATAACTCTTGCTACCTTCTCATCTCATCATCATACAAGTCATGAAGTAACATCATGATGATTGACTTGTAGAATTCTCCATACAACCATATCCTTTATTGCCATATCATATGGGTGCCATGCAATGCCCCAAACCCTAACACGCCCTTTGACATAGGATATGTCACATGATAGCCAAAATCTTTCAAGAGTAGCCAGCGCAGCCATGCCTCATGCTTCCCTGTGTCATAGATTTGAAAGTGGTTCACCAACCCCTTGCTCATCATCCTCACCCATCCATCCAATTGTGGGTGTCTCCTATCATGCTCCAAATTGGTATCCATCCAATTGAGAATACCATCCTCCCAAATCTGTTGACTATATTTTCACTCCATGATATGTTGAAGTGCAACCTCATGGAGATCTCTACATAAAGACCACTCATCAATGACCAAGTTGAACCCATAAGGTTCCAAATATGTTGTAGAAAAAAGCTTCTCATTGAGCTGTGAAGTGTTCATCAAGAAGTATCTATTATAATAATGGGAGATGTTGTCCATCATAAGATGTCTTTCATCAACCATACGCCTATCCAATGGTATACAAGTAGAATGGTCATTGGAATGATCCAATAATAGTTGGCCCCCCAACTCATCACTATTTCTCAGTGACAACGCTACTGATCTCCATGATGGTGCATATGTTGTCTCATGATCATGCACAATGCTAAACATAGAGTTCTGCATTGGATTGATTAGGATTATGCTCATCCTATCCTCCAAAACTCTACACTCCAACCCAAAGTGTTATGTGCATCTCATCAATGAGATACCAGTATGACTATATATCTCCTCCTTGATCTAGTCAAGGGTCCTCTGCGCATTGATAGTCTGCTGCTCCAAATCAGCAGTGTGCTTTGACCCTTGGTCATGAAATTTCCCTGATGGCATGTCCCCACAACTCTCCATATGATGTGTTGAAATAATAGGAGGTGGAAATTTTTGCATACCTTGGTTAAGCTGATCCTTGGGAACATCTTGTACATCTACAAGGGTTCCTCCTACTGCTGTAATGACTCCTCCAACTACTGGTGATGGTGATGGTTGCTCCTCTACTGCTGCACCATCACTGGTATATGTCTCCTCCTCCTCATGCATCTCTTGAATAATGCATGGGACGCTCAATGTCAAGAGATCAAGACGATCTTGCAAAGATGCAAGTGTTCCTTCTCTTGATGCAAGTACTCATGCAGAAAGTGATGGTGTAATCTTCTCTTCTTCCAAAATGATAATGCTGGCATCTACCCTTGGCTCCTCATGTGCTTTCTCATCTATGTCAGGAAATGGCTCAATAGGAACTACCTCCGGTTTCCTCTTATCAAACTTCTTGATCAACGTTTGGGTAAAATCTACATAAGCAGTCACTCTTGCATGTTTCAGATGGATGAACCACCAAATATTTTCTTCACCCTCAAGGTGCAACATTTCAATCTCAATAGCTTCTCTTTCTACTAATGGATGTATCAAGAAGAATGCATCTAAATTTTTCCTCCAAGCCCTTGATGTGCTTGTGGATGACCCATCAAATGTAGACAATAGAAATCTATTGTGTCTTTTTCTCCTACTATTGCTCCAAAGTACCCTCTCTTATTTGATCTAAATGAACTGCTACAGAGTTAGATTCTCCTTGAAAACCCTTGATTGAGATTTCTACTCTGCAAGATAATCACTTAGGGTCTCATGATCTAATTTTCCTCCATCTCCATGCCTTTCACCTTCCTCTTCAAAGAAAGTGGACATAGTAGATTGCTTTGGAGCTCTATGAAATACAGGTTTCTTCTGTTGATGATAGGAAGTTCTTGGACCTTCCTCATCTTGAAACCTTCTTGAGGTTTCAATACATCTCTCCCTTCTCATTTTCTTCACCTCCTTGGAGAGGTCCTTCATAGATCTGAAAAGATATGAGTCAAAACTCATTCCCTCCATCATTGTAGATCTCTTCTTCTTATGTCATAAGATTTATTACCTACAAGCTAAGACAAAGATCATGCTCTAATACCACTATAATATTCCAAAATGGAAAAGAAAGGAATATAAAACATTTATAACATTTCAATCTAGGAAATAACCAGAATGTAAGCATAAAAGTGTAAAATGCTAGAAATGTCATAATATAACATCAAGACATTAAAATGTTAGTAGAAACAGATGAGCCATATAATTATGCATAAAAAACAATGTAAGGTACACAATGATCCAAAAGGAATGCACTCAAGCCACAAGATGGCTGAAATACACTAAAGATAACTAGCATTGGAAATGTGTGCTGCTACTGTTGTTGCTACTGGAAATAACTGCTACTGAGAAGAAGAACCATGTGTGGAAATATGTTGGATTGATCAGAATGATTCGGGATTTCAACCATGGATTCTACTAAAAAAACCTAGAAAACCCCAGAAATGGTTTGGCCAAATTTTAAGTTTTCATTTTCGGCCCTTTTTGGGTTGCACATTGCATCCCTGTTGGTTGAGTTATGCACTCCCTGAAGAAAAATACTGATATGGGGCTGAAGTAATGATATATCAGCTGCAATAGCACCCAATCAACTATATAGGTGAAGGGTTGGTCCCCTCACTGGTAATCTATCTAACAAACTAGGGCACTAAGCCCTCCACTGCAATTGCTCAGTAAAATAACGCAATCCCTTAATGGAACTGCACTATAGACGATAGAAATAGCTTAGCCTGATGCTAAATAATGAAATGAAGCTCAAATATCCTCCTTAACAACCTCCCAAATGAAATACTTCTCCTTTCACTGGAAAACAAGCTTAGAGATTGGGTTTATCAACCCTCCACTATTGCAACCCTGCAACACAACACAATCCTGGAAAATACTGCACTCGGAATAATGGCTGAAGCTTGGCCAAATGCCAGATAGTGGAAATGATGCTCAAGATACCTCTCCTGAGAAGGCATTCGAAGTCCCCCAAGGATGAGGGTGGGATTTCTTCTCGAAAACACCCTTGTTATAAACAACACAATAGACTTATCTAAACAGCCGAAACATGCAAATAGTCACACAAGACCACAAAATCAATAATCTAAATCATGTCCCTATGGCTGCCATCCTCTTCCTTTTATGCTTGGTGATTTTCCTCACCCTGGGCCCCACTCATTAAAGGATCTACTCTCATGAATACACTCCTCCTAAATGACTGTGTTTTCCTCCAATAATCCTCCATTATCTCCATAACAACGTTGTTGATCTGGTCAATTTTGACCCTGTCCACATGCTATAGCCCCTGTTCACACCTAAGGGTGCTTTATTCAGCTAATACAATGATCCACATTCACATGAGAAGTGGTTTTATTCCTAATAAAGAGATTTATGGGTCTCCCTGCCCACTTATTCATCTATCTAAATGAAAAAAGAAAAAAATAATATTCCAATTAGCTGCAAGCTAATTTTGGAATATTACAGCCACATATTTTGTACGCCGAAAATGTACTTCGGAATGTTTATTTCATCTCTTTTCATCTGAATTCTGCCAAATACTTGGTGTTCGAGCTTCACTCGCATGGGTTGATGGAGGATGTATTAATGCCTTCCTTCCAGTAGATATTTTCCCAACAAATCTGACTCATTTCTCTGGGAACAAGATCTAGAGTCATTTTTAGTACCTTAGGATTTGCAATCATTAGTGGCAGACTCCTTCACTATCAACAGTTAGAATACATCAATGTCCCCTGATTGATATATTCTCTCAAGTGTTTGACTTCAACACTTTTATTCTATTGTACAGGGGTACCTTGACTCTCATTATCATTATGGTGAGTTGTCTCACATTCGTTAACATTATATATCAATGACCGGTAATCAAATGATTTCTGACATGGTCAACTTCAACTCATTTATTCCCATTGTGTGGAAATTTACCATCTACGGTCAGTGAAGACCTTATTTTCTATCAGCATCTTGGTTCACTCGACAGCTCCTTCAGTTTTCTATAGCATCTTGTATGTTGGCACCCGAGTTTGTGAAGTACCACTATTCCACCCATATGAATTGGTACTTTGAGGATCATTTTTTCAACATAAATTTTCATACATTCTTGAGCATCATCGATCATAATTTCTTCTATATGTGATGTTGAGACATAGCTCTGTTGTCAAATTTATGGCTATGGTAAGATGATCCACTATGGATTCTTTAGTTTTCTCTGTAAACTTATGTATACATGTTGTATTCTATCTATACCTGATCATAATACATGCTTTACTATATTTGAGCATGGGTATGCCCACCTTAGACATGATCCTTCTTTCTGATTTTTTCTACGGGTTTTCAGCGAGCTGGAATCTAGTGATCTCCTCTCAAGTCCTCAAATGATCTCTCTTTATACTTAATACATTTCTTCCATCATGTAACCCTTATGACCTCATATATTATGGGGCATCTATTATAGCATTATTCAGTACTTTTGTAGTTCTTATGCTTTTGTGTGGCCTTGGGAAGCCCTTTCCCATTTAGACTTGATCATTTATTAAAAACCAATATTTTGAATTCCATGCGCGACTTTTCCCTTCAAAAAGCACATATACATGTGGGTACCTCTATATAGAACCCATGTATATAATTTAAAATATGAAAAGAATATAAAATATCCTATTTTTCAGGCAAGGTTTACGGGTTTCACCAAAAGCCCACCTACAGGAGCTCATGGCCTAGCTGAGTCAAGTGATTTTTGGTGATATTTATACACCTCATGGTAAGGCCTAATTACACCAAAGAGATAGGATAACGACACTATAGTCATTTCGATACCCAGATCAAATCTGATCTCCATGTGCTTCCTACACTCCTTGTCATAGGAAACCTTTGTTTCCTTGCAGAGATATTCATCCTTCATTATATGCCATCCTGTTGCATATGCATGAAACATGATCTTTGAGGATTGGGTTGGACGGATTCGGAGGAAGGTTTCATTTTTGTCGTGGTCAGATCAGGTTGTATCTCTCCACTATTCTTTGTTGATATCAATAAAGAAGCTATGTCTTGTTCCAGAAATTTCATGATCTCATGTTTTATGATTCATGTTAAATATATATCATGATTTACATGTTTATGCTTGATGATCTAACATGTCTATTATGCACATGCTTTGAACTACTTGCTATATATATGTTTCTGTGAAATTTTTTCTAGGTTTGATTTCTTTGGAGGAAGCAAAATGTTTGAACCCTACAGGATCGACATCAAATGTAGGACCTATGGTTACTTCTCTCGAACCTAAATTTAGTATTTTGTATATTTTCTTGCATGATGTATGCTTCTTATTGATTTTTTTCCTTCGATCTGTTTAGGTTGTCAACCCTTACCTTCGGGAAGTTTTTCCCGCCAACATTTCACCATTGTGGATTATTGTTAAAGCTCCATGTTTGCAAGCGGAACCACCAACATTTGAAAATGTGATTCATCACATCAATAGTAATTTTTAATAGCAACATATATGAATGTATACAAATATAAAGGAAACATAAATTGAATGCATATCAGCCTGAATATTTAGTCTAAATAATAAGTATATAAACTAACCATCACAAATATATGAAATATGTGCATAGACCCTTAGATGGGTAGATATTGATTCCAAATTTTGGTAACATGCGCACTTAGTATGCGTCCCATGGAAAATGGGATAAGATTTGGTAATTAAATAAACCATTCAAACTATAAATTCATATTTCACAGTAATATGAATAAAAAGAAATAATTGTTGATCAACAGTTGTCAGTGATGTCAACCCAAGCAACATCAGGGGATACCCCAATATTTCATGGTAATTTTTACCTAAAAAATTACTATATTTTGGGTCAAGAATGCTTCTGATGTTTTCTACTTATCGATATGTTTCCGTTGATATATGTCACACCACGTAATTCTTCACGGTTTGAGAGATATTCATGTTTGAAGTTTGTAACCCCAGTTAGTGGGATAAAACCCCATGGGGTTGTGGCATGGGTCATTGAAAAGTAAATAATTAATAATTCTTAAGCTCCTAAAATCCCTCCCACAATCACTTGTTGAAGCCCCTCCCAACCTATTAGTGTCAATATTTTCATACTTCCACCAGGGATCAAAACACATTTGCATGTGCATCTTAGGTGTCCCATTCTGAATAAATTTTTCATCATTCCATTAGTTCATGATATAAAATTGTTCAACTGGTGGTTATCCTGGTCAAATAAGATTCATTCTCCCTTAGAATATCATATTGGTTGAATCATTCTCATGTCTCCTTAAGCATAATAACAACTATGGAAATGATATGTTCACTGGAAGTCTTTAAAGTCAAAGGTCAAGGTCTCATTCTAAAGTCAAGTCAAAAAACAGTCCCATTAGGTCACAGGGTCAAAATCATGAAAATTGGTCATTTCACCATCAAATTCATCTTTTGAAGGAGTAGTAATAGTCAAATGTATTAAAAAATTTCAGGTTCTAAACTATCATTTCCAAGTAAGTGGCTTTGTGTTTACCATATTTGTCTCTCAGTTGTGCTTGGAAAGCTCATTTCCCTCTCCTAGGGTTTTGAGGGCATTTTTCTTGGTCTCATGACTTCCATGGTTAAATAATCAACAAGACTTGTATCCTAATGCTCTTACACTTTCCCCTATCAGTAATATACCTTCCTAAACACTTCCCATCACTCTTATCCCTCAAAATCATAATTTTTCAACAAAACCTAGCGTATTGCTACAATTTGACACTTTTCGAGACTAGCTATGTGTTTTTCCCTTTGGGACCCCTTCCCCTCACTCAAGCCTTGAAATTTATTTTTCCCCTACTCTCTAACATCTATCCCTATCGCTTACGACTTTGAAAAACTGCTTCGCGCTCTGCAACCTAGGGTTACCTTCGACCTCGTCAACGGCGCCGACTAGATTCTCTCGGCCTCTGCTTCCTCTCGCAGGCCTTCTGCTTGCCCGAGGCTGGCTGGAGCTGTAGTCTCATTCATGGACGCCCCTCAGGGGGGGGCCGCAGCGTCTTCCCCCTCTTCGAACTTTGTGAGCACCTCACAGATTCCGACAGGCCCTGACGCCCATGCTCAAGATCACGAGGTCAATATGACATCTCCTCAGGAGGAAACGAAAAATTTCTCTGATGCCCTTCCTGACAAAAGCAATGATAAGCAGGAGGCTGCGCTTGGTCACGAGGGCATCCCCAAGGCCACTTCCTCGACTTGCAAACCTATTGCCGCAGAAAGACCCAAGGTGGAGCTTCCTAGCCATAGGATTAACGGAAGAATCCAATATATGAGGGACCATGCCCTCATTGGAAAGTTTGTTGGCTTCTGGCCGACCGAAAAGGCCCTACAAGGATGGATCACGGCAAAGTGGAAACCCAAGGGGCACGTTACACTGTAGCTAGGCCCAAAAGGGTTCTTCACCGCAACCTTCATATGCTTAGAAGACAGGAACAGAGTAATGGACGAAGGTCCTTACTTCTTCAACTCCGCAGGCTTGTATTTAAGGGATTGGATTGAAAGATTCAACCCCGACAAGGAGGACCTAAGCTGGGCCCCGGTATGGATCAGGTTATATTCGCTCCCTCTAGAATATTGGGATGAAGATTCGTTGAGAGACATAGGCAAGGGCCTTGGGGAATTTGTTAAAATAGCAGAAGAAACAAAAATGAGCAGATACACCTCATACGCTCGTATCTGCGTCTGCATGCGACTAGACAAGCCTCTTCCGGACTCGGTAAGTCTCTATCATGATGACTTTGAATGGGTACAACCCTTAGATTTTGAACACGTTCCTTTTCGTTGTCGCAAATGCCACGCTATAGGACATCTGTTCAGGGACTGCCCACTGAACTCTCACCCTACCCTTTATGGCCCCTCGAATCCCTCAGATCAGGAAGGATTCACTAAAGTTACCAATCGAAGACGAGCTAACAAAAAGACCTCCAATGGGAAAAAACCCATGCAATCTGGAGCCTCTGCCCCCTCCACAAGTAATAGCTTTGACATCCTGGGAACTAATATGACCGAACCCCCACCGAACTCAGAGCCTATCACTCAGAAGAACTCTTCTACCCCACCCTCTCCACCTTCAGATCATCCATCCTCCATTCCCCCTTCCTAGGAAAATTGTCTTGCCACCTCCTCGGAGTCGCCCAAAGATCCAGATTGGAAGCCAAATGGTATGGATGTTGACTGCATACCAAGTCATTCTTTGCTTTCATCGCTTCTTCCCACAGAAAGAAATCTCCCTCAGCATATGGAGGTAGAGCCGGAAAGTATTGATCTTAAAGGACTAGACATCTTTGGAATGGAACAAGCATGCAAAAGAAAAGATTATGATAAGATTCCAGAGTTCCAACTAAATTCCCTTGAAGTGGTCATCTCCAGGGCCTATCAGCAGCAGCAACTTGGCATTCAACCGGGAAGTCAATGGGACGGAAACTACTTCCCCAAGGATTCCAAAAAGAGGGGACGGAAAACTGACCTTCAACGCACCATTTCAATAGGGAAAATCCTGGTAGACTCAGGCAGATATGCTAAGTTGACTAAGTACTACAAGCCAACCCCCCCCAGTGGATCATGAAGCTCACTTCATGGAATTTAAGAGGGCTTAATGGCCCCAGCAAGGTCCGTATGATTAAAAATATGATAAAGCAGGAGCAACCCCAAATCTTCTTTCTGCAGGAAACGAAATGTAATAGCTCTACTCTTGGTCAGATCCTCTCAAAAGCATGGCCAGGTAGTCGCTCGGTAGCTGTTGATGCATCTGGTGCTTCAGGAGGTCTCGCCATAGCTTGGAACGAGCAGACCATCACACTCTCGGAGTTTCATGCTTCCCACCACATCATTCAAGCCACTTTCCACATTATTGGTACCAATATACATGGGAATTTAACTAATGTCTACTTCCCGCAGGAGGCAGGCAAAAAAATAGCTCTACTTGACACAATTGAACTTCTCAATCTTAACAGAGTCCATCCTCTTTGGATCGCAGGAGGCGATTTCAATATGATCACTAAACTAGAGGAGAAGCAAGGAGGCCGAACCAGGTTGGATCAGGAGAATCGCCATTTCAACGATTTCATTCACAACAACTCGCTTATCGATCTACCGTTCTGTAATGGTACGCACACCTGGAGCAATCGAAGGGCTGGCAGACAGCAAATTGCATCCAAACTCGACAGGTTCTTGATTTCGGACAATGTGATCCATCTCGGAGGGGACCTCATGGCCTCCATCCTTCCCTTATCAGGGTCGGATCACTGGCCGATCTCTCTCCAATGGCTCAGGCCTAGAAATGCTTCCAGGCGCCCTTTCAGGTTCGAAGGATTCTGGCTTTCTCATCCCGCATTCAAAGACCTCATCAATTCCACCTGGACAAACTCCCCTTTGTCAGAGGGATCAAATATGTTTAGGTTCCAGCAGAAACTCAAATTCCTGAAAGTCCAAATCAAAAAATGGAATCATGAGACCTTCGGTAACATATTTCAGGCTCAGCAAGATCTTAACAAGGAAATGAAAGAACTCCAGCAAAAGATCATTGATGAGGGTCACACAGCAGAGACCTTGGAAAAAGAAAAGTTTTTGCACAGTCAACTAGAGGAACGCAGGGCCCAAGAGGAAATTCTATGGAAGAAAAAGTCTCGCATCAGATGGCTAAAGGAAGGTGAACGGAACACTAAGTTCTTTCACAGAACCACAGTCCAGAGAAGAATGCACAACACCATCTCTTTCATTCAGAATCACAAAGGAGAGCGCTTGGAAAATCATGTAGAAATTGAACAGGAGTTCATCAACCACTTCAAGGAGGTCCACCAGGAACCCCCTCTAGACAGACGGCCAGCAATCGAGAAGATCACTCAACATGTTCCAAAGCTCATAACAGAGGAACACAATAAAATCCTTCTCCGACCTGTCCTGCTTCAGGAGGTTGAACAAGCAATGCACCAGCTAAAGGAAGGCAAAGCCCCTGGCCCTGACGGATTTACCACGACTTTCTTCCACTCCTTTTGGGATCTCATCAAAGAGGAGGTATGGTAGGTGGTTGAGGAATCCCGCACTTTGCACTGGCTTCTGCCAGCTCTAAACTCTACCTTCATCGCTCTAATACCTAAAGAAGCGGACATCAGAACTCCGGACAAGTTTAGACCCATAGATTTGTGCAATGTCATTTACAAAGTGATATCCAAGGTCATCGCAAACAGATTGAAGCCGCTCCTGCCCATTCTCATTTCTCAGGAACAATCCGGATATGTAAAAGGTCGGCAGATTTTGGATGGCATCATCCTCACTCACGAAGTCATTCACTCTCTCAAGCACTCCAAGCAGGCAGGTATGCTCCTAAAGATCGACCTCTCCAAGGCCTTTGATAAGTTGAGTTGGCTCTATATAGATAAAATGCTTTTAGCCTTTGGTTTCTCACCCATGTGGATCAGATGGATTGCAAGCTTAATATCCTCTTCTTTCTTCTCGATTCTTATTAATGGTCTCCCCTCCCAACCTTTTAGACCTTCCAGAGGCATTCGTCAAGGAGATCCGCTCTCCCCCTTCCTCTTTGTCCTCATGGCTGAGGGGCTGGGTCGCCTCCTCAAACACGCTCTCTCTTCCCAGCGTCTCAAAGGCCTCTCTGTCCACAACTCCCCTGCCATCACCCATCAGCAATTTGTAGACGATAACATGATGTTTGGGTATCCCTCTGTTCAATAAGCCAAGGTCTTCAAGTCCATTCTGTCTGACTTCTCTGAGGCCTCGGGTTTAAGTATAAATAATGCCAAATCGCAACTCTTTTTCTTCCACACCCCGCCCGTCACTCAGAATGCCATTTCTCGCATCCTAGGCTTCTCCATTGCTTCTCTTCCTTCTAAGTACCTGGGGGCCCCCCTCATCGACTCGGCTATCAAGCACACGTCATGGCGTTTGCTCCTGGAAAAGTTGGATTCCCGTCTCAATCTCTAGACTCACAGAACTTTGAACATTGCCAGCAAAACTATGCTCATCAAAGTAGTGCTCCAAGTGATGCCTCTCTACCTGTTTTCCATTCTTGCCGCGCCCAAATGGGTCTTGAAAAAGATCAGAGCTCTCCAATGTAACCTTTTATGGGGTTCAACAAGAACTCATCGTAAATGGGCACTTGCTAAGTGGTCGACGGTCTGTCAGCCAAAGGAACATGGAGGCATCGGGTTAAGGGACCCCCAGCATTGCAATGAAACTATGGGCGCCAAACTTTGGTGGCTTTGGATCTCCTCCCACAACAAACCTTGGGCTTCACTCTGGACTGCAAAGTATGCTAAAAATAGGCCTGTTGCGGAGCTCATTAGATTCACTCCCACGGAAAAAGGTTCCCTAATTTGGAATGCTGCCCGACAGCACTATCACCTCATACAAAAACATAGCTTCTGGGAAATACGGAATGGCTTCTCGGCAAGATTCTGGACGAACGCTTGGCAACAACTTCCCAAACTCATAAGTACTTACAATCAGCCTCCTAGCCATGATTGGGAAGAGCAACAACAGGAAACAGTACAGCACCAATGGACGCAGGAGATAGAGTAGGGGTATAGGATATGGAAACAGACAGAGAGAGTGATCAGAAATGCTGACAACCAGGTCAAGGAGGCCTTGGAAAGGGAGCTCCAGAAAAGGCGCATAAGATTCTCCGAAGGCACGGATATTTTAAGATGGGGGTACACCCCATCAGGCACATTCTCCACCAAAGAAGCTTATAAAATAATTGGCAATAACCAATGACCTTTGGATCCCATCTGGAGCAAAATTTGGGCGAAGGGAATTTGGCCCAAAGTCTCCTTCTTCCTGTGGCTCTTGGGTCACCGAAAGATCCTTACATGGGATAACCTCCGGAAGCACTCTTTTCATGGCCCCTCTATATGTCCTAACTGCTGCTCTCATGAGGAATCACTTCAGCACCTCATGTACACCTGTCCTCTGGCTATCCACTTATGGGAGAAAGCCAGTTTCCAGTGCCAAAAAAATTACAGAGTTTCCGAAGATATCATCAGCACCATAAGACTCTGGGATCAGCTCCGCTATCAAAGTGAAATCCTCAAACAACTATGGAGGCTTCTCCCAGGTTTGATCCTATGGACTATTTGGAAAGAAAGGAACAGGCGTATTTTCAAAAACCACACTACCCCGATGGACATCATCTGGCACAATTTATGTCTTAATCTCCAAGGGACATTGGATCTGCATGCCTGGACTCAGGAGGACTACCCCACTCTGGCAAAGGAAAAATCCATTTGGGATAACCGGAACTTACATCTTCCTCAACGAATTCACAGCAGTAGATCTTCCCAGTGCCATTCTGCCAGCAAGACAGCATGGAGTCTCCCCAACCAGAACTCCTTCAAACTCAATTTCGATGGCTCCTCCAAGGGCAACCCCGGATCAGCTGGTTTTGGAGGCATTTTCAGGAATCATAAGGGAGAATCCTTGCTTCTTTTCTTGGGCAATATTGGTTGGGATACGAACAACTCTGCCGAACTCGAAGGTCTTTGGCAGGGTCTCCTTCTTGCACGGCATCATGGCTTTCATCCTTTGGAAGTTGAAGGGGATTCCCAAATCCTCATAGGCATGGCAAACCAACTTCTCAATGGAGCTCATGCGCAAAAAACTGCTAAAAGCTGGAGATTGGAAGCTCGATTAGAAGCAGTAGAACATTGGCTTTATACCAATCGTGCCATCACCTTCCAACATGTAAAACGTGAAGGAAACAAAGTAGCTGACCTCCTCGCCGACATAGGAGTCACTCATGACCAAGCTCTTACCTCAGGCAGCCTGGATATTATTCAGAATTATGCTCACAAACAGGAATGCTCCTCTCTTATCCAAAGAGATGTTGATCCCCCGGATGCGGGTGTTTCCAAGGTTCGTTAATGGGATGGGACGGAGGGGCGGCAAGACATGCCGACACCTACCCCGGTGGTACGCAGAGTTAAATGGACAGCTACTCCACAGCATGTCTCATTTACACTTCTCTCATTCCAATGCTATGAGCTCTGCAACCAATAGCACTCGCGCGCCTTCAAACAGGTTGAACCCTGCCTCCGCATGCTCTGGCGAGATTTTCACTCTGATAGCAGTTATGAAGATGGATTTGTTTGGTTTGGGAAGGACGAACTCGGCGCATGTTCAGTCCGGTCTCATGGCAGATGGATTCCACAAGCAACAGGTTAAAATGGCTCCGGTCTTGGCATTCCCACAGTATCGTATGGGCATCGTTGGTTACTGTCTGCACAGATGGGAGAACGACCAACTGTGTCTGTTGCACTCTTCGCAAAGGGAGGTCTCTTATCCTGGGCATCTTCAGCTGTCTCCGCATCCTCGCTCGAGTGCGGGCCACCTTGGGCTGGTTGGCACTTTGGTTAAAGGTTTCTGGTTCCCGCTCCCTCACACTATGCCGAAGCTTCGTCATCGTATGCGGAGTAGGAGGGGCAGCTCTCGGAGCCATCCCACTCGCTTGCCTTCCAGTCCTTCCCCGGACACATCCTCCTTCGATGATGGCTCCAGCCACTACCCCAGAACTCGCAGCGGCAGGGGGCACTCTCTGGATTTCTGCTCGTACTGGGGTCCCCATTCCCGTCGCTCGTCCGCTGCCTCTGCTAATACAACAGGCTCTGCTCGGTTCACCTTCCAGAGTTCCCTCAATTGCCCGAGGATTACTGCCATTCTCTCGGTGGTTTTTATAGAAGACAGCTTGCCTGAGGTTTCAAGTGTGCAGCCAGCAGTTCCCATGGAGACTTCTGCTCCTGCCTCCCAGTTCTCACATTTCAATCTGGGCAGTGGCAGCACTCCTTTGCAGCCTCCGTCTCGCCCTGCAGACTTTGTTCCTGATGAAGACATGCTCTCTGCTGAGCCTGGTCCCCCGGCTTCTCAGGCTAAACTTGCTCCTGAAATGCTTGCCACCAGAGGCTGCAGGATCGTGGAGGAGAATCCGGAAGACTAATGGGTTCGTTGCTTGGTCTTTTTCTCTGTTTGTGTCACCCAACTTCTTGGGTTTTTCATGTTCTGGTTGCTATGAAGCTTTCTGGCCCTTTTTTGTCTTTTCTGGGTCAAAGAATCTTTTGGAGAAATCTTATTCTGCACCCCTGCGTGGGTTTCGACAGTCCACTTCTCTGTTTTTTCCTGAAATTTCTGCCTTCAAGGCAGTAGCTTTTGACTTCGGTCTCGATGTAAAATTATCAGCTTGTTAATAGATCAGTATTACTTAGAAAAAAAAAAACATCTATCCCTATCCCCCAAAATTTCCCAAATAATTTAGACAAGCCCTAACCCCTTCATTCCCCTCCCTCTACAAGGAAATTCTAAATCCCCTGTTTTGCCTACACCAAACCCTAATTTCTTCTTCCACTGAGCAAGGTTTTCTATGGGATCAGAGACATCTAAGCAGTGAATGCATAAGGGAGGCCATTTCAGAAAGTATGAAGCCATACCAACTCATAAAAATCATGCCTCCATCATTTTCCAAGAATTCATTCCAAGGGAAAAATCATTTGCCACACATAGGGCCAATTTTGCTTCAAACTATGTTTTTGACCAAACAGAGATGAGATTGACAAAATCTTGGATGGATAAGTCGTTCTTGTAGACAAGACAGACCTCCCAAGTGTCCTATGGATAGCTAGCAACAAACGGACAAACAAAACTATCTTTCTCCAGATATATTGCGATTCATAATTAAATGCTATAAAGGTTTAACGATTTTACCTTTGATCCAACGCTTGTTTGTAATAGTAGTCCTTCAGTCACCCGAAAGAGTTGTCTTTGAAGATATGCAATCAAAAACAAACAAACATCAAATAGCACCTGCATATCATATATTCATAAATCATATCCATTATGGTGATCAAGGAATCCATAAAATAAACTAGTCAATTGACAACTTATTGAGAAAAACTGATTTATTTGTATTAACTTAAATAAGGAAGAGTCTTACAACCGTGTCCACCTTGATGTCATACAGGTCTTCCTGGGGTCTGGAACAAGTGTTTCCTTTAATCTGATCAGCCTTGCACTCTTCCAACCGAGATACATACATGTATGTAATCTTTCCCACATGAAATCTCAGCTAAAAGGGTATAAGTTTCAACAGCACTACGCCTCCAATAATACTAAAAATTCAACCCATCAATTGTAACCCTTTGAGGCTGCCCTATGTATCTTTTTATAGTGAAAGAGAGGAAGTTACAGCTCCATACAAGAAGGGATATAATCCTCCTTCAAAGGGATTAGCTCCTTACATCAAGGGGTTAGCTCCTTAACGGATGGATACATGAACCTGAAAAGAGCAGACTTTCCACCGCAGGAATGTTTCTAGAAGGTTCCAAAAATGAATCAAACTGAGCTTCTAGATTTTAATTGCACCTTTTTAATATTTTACAGGGGTTTGCACCCTTAATGAATAAAAAATGTGTTTGGCTCCGTAGGATTTATAGCCAAAAGGTGCGGCACCGCAGGCAAAAATAAGAGAAAGTGCGGTACCAGAGTTTTTAAGAATTTTATGAGCTTTTCTCTTAATTTCAAGGCTTGATTTTAGGAACTTTGATATTGTAGACTTTTTAGGGAGACTAAAATGTCATGGTGAAAAATTTCAGTGTAAAAAATTTCCCTCTAAAGTGTGAAGCCTGAGAACATTCGAAGAGTGATGTGCTTTATCATTTCAAGGATCAGCCTGTGGACACCCCAGTCGAAACCTTGTAAAAAAATTCAATGCAACACACACACACACACACAGATATATATATATATATATATATATATATATATATATATATATATATATATATATATATATATATATAATATATATCAATGCTGAGGTAGGAATTCCCATACTCAGATCAAAACTAACTAAACTTGTTCTGATACAAAAATGATTTTAATATTACATCAATAGTGTAGACACAGCATGGACGCAACCATCTAAAGTGAATTGTCTACTGCATAATGAATAATAAAACTCCTCACAGCCTAGATGGTGGGAACTAGATCCAGGGTCTTGATTTCTGCCTCTCGAACTAGTACGATTCTATCCATGCGATTAAATGTGTTGAAGTCAAACATGGTAGAAACCACTTGATTACCAGTCAATGATGTGAACTGTTAACAAGTGTGATAGAAACCACCAATAATGAAAATGGCTCTCAAAGTACTCAGTACAATCCATGAAATGTGAATAAGTGATCTGAAGTCGAACATTTCACGGAATCGTTCGATCGAAGGTCAATGACGCAACCTGTTGTCGAAGGCGAGAAACCTGCCATTAAGGCATGCAGATTCCAAGGTACTGACGAATTCTAGATCAACTTCCTAGCTGATGAGTTGTCGTCGATAGAAAGTGATCTGTCGTAAGCAAGCTCGCGACACATAACCATAGATCAAGTTTGAAGAAATTTTTTGCAAGGACTGACTCAGGGATGGTTAACGCGAATGGAGACAAATGTTTGCAGATGAATGGTTTATTTGACTGACCTCTTGAACGCATAACGACACTGCAGATGGTTTGGTGATAGTTGCCCTAAGATAATACCCAGAAACCAGCTGAATACTTTCAATGTGGTTTGATTAATTGATAGGCAAAGGATTTCCCAACCTAGGTGGAAGTGCGACAAAAAGTGTCGTGTTCAAGAGTGGTGTAATGCTTTTATAAATCAAAGTGTAACAAACGAATATGTTTTTCTCTCTTTTCCCCCACCATTTCTGGCAAGTACCTCTTTATTTTTTACAAGCTTAAGGAGGATAACATTTTCTTGTTTATAAGCTCATCCTTCGGATGAGGCCAACTTAGTTTAGAATCGAACCCTAAGAAGGAGTGGTCCGTTCCTGTTTGTAATCGATAGGTCCTTTACTGTTAAATTTTAACGAGTTCAGTATAGGAGAAACTCGTTGTTTTTCATTTTTAGGGAGTCAGAAGAAAAAACTTAAGAAAACTCCATGGGTGTACTTTTTCGTAAATTTAGTCTCTCAGGCCCGAAAAAGGATAAAATAATGAGAGAGAGAACTCTATTGACCATGATTAGTCAACGTATACCTTTTTCGTAAATAGTCCATTTCAGTCTAGAAAAAGGCAAACTTATACTGAAGGGACGACCGTTCATTTACTTTAACGAGTTCGAATAGTCAAGTACTCGACAACCATTTCATTTTTAGAGAGTCTGAAAAGGGCTTAAAAGAGGACTCCATGGTTTCAATTTTTCGTAATTTTTAAAGAGCCCGAAAAAGTGATAAAAGTTTACTCTTCATCAAAATGATCATTTCGCTTGAAAAATCCGGTATTCTACACAAAAACTTGAAAAAAATTAAACATACATGTTTCAATAATAATAATATTTCAAAAAACCATCTTTTTAAAGTAAAAAATAAACAAAATTAAAATTCATTTATTCGAAAAAACTTATAAAAAGGAGTTTTTCAAGTTCATTTTTACCGTTTTGAGTTTGGAGTGAAATTTTTAGAGCTTTTGGTAAAAAACGCTTTGGAGAAGATTCTGGGAAAACCGACTGTCAAAATCGAAAACCGTTTGCTTCAGGTAATCCATAACCTCCTTATCTTACTTTTCATCCGTTCAATTTTTTAAATTAGGGTCAAAATTTCATTTTTGGGAGGAAAATAGGTTGAAAAATTCGCCCTCGGGGGTCCGCAAGCAAGACATTGGGTACCTGCGGACCCCGACATTTTCTCATAAAGGAAAATGTCGGGGGCCCGCACTTTTAACACAGACCGCATGTAGAGCTACACACTGTGTCTGAGCATAAAGTGCGGGGGTGCCGTAATGAATTTAAAAACATATTTTCTTCCTAAATTACCCAATTTTTTTTCTTCAAAATGATTCTAATCCTTCATTTTACTTGTTGTAGGATATCTACAATGCTCATTTGACAAGAACAAGAACATGAGGAGGTAGATGAAGTAGCAATGATTCATCAACCAACTTTGCAAGTTTTAAGAGCATGCGAGCTTTTCAAATTTTGGGCTATCAGTGGCATGAGAGCTCAAGTGGATCTTCCTACTTGGCTGGTAAGTAAATGGGATTTTCAGGACCAGTGTTTCGTGATCGGAGGTCATCGGCTCGAGATTGAGCTGGAAGACATATATTTCTTGACTGGTTTGTCTAGGAGAGGTGAACCACTATCTCTATTTGGGGCTAGGCCAGGTGGTCAGTCTGTTGCCAGCCTGCAATTAGAGTTTTATAATGATGAAGCAAATCCCCAAGACAAACAGATTGACATTAAAACTATCATCCGTCCCGAGCTAAAAGTGATTGATTTTATCATTTTCAAGTTGTGCAAAAGTGTAGCTTTGCATGTAGCCACTGGATCTCATATGCGCATCGCAGTAGATTGTTTTCGAGGCACCATATTCAACTGGTGTGAGGCAGTGTTGGAAAATGTGAAAGGCCAAATTACCAGAGCAAAGAATGGAAAGTTAAACAACTTCGGATACGGGTCCATCGTCATCACCTTTGCTCTAGAGAAGATCCATATGTTAGCCCCGCAACACATTCATGTTGATGCTAGTCGACCTCGAGAGCCTAGGATGGTTCGTTGGGTTGCTTTGATGGCCCACCACAGTGAGGGTGGGGAGATTGTTTGTTTTCCTTCGACTTATTTTTGTTGGCTAGAGCACCAAATTTTTGTGATAGAGGATTTTCCTTATGCTAGCATGGATTTTCACAGCGACCGAGACATGGCCCTTCCTCTAGGAACTCAATGGGATGAGTCAGGTAAAAAATCTCTTTTGACATGTTCTAATTTCTAATTTTTATTTTGTTTTTTAAATCATCCAAAACTGATAACAAAAATTTTAAATGCAAATGTGGGTCCGAGTTGACCAACCATTCTCTGACCCTTTGACTGGAGGCAAAGGGATGCAGCAGCAACACCACCACCCCCACAGGACCAGACTACAGAGATCCTGACTGATTTAGAGCACCATTTGGAGGGGCTCATATGGATATTCCTGAGACCACCATAGATTATATCCCACTCCGTCTACAACAATATGTCATTGGTGTTCCTGGACCATTCAGGAGGTTTTTTACTAGGGTGGCATGAGCAGTAGTGTATTATCATGATCATCACCACGGATAGTGGATGATTGAATTTTAGACTCATTTTTTGTATCACTTTTTCCGATCATAAGGCGTTTTGAGCCTATGGTCGAAGACGATGTAATATTTTTTGGACACTACATATATACTATGATATACTATTACTTCTAGTTACCTGTTCAATCATGTTATGGAATGTTGATTTGTTACTTTTTTATCGCAAATGTCTATTTATAAAATTAGAAGCAATTGCATCTGCTAATGTATTTCAATTTCTTGGAATGGTTGATACTCAATATAATCGAACTCTCATTCCAAGAGACGAACCCTTAAAAATAATCTTAATAATACTAGATTTATAATGGCATATACTCGGTTTAGCTGTAATACAACAAGTTGAGAATCTAACCTAACAATCAAAATCCGAATTCCAAATGAAATGGATTCTGATAATAATTCAATAACTGCACTATATTCAAAAATATTGTTCGTTTTTTTACCGAGGCTTACCCCATGCATTGATACTAACTCGTCAGTGGGTGAGTAAATAACCCAAACTACGGAAGAGATGTTTCATGTACTACAACAAGTGCCATCAGCAAAGCCAATATACGTTTGAAAGGATGTTGACATCTGCGATATCAAAAGTATCTAGATAAGCGGGAATAATAGTAAAAGCACACTTAAGCTAGGCACACATTTCTAAACTGTAGTACACCAGCTAAAAAGTAACTAATATACAGAGAAGATCTCCACACAAAATCAAGTGTAATATCTCTTCAGATAAAGTCCATTTCTGTGTTTACCTAAAGAGACCCCGTAAAAATCAATCAATTCATAGGCCCCTTTTTCAAGTTGTCGCTTGAAAATATAAGGACCATACCACATGGGTTCAAATTTCCCAGCCCCTAGTTTATCGTTGGCTTGATCATAGATAAAAACTAGGTCTCCTTCTGAAAAATTACGAGGGGTAACACTTCTATCATACTAAGCTTTCATTCTTTTCGCATGAGTCTTGGTAGCTAATGCAGCAGTGCGCTGATTCTCATCTAATTGAGCCAAGTATAAAAAACGTTTCTCCTCTTCAAAAGTGTCTAGTAGTAACTCTATGGCTAGTTGGAGTGACGGTATCTCACATTCAATGGGTAATACTGCTTCTAAACCATAAACTAGTTGAAAAAGGGTAAAACATGTCGATGTTTTTGCTGAGGTTCGATATGCCCAAAGTGATAAAAAGAGAATGATATGCCAATTCGACTTATGAATGCCAATGATTCGTTTGATCATGGTGACTAAAAATTTATTAATCGCTTCAACTAAACCATTGGCCTATAGATAATATGGTGTAGAACTGTCATGATGCAAGCGAAGTTGGTTTGTTAACTCGGTCATCATGATATTTCAAAAATGGCTCCCGTGATCAATAGCTATCGCTTGGGGTACACCAAAATGAGCAATCACATGACTGAATACAAAATTAGCTGCATTTTTGCCATCTACCGCAAATGTAGGCATCGCCTCAGCCCATTTGGTAAAATAATCTACTGCTAGGATAATATACCCATGCCTCCTGGCCGAGTGAGGGTTACATGTAATGAAGTCAATGCCCCATTTTGCAAAAGGACCGGCAGAAATTATGGGGTGAAGAGGAGTAGGTGGTGCACACATTTTTCGATCGAATATTTGACAATTATGACATTTTCGGACTGCGTAAATACAATCTTTAAACAAGGACGGCCAGAAATAACTTGCGCGCAATATCTTTTTGGTTGTGGCATACCCAGACATATGATCACCACATGCTCTGGAGTGACAGTCATTTAAAACCTTTTCGGCTTCGTCATGAGTTAGACAACGTCGAAAAACTGAGTCTGCACCATGACGGTATAGTATGTCGCCAACAATATTATATTGTTGAGACTGGAAACAAATTTTTCGTCGTTGCGACCGTGAAAGCTCAGGCCGAAAAGATTGGGTCTGAAGATAAGCAATGATATCTCCATACCAAGGATCAATGGTACTAATAAGAAACAAGGATTCATCCGCGATTGGTTGTTCTGCCACATTTTCTGTATCAGTACGTGGGAAATCACACATAATTTCAGCAAATATCAATGATTTCTTTGATTTGGATTTTTCAAATTCCAAATCAAACTCCTGCAGGATAACAATCCATTTTGAGCATTTGCCCCCCAGAAATTTTTTGGTCAAGATGTACATCATAGGGTTACAATTAGATATCATTGTTGTTACAATTAGATATCATTGTTGTTTTGCATAAAAGTATGTAGTGACGAAAATGTTGGATAGCTTGAACAGCTGCCAAGGCCAATTTCTCCACATGTGAATATTTGATCTCAGTCAGATGTAAATTTCGACTAAGATAGTAAATCACATGTTCACTATGGAATTCATCTTCCTGAACTAAAACCATCCCTATGGTGGAATCGGAAGTGGCGAGGTACAAAAAGTAATCTTGGTTGTAGTTGGGAGGATGCAGTAACGGTGCATGGGTCAATGCGTTTTTCAAAGCATCAAAATATCCATCAGCGATTTCGTCCCAAAAGAAAGGAATATTCTGTTTCAACAACCTAGTGAAACCTTTCGTTAACTCAGCGTAGTTAGGAATGAATCGACGTAAAAAATTTTCTTTCCCTTGCAAAATTTGGAGGTGACGAAGAGTAGAAGGAGGAGGTAAATTGATGATTGTCTCAACCTTAGATGGGTCGACACGAATGCCTTCCTTTGAGACAATAAATCCCAATAATTGTCCGTATTCTATGCAGAAAAAACATTTGTGAGGATTCAAACGAATCTCATAGTGCCTACATCGTATAAAAATGGCTCGCAAATGAGTAATATGATCTGCTCTGCGTGAAGAATGAGCAGGAAAATCATCGAAGTAGGGCTGCACAATGTGTTTAATGCCGTGAATTGCATAAGACATGGCCCTTTGAAAAGTGGTGCCAGCATTCTTAAGGCCAAAAGGTAATTTGCGATAAGAAAAAGTCCCCCATGGACAAATGAAAGCTATTTTAGGTTGATCTGCAGGGAGTATGTTTATTTGATTGTAGCCGGAAAATCCATCCATGAATGAGAACATTTCACTTCCAGCACAATTGTCAATAATTTGATCAATGTAAGGGGTTGGATAATTGTCTTTTGGACAAGCTCGATTTATATCCCTATAATCGATACATACTCTTATTGTTCCTTGTTTTTTATTAATCGGAAAAATATTAGATACCCAGTCCGTTAACGGGATCAGATAAATAAATCCTGCACGAAGTAATTTTTCAACTTATGCTTTGATAGCGGCAGCTTTTCTCGGATGAATCTGACGCAATTTCTGTTTGACGGGTTTAGCATTCGGGCATGTCTTAATTTCATGAACAACAATTGATGGATCGATTCCTGGCATTTCTTCATATGACTAGGCAAAAATGTTGCAGAATTCCTGAAATAGGGCTTTATATGCTTGGATTTCTTCAGGCGTACAAGAAGCACCTATGTGAACGTTTTCAACAATTCCAGGTTTTACTGAAATGTCAAGAGAAACTGTCGTAGAAATATTTTCTAAATTTAATTTAGAATTGGAATGTGAGAGAGGATTCTGAGGTTCTTTGATGTAATCAGTATTAAAAATGGAGGAAAAATCATTCTCAAAATGATCGAGATCATGTAAAAACGAAGACCTATGATGAAGATCTTCCCATGGTAACTCATCTACCGACAAGAATTCACAAATATGTTCTTCAGTATTGAATACTTGTTGAGAAGGATCCAGAATTGGGGTTGAAGCCAAAATTGATATTGAAAATGACTCCTAATTGATCACATTCACTAGATCAGACTCGGTTGAATGAGTATCAGAAAATGACTGTACATGTTGATATGCTAACTCAAAAGGATTCAAAGCCACTGGGCCCTCGAAAGAATCCAATTCTGATTCTGAAGGTATTATCCAAGGATCATCAAAGGAAATAGTACTTGATGTAATCATATTGATATTAGAAATAGGAGTTTGTACGTTCAGAGGAGGAAAGGAAAAAGTTCCCAGTAAAGCTGAATCTTTAATCAAACCTACTCCGACATCCTTATAAGGGATAGTCGATTTTCCAATATGTTGGATGCTATTAGTAGAGGCTGGGTCGGATGAATAATATGAGAGCTAATCTATCTTAACGATCTTTCCTTTATGAGGAAACATGATGAGATGAAAGATCGATGATACAATAACTATCATGGCGTAAGACCAATTGCGACCCAGGAGAAGGTTGTAATCGAGAGGGGCATCAACCACCTCCACATCTAGATTAACCATTTTTCCTTCGACCTCTATTGGTAGATCTTGTAAAATACCATATGGCTGAAAACCTCTTCTGTCAAAAGCTTTGAGAATAGTTGGTGATTGTTTAATTATTGGAGAACCAAGTTATTTCTAAAATTTTAACGACATTATACACGTAGAAGCCCCTTCATCAAAAACAGTACGAAAGATACGTTTGTTTTTTACTATTACCGGAATCTGAAAAGCCATTTGATGGGGTAGGCGGGGTGTAAAATTCTCTAAATAGAAGATCATGAGGTTTGAATCCTGGAGATATACAGCTCCTAAGGCTGACAAAAGCAATTTTCTTTGGGTTGGGCATGATTGCAATACTTCCAAAGTCGACATTGCTGAAGGAGAAATTGCCAAATCTTCAACAATATTGTAATTCTGAGTAGCTCTCACATGTAGATTGAAAGCCGATTTACGAAGTACACCTTTTGAAGGCGGTTTAATCACTAAGTCAGTATTTTGTTTCTCGATTTGTAATGGATCAGAAACTGAGGGAGGTGTAGTCAATGCAGAATTGGATGTTTCTGCTTCTTTACCAGTATTTTTACTACCGTAATCTTATGATCGGGTCGCAACCATGAAAATATCCTCAACCGGATTAGAGGAAGATCCAACCATGTTATTATATTGAGTGGGAAAGGGATTCTTCAAGACAGCAGGTATAGGTGAACCCTTAACTAATTTTGATACCTCAGCTCTATGTGGGCACTCTTTTGTAAAATGATCCTGGTCACAGATGAGACAAGGATATCGAGGTTTGTGTTTTTCGTCAATTGGTTCAGTTGTATCATTTTTCTCTTTTGAAGATTTTTTCTTTTTATTCTTACCTTTCTTTTTACCACCAGTTTTAGATTTGGTCGTAGATGTCTCCACAACATGGATATCAGCGGAAGTTTCTAGGGAAGAATCTCCTTTAGGTGAATCAGGTAAAGTGATAATAGGAGAATTAGTCTTGGAAGAATTCTTCTTACTTTTACCAGTACTAGCAGAACTAGTTACACCATCAGCGGCATGAGAGCCAGAAGGAGTTGCAGTTAACTAACCAGGTCTTGGTAAATCGAGGATTTTATCATACAGAGTACCTGACTAAGTATAGACAAGGTCAAGGTACTGAGCCTGAGCAATGACTTGCTCTTCCGTAACAATGCCTCCTTTGGCCACATCTTCAGTAATTTTTGGCAATAATTATTTAATAAACCATTTAGCCAAAATTTGATCAGGAATAAAGACTTTCACTAAACACCTTCTACGTCTCCATTCATGAATGTGATAAGATATGTATGTAGATGTAGACTGTTTTAATGAAGTCATCAATTATGTGCCATTGTCGTATCTGATAGGAAACTAAAAATGGGTTAAGAAAGTAGTAGCTATTGCATTAAAATTATTAAAAGAGCCACGTTGTAACTCAATGTACCATTTGGAAGCTAGACCAATGAGAGTTCTTTGAAAAAGACGTAGTCGAATCGAATCATTGACTAGTGAATTGAATGCGCACCAGAGGTGATAAGTCATAACATGATTAGATGGGTCCTCTCTTGACTTACCTTCAAATTTCGGAATATCACTGAGCAAATTGATAGGCATCGGCGACCAATATGGAAGATAAAAAATTGGATTGTTCGTAAGGCGCGAAAGATCCGATAAATCTAAAGTTGTTATTAATGGTAACTGATGGCTAGGGTCTTGATAACCTTGAGTGATCAAACCAGTGCCAGGAGGAGGATAGCCAGGATATCATGGAATTGGGTGTGCATTTGGAATCATGAAACCTCCTGGGTAACCAGGATTAACCAGACCATACTGGGGTTGTTGAGGAATTTTATAAGTATACCCAGGGTATGGCTGATACTAATATGCTGGGTTTTTTGTAGCTTGAACAATTTGATACTGTCCCTGGTATGGTTGATAAGTAAATTTTGATTTACTAGAGACAATCGTACTAGCACCAGCTTGTCCTGTAGGCATCTGGACCGTAGTATGAATTGTAGGTCTTGACTATGGTACAGAGGCTTGAGGAATCTGCACTGATGCAGGGATAGAAGAAACCAGAGCTACAGACACTCCAGAAACAGGTGTTGTAGGTTGAACAGAAGTTGCAATAGCTGCAGCAGTCTGAGGCGGATTCTGAGGTGTCCTAGGCCCAAGCTGTTGAACAGAACCAGGTGCAGGGATTTGAACAGTAGGCTGGACAGGTTGCTGGGTTGGACTAGAAACTAAAGGCTCTCCAAGTTTATTAGGTAACTGCACATTAGGTTGCATAGTCTATTGACTTTTAGATGGATTCCACACCATGTTCATTCTGGGGTATTGACTCGTAGAAGTTTGTGCATATGAAGGACCATAGCTTGATTGAACATAGGGTTGATAATTAAGTGGTAAATTTCCAGCTCCTTGTAAAAATGATTGACCGGAAGGTGGTTGGAAACCTTGAGTTGGGTACTGACCTTGAGTTGGATAACCTTGAGGCATGTACTGAATCTGGGGTTGATAAGGACCCTGAAGAATATACTGAGTCTGGGGTTGACCTTGAGGTATTTACTATCCTTGAGGTTGATAACCTTGAGGTATGTACTATCCTTGAGGTTGTTCTCTAGGTAAATAATATTGTCCTATAGTTTGTCCTGGTAAAAAATTACCTTGAGTTTGCCCCCCAGGTGGTAACTAACTACCTTGAGGTTGAGGATTCAAAACATTACCAGACATCATAAAAATTTTCTCTATGTTCAACGTTTCAGTTTTAGTTCCATTTGTACCAGCTGATAACACCTATTCAGTTGGTTGAGGAGTTGCTCCTGAGAAAGTACCAGAGAGTGACTGGTACCCCGAACGAACAGAAGGACCACTGTATAACAATGTTTCCAGATATTGGGAAAACATAAATGACTCACCTGACATAATTGATGAAGGATAATAACCACTTGGAGTAGGATGAAAAGGAATTCAGGGTGGTGAAAAACTAAGACCCGAGTTTTCTAAAAAATCTGTCAATGATAAATACCAAGCATCACTTCTAAAAGGACTGTAGAATATAGATTCACGCTCCCTAAGATTCAAAGTCTGTTGGGTTTAAGGAAGAGTTACTTCTTCGTCTGGACCAACAAGTTCTTCAATGGAAATGAGGTCAGAAGGAAGATTTTTAGTAATGATATGTCTTACCCTAGGTGAACCAGGATCACTAGAAGTTGGAGTAACAAATCCTGAAGATGGTTCCAAAACAACAGGTTCAGAAATTTCAGGTTCTTCAGCAAATTCACTGGAAGGAGAAATACTACCAATAAGTTTGAAAACTGAAATCGGCTCTTGAATATGTTCTGTTTTTTGTAGTTGATAATCAGGATGAAAAACTATAGATGACTCTCCTGCTTCTATTGATCTAATTCTACTGTCAGTAGGTGATACTAGAGCTCACAACCCTTCAAGTTGGCTTGGTGTATATTCAGGGGGCTTCCCCTGAATTCTACGCGATTGTCTTGGTAATTTAGCCACGATAAAAAATTATTAATCACACGCAATCAAATGAAAATTTAAATGAAAACTCCTAGAGTCACTAATGAAACAAAAAAATGAATCACACGCCTAAAAATCTAGGAGATCAAATCACACACAAATAGTAACTTCCCACACTAAAAACACTAGTTGGTGATGAAATCCAACCTCGTAGTATTTAATGCATAAAGAGTGGTTGGAACAATTACCCCAACAACCTGCTTAATGAAACAGACTAGTGCAAGTTTCTCCACTTAAACCATCTCGAGTTAAGATAACCCTCCGGAGAGTCCAAGTGAGTCTAGTCGACATCTGCTCCAGGTACAGCGGGATCTTTCCTCCACCCTCACCTTAGGAAAAAACCATAAGATTATGGTCACTATGGTTACCAACAAGAACTTATATACCTGCAGGAACAGTCTACGGTCCGACATATGCACAAAGGCAGAGTAACAAAGCTCAATCCCCTTGAAGGCTCCTTGACATAATCCAAGGTATACCGACGAGTGACCCCAGGCTCCTTGACAATGGTCTATCCGAGGTTTACCGTTGTTAATACACACATATCTTCAATCGTTCCCAATGAGATAGAATTTATTATCCCACTGGTTCATATATGACCTCATGCTTGACTTCTTTAAGAGGAGCTTCCCAGAGCATACAAGCGACTATTGGATTTTTTCCTACCGCAAGATCAACTACTTTTTTGTTTTAACTGTCTTGGAGAGTTAATTACTCCCTACTCCAAGACACTAGCCTAAGCTATATTGGTGAAAAGAGCCCTAGAAATATAAAAGTTACTAGATTAATTTTAATTTAAGCATTGATTTTAAAAAGTTGTTTCTTAAGACAATAGGTGTGAAAATGAAACTGATGATATGTAGTGACCCAACTCAAAACATACTAAAATTCATCTATTATGAGAAACAATCCATTTTCTTTCAATGAATTCTAGCTAAAGGAAGAGTTGAGAAATGCAAGCTTTTATAAACAAATCTTTCCTTCAAACAAGAATAAACGAAAAGAAATCTAATTTAAATGAGAACTCAGAATGATCTAATGCTCAATAAGAAATCCCTTTTATTCAAGATCGAAACTACAAAACAAGTTTTTCTTCAAAAGACACTACAATTTCTATAAAAACACTCAAAGCTAAAAACTATTTTTGAGATCTAAAATTATAAGACTAAATCTGAATTAAAACTTCAAATATTTTAAGGATGTCTTACTTAGCTTGTAATATAACTAAGAAATTTTTTTCTTGAATCAGAAAGAACTCGAAAAAAAATCCAATTTTCGTTTTTAAGTGAAATTCCAAGCTTATTAACAAAAGTTTTTAAAAGATTTGCAAATGAGAAAAATGGGATCTAAATCTCATAAAACAATTTCTGCTATGATGTCAGACTCAACAAGAAAGCAAGGAAATACCAATGATCTAGAGGTATACCCGGGTTTATAATCTTTGAGCGGGATATAAGACAAAGCAAAAACCATTATAACATGCAGATCTTTCAGAAAATCATTCAAAACTAAAAATGCTGAAATAAACTCTTAACCAAGGCTTTCTGACAGATGACACAAGTCTGGGTATTCAATGAGAATTTAACAAACTAATCCAGAAAAGAGGATTTTAAGATTTTTCAAAAATTTTAACAGGGTCCGCAGGACTCAGTGCAAACTAGTGCGGTCCCGCACTGTGGGTTCAAGAAAAGTGTGGAACTTCCTACACTGTTTCTAAAAGAAAAGAGCGAACACAAGAAAACTAGAGAAATAACAAAAAATTCTCAAACATTTCTCAGGGATTCTACAGGGATAAACCACCCAAGCTAGTATCAATCGGTATAAATCAAAAATAAAAGAAATCAAAGTTCAAAATCCATCCCCAGTGGAGTCGCCATTTTGTTGGACGAATAAGTCGTTCTTGCAGACAAGACAGACCTCCCAAGTGTCCTACGGACAGCTAGCAACAAATGGACAAACAAAACTATCTTTATCTAGATATATTGCGATTCATAATTAAATGCTATAAAGGTTTAATGATTTTACCTTTGATCCAACGCTTGTTTGTAGTAGTAGTCCTTCAGTCGCCCGAAAGATTTTTCTTCGAATATCTACAATCACAAACAAACAAACATCAAATAGCACCTGCATAGCATATATTCATAAATCATATCCATTATGGTGATCAAGGAATCCATAAAATAAACCAATCAATTTACAGCTTATTGAGAAAAATGGATTTATTTGTATTAACTTAAATAAGGAAGAACCTTACAACCGTGTCCTCCTTGATGTCATACAGGTCTTCCTAGGGTCTGAAACAGGTGTTTCCTTTACTCTAATCAGCCTTGCACTCTTCCAACCGAGATACATACAGGTATGTAATCTTTCCCACGTTAAATATCAGCTAAAAGGGTCTAAGTTTCAATAGAACTTCGCCTCCAATAATACTAAAACTTCAACCCATCAATTGTAACCCTTTGAGGCTACCTTGTGCCTCTTTTTATAGTGAAAGAGAGGAAGTTACAGCTCCATACAAGAAGAGATAGAATCCTCCTTCAAAGGGATTATCTCCTTACATCAAGGGGTTAGCTCCTTAATGGATGGGATACATGAACCTGAAAAGAGCAGATTTTCCACCGCAGGAATGTTTCTAGAAGCTTCCAAAAATGACTCAAACTAAGCTTCTAGATTTTACTTGCACATTTTTAATCTTTTACAGGGGTCCACACCCTTAATGAATAAACAGTGCGTTTGGCTCAGCAGGATTTATAGCCAAAAGGTGCAGCACTGCAGGCAAAACTAAGAGAAAGTACGGTACCAGAGTTTTTAAGACTTTTATGAGCTTTTCTCTTAATTTAAAGGCTTGATTTTAGGAACTTTGATATTGTAGACTTTTCAGGGAGACTAAAATGTCATGGTGACAAATTTCAGTGTAACACAAAAGTGAGAGAGGTTTTTGTCCCTCATAGATCAATAAAGAAAAAAAATCCTTCATATTTTGCACAAGTGTCATGGTTTTATAGCAATGTCAAAAATACAGGTGCCACGGGAGAATTGCTGCACTTCTGGAGTGATCTTGGGAAAATCAAGTTTTCTCCTAGCTGGAGTGTCCAAATGACTTGCTTGATGAGTCAAATGATAACTAGATAGAGAGATATTTCCAATGAGCTATCATGAGCTCAATTTTGAGTTGCGGAAGGCCTCCAAACATTGGCTGCAAGAAAGGAAATTTTTTCTGTCATGGCGCTGCGCGTTTACCAAGGAATTGGCAATTTTCAATGTTTTCAACATTTTTGACTTTTTGACTTTTTGAATGGGAAAATGGGAAAATTACTGATGTAAATGGTCAATATGGATGTAAATATCATGTTTTAACTTTTATCTAGAGTATATGCATCAAATAAGTCTTCTAGGAGGTCAAATGAATCAATTTTCTCTCTTTTAGAGGCAAATTGTTGGGTTTTCCTAGTCTTTAGTTTTTTGTTTGGGAGTAGGTGAAACAACTCCTCCTCTCATGGTTTTGAATCCTCAAGGCTAGGAAGAGTATTTATGAGGTATATTTGATGTATTTTCTCATTCATTGTAGAGGTTGGACTCACTTGGAGCTTTGGAATCTCAAGGGACATTTTGTATATCAGTTTGGCTTAGACATTAATAGAAATTTGCAGCTATTTTCTTGGGATCCATGTGGTATGAGTTTTAGACATAGTTTCCTCTCTGTTATCAATTTGTTTGAATGTATTGTTAGTTGATAAACCATTTCATGTCTATAATATATTATATTTCAAGCTTGAAAGGCAGAATCCATATTCTTTTATGCTCTGTTTTGGGAAATTTAGTATAATGTGTTCATTCTCCTCAATTTATGGAAACTACATACCAGATGCTTTTCGTAGCTCCTCACTAGTCTATTCATCTCATTTAATTCACTTTTGAATGTTTAAACCTTCTACTTACCTTTCCCCTTGGAACCCCTGATAATTTTGACCTAATTTCCTTGCCCTAGCTATTTGGATCCTCCCGATCTAGCAAACCCTACAAAATCAAAATCAAAACCCTAAGATACTATACCTAGCCTAAAATAATATTTCCTCAGTCAGCTTGGCTGTGATCCATATCGAGAGAGCCCTCTCCTTGCCTAGTAGGGCTAGCTACATGGCTAAGCATGGTTTGAGGTTACCTCAGGATTGCCTCTCTCAACCCGAGGTTCAATTTGAGTGATAACACAACCTAAGCATTTATATAAATTGTGATCCTCATATCCTCCTTATGTATGGATTTTGCCACCTGAAATAGGTCATCATGGAATTTTTGCTCTATATTTTTTTCTACGAAGGTTCAAAAGATGAAATTTTTATGAGGCGAAGCCGAAATCCTGAGGAAGCTCTTGTAAAAATTTCAGATCAAGGTGCGTAGTATTTTCTGATATATGATCTGTGGAAGTCAGTGTTTTTGCAGGCTCTTGAACTTCATCTCAGAGAAGGGACCTTGGGAAAATCATCATAACTCTCTCTCTGAGTATCGGATTGAAATTCTGTAAAATTGGCAGATAGTGCACAAACTATAGTTTTTGTTGTATCAATTTTAGAGCAGAATGAAGAAACAATGACACATGGCACACCGTACAAGTTCACTCTACTAAACTAGTCCATAATTAGGCCATTGTGAGAAATTGGGCATAACTCTCTCTTGAATAATCCAAATTGGGTCAGACCATTGGAATTGGAAAGAAGACTCAGAAGAATACTATAGAACCGAAAATCACATATTGGGGATCTGAAATAATAGAGATACACAAGATTAAATATCGAGATCCTAGAAGGCGAGAAAAATACAGATCATGTGTTGTCAAGGGCTGCAAAGGACAAGAATTTCTAGGGAACCAAAACAAAGCAAGGTGCAGCAGAGGGTATCATGAAAAGTGCAACAATCAAAATGAAGAACAACTGTAATAATTTCACCACATGAATTATTGAAGTGGGCAACACTGCATACAGTCATTGTAAAGGTATCATTGTACTAAGTCATTGTAAATATTGTACAAGTGTCTATCTACCAAGTGTTGAAGAGGTAGTGTCGATAGGTCTAGGATTATCATTAGGTGGTTGTGTCATGGTTGGGGTTATGGTCTAGTGTGTATTCTTCTTCTACATCATTCTATATCATTGTAAATGATCAAGTGATCATGTCCAAGAGGAAAAAAATGCTCAAAATTGGAACTTCTCAGAATTGGTTGCAAACTAAACGACCAGATAAGCCTTGTCGCTGTGATTCTAGTGCCATGAATGGGACCCAAATACGATGTCGTATGAGGAATATATTGAAGTTTTAAAATTCCCAATAACCTTCAAAACATGACCTTTGAACTCAGAAATTTTGTCACCTTCAAAAACAAATTATGGCAAAAGATCTCATTTTTTTAAGTTTTTTTTTGGTGGCCTATCAGAGGGTGCCACGTGGCCTACCCAGAGGCTACCACATGGCCCCAGGCCAAAGGTTCAAGACTGATTGAAAAGTGGTGTTGGTTGGCAAACCGACCCAAGCTGAACGTGTTCGGGTTAGTCAGGCACGACCCAACCCGAACGTTCATGGGTCACCCTGAACGCAACCCTGAGCAGCGCTAAACGCGAAAGGGTCAGTTGAGCGGAGGTCGACCCAACTTGCACGCGAAAGGGTCAACAGTCGGGTCGACATTGTGTATAGAACGGAGGTTGAGCGGAGTTTGGATAAGCCCCTAGGGCTAAAGAAATAACACTTTGACCGCAGCGGAACCATGGCCTAAGCCCAATCAACTGATGGTAAAACAAGGAATAACCCTCAGGGCTTAAGGCTGCGGGTCTTGTGACCATGTGCCATGACCAGTGGCAGGGCTAAACACTTAACCGCCCATGTAACCTACCTCCGACCTTTCAACATGTGAACATGAGTCAAACTGACAGTTTCATATAATGTCTCCACCATTTTTAGCACGCAGTTCCGACATTTGCAGAGATTCCACCTTTTTGGTGGAGCTAACTGGAGTTAGCCAATTTTAGTGGAGGTTTTCTAGTGCCACTAGGCAAAATACAATTTGGATCATAAATTTCACCATATTCGACCAAATTAGACAAAATTTTAGTCAATTTTGAGTACTTGGAGCATTTTGGAGCCATTGGAATAGGTTTCAGAGCTAATAGAGGTGTTTTTTCAGCCATTTTTGCTTCAGAGAAGCTTGGAGAGACATCAAGGCCATGAGGGAAATGGAGCTGCATTGGGCTACACTTCACTATTTGAGGTGAAATAAAAGCCAGACTTAGCTTATTTTTGTCTTTTGAATTTATTTCCACAACTATTTTAGCCTATTTAAGCTTCTTTCTCACTATAAAACCAATTTGAGCATCATAATATATCAAGGACATGCCCATTGGGAGCCTTGGACTCGAAAGATGTAGCCCAGGAGGGGTGAATTGCCTCATCATGTTGCTATGTGTTTATGGTGAAGTTATTCTACTGTGTATTTCAGATTAAAGATGTTAAACAGTAATTTTAATTAACATTCCCTCACACTTAAACTCATAAACAGTTATCAAAAACACTTTATTTTACTTGCAAGACATTACAAACAGTTTGCACACTTAATTTAATGGAAATGAATACTTTGAAAAACATTACAAATACTTTCATTTTTAGATCAAATGGTATCTAAGCTAAGGATTTGAGCATTAGGAGCTAGATTTTTACTCAACATTTGTTTTGTGCAAAGATATAGTTGATTGTTTGCAAGTTTTGATGCTTACTAGGCTTAAACTCAACAGAGGTGAAGGACACTTGGTTAGTGCACAAAGTAATCCACAACCAAGAAGGGTCAGAGAGCCACCTCCAAGAGCCATAGAAGTAGCTTCAAGCATGTCTTCAAGAGAGGGAGAAGCTCTTGAAGATATGGATCCCAAGGAAGAAGAACGGGTATTCCAGAAAGATTTCTTGGATATGACTGAGATGGTGAGGATACTCTACCAAGAAAGGAATGATAGGCTTGTTGGAGAAGGGTCTAAAAACCAGAAAGAAGGAGATGGTTCTTCAGGAGGAAAGAAAAGTGATGACAAGTAAAATAAAGGACACGGAGGAAATGGTGATCCACCATCCCCATCTTCATCCTCTTCCTCTACATCGTCATTCAACTTTGGTGAATCAATATCACAAGTCTAAAACCACTGGTAAAAGTCCATTTTTAAAGCTTGATGTCAAATTTGAGTTGCCTATGTTTAATGGTGAAGTCAATGCAGAGAAACTTGACAATTGGATCAGACAGTTGAAAGTTTACTTGAGGATACAGAACCTTCATGATGACGACACCAAGATACGGTTAGCCTTGTTGAGAATGGAAGGAGAAACATTGGTATGGTGGGAAGCCAAGACCAAGGATGATTTTTTAAACATGGTAAGATCACTTTATCATGCGCTGAATTTATTACTGCAATTAAAAATCAATTTTATCCATTAGCTCATTTACAAAAGGATATCATGAACTGGCAAAACTTCACACAGCTTAAGGGACAAAATGTACAAGACTACACCCAAGAGTTTAGGAGAAGAGAACTCTTATTAGGGGTAGACTTACAAAGTCAAGATACTTTGCTGAAATATATAGGTGGTTTGCACAACTACCTTAAACATACTATCCTTATGTTCAATCCTACTAGTCTAGACAAATTTTGTGTACAAGCTATGCAAAAGAGGCTAGAGGGAAAAACACTTTTGATGAGGGTAGAAACAATCCTTTTAAGGGGAAAAAAAATATAAAACCTTTAAGGGAAAAGGAAAAAAGAATGCATCTGTCAAACAAGAGGGTGAGAAAGTGATATTTAAAAACTATTCAAGAGAAGGCCATGAAGAGAAAAACTGTTGGAAATTACATCCTGAAAAAAGAACTCTGTTTAACAAAAACGAAGGAAAGAAGAAAATTGCAGCTACTATAACTACACCACAAGACTTAGGTGATGATTCAGGTGATGAAACCAAAATTGCAGCTGTGGGTTTGAAAATTATGAAGGGAAAGGAAACATAAACTAAGCCAAGCACTAGTACTTCAAACTATCATGTACAAACTCCAAATGAGGAAGAAAGAATTGAATTGTTCCATGTGAGGGTAGTCTCAAAACATACAAAAATTGACACACTGTTTCACAGTGGGTCACAAGAAAATATCATATCAAGACTTGGTAAAATAGCTTAAACTTGAGACAATTCCACATCTAAAGCTTTATCCACTTGGGTGGGTATGCAAGGATGAAAACTTACAAGTCTCAAGAAAGTGCATATTGCGATTCGCAGTTACTGCACACTTTATTGACATAGTTGAACTTGATGTAGTACCGCTTGATATATTAGGAATTGTTTTGGGAAGTCCTTACTTATTTGACAAGAAATCGATATTCCATTTCCATGAAAATAAGTATCATCACTTTAAAGATGGCAAGGAGTTCATTGTCAGAGCACATCGCAAGAAGGCAAATATAGCGATGGTAAATGCGGGACAGGTAAAAAGGCTAATGAATTCTAGTAAGAGTTTTGTACTTCTTATGGTTAAGCCCAAGGTTGATGTGAATCATGAGTCATTTGAAAATTATGATTCCAAGCTTAAATCAGATTTATATGATGTATTTGATGCACATCATGAGATGTTTCAGGAACCGACAAGTTTACCTCCTAAAAGGGAGATTCAACATGAAATCCATTTACATCAAGATTTTCCTCTTCCTAACATAGGCATGTACCGCATGTCTATCATGGAGAATGCTAAAATCAAGAGGAAAATTAAATACTTGTTAGAAAAAGGATTCATAAGTCCAAGCACTTCGCCATGTGGGTCACCGATAGTGTTGATTCCAAAGAAAGATGGAACTTGGGGCATGTGTGTGGACTTAAGGGCATTGAATAAGATAACGGTAAAGAATATTTACCCACTCCCAAGGATAGATGATTTGTTAGATCAACTGAAAGATGCTAAATATTTCACTAAGCTAGACTTACGTAGTGGTTATCATCAAGTTATAATTGTAGAAAGTGACATTTGGAAGACATCATTTAAAACCAAACATGGACTCTTTGAGTGGCTTGTTATGCCGTTTGGATTATGCAATGCACCTGCAAATTTCATGCGGGTAATGGATGATGTCTTATGTCATTTTCTTGATGATTTTGTTATTTTCTACTTAGATGACATCTTAATTTTTAGCAATACTAGAGAAGAGCATGTCATGCATGTTAAGAAAGTACTTGATATTTTGAAGAAAAATCAGTTGTTTCTTAAAATGTCAAAGTGTGAATTTGGAAAGACTTATTTGGTTTATTTGGCACACACAATAGGAGGAGGTTCTTTGAGAATTGATCCTTCTAAGGTAGAAGCCATTGTGAATTGGTCTACTCCCAAATCCATTCCAGAGGTAAGAAGATTTTTGGGTGCAGCTCAGTATTGGAGGAAGTTTATTTCTAACTTCTCTTCCATAACCGCTCCTATGCATGCAGTGACAAGTGTGAAGCATGATTTCCAATGGGGAGGCAAGCAACAGAAAGCTTTTGAGTCTTTGAAAGAGAAGATAATTTCAGCTCCAGTCCTTGCATTACCGGACTTGAGACAGCCATTCGAGATTCAGACCGATGCTAGTGATTACGCCATGGGTGCAGTTCTCTTACAACATGGTAAGCCTATCACATTTCATTCTGAGAAATTTAATGGTGCTGTTGTGAATTATCCTACATGTGATAAGGAGTTGTATGCATTGGTACAAAGCATCAAAAAGTGGAAACACTATTTGATGGGAAAATAAATAGTTGTTCATACCGACCATCAACCTTTACAGTACTTGTAGTCACAAAGTAAATTGCAACAGTCACGACATTTCATATGGATGGGTTTCCTACAACGATTTCACTTGGTAATAAGGTACAAGAAAGGTATTTACAATAAAGTTGATGATATGCTTTCAAGGCCTATTATTAGTGCTACTACTTTACTTAAGAATGATTCTATTGTACATGAGAGCTACATAGAACAGTATGCATCAGATCTTGATTTTAAGGATGTGTATGCTAACTTGAGTGAAGGGAATCATGTTGAGGAGAATGATTATCATTTGAATAATAATTTTCTATTTCATATGGGAAAGTTATGTATACCATAGGGGGAGAGACTAAGCATCATGAGAGAAGCTCATTCTTCTCTTATTGCTGGACATTTCGAGGTAAGCAAAACTGTGGCACATTTACAGAGGTATTGTTATTGGCCTCGCATGGTAGATAGTGTTTCACGTTTCATTAGAGGATGTTCATTTTGTGCTACAAGCAAGCCTAGCAATAGGAAGCTTGGTTTATATACACCATTTATGGTACCTTCTAGACCATGGGAAAGTGTTTCTATGGATTTTGTTGGAGTTCTACCATTCTCTAGAAAGGAGCATGATTATCTTTATGTAGTAGTTGATAGATTCAACAAGATGTGTATTCTTATGCCATGTAAGAAATCTATAAATACTGAACAAACTGCTGATTTGTATTTTCAACATGTATGGGTTCATTATGGCTTGCCTACTTCTATTGTTAGTGATAGGGATTCCAAATTTGTTGGGAATTTTTGGTCCAATCTATGGAAGATGATGGACACCAAGTTGAAGAAGAGTATTTCTTTCCATCCGCAAACAGATGGCCAAACAGAGGTAGTGAACAGAACCATTGTACATATTTTGATAGGTTATTGCAGCAAGCATCCCAAGCTTTGGGATAAGCACTTGCATTACATTTAGCATGCTTACAACCTGGCCAAGCACTCTTCTACAAATACTTAACCTTTTTAAGCTTGCTTTGGGTATTTGCCTAAGTCACCTTTATATTTCATTCTTGAGAAGGATGTGGCCATTGATGGGAATAGTGACATTGAAAAAGCTCACATGTTCATTGAAAGAATTCAGCTCATACATCAGCAGATTCAATAACAGCTTGAAAAAATTCAAGGCAAGTACAAGGAGAGGCATGATAAACACAGAGTTGATCATAAGTTTCAAGAAGGAGATGAGGTATGGTTTCATATTAGTAAGGAAAGAATGCAAGGAAGATTTACGTTTGTATGAACCTCCTTTAATTGTTGATTATGAAAGTGACATTCAGCTGCCATCCATAGAGGATTTCTCACTAGAATTTTTGGATGAGTTGAAAGAGGATGCTATCCTTGATAGAAGGACATGCACTTCGAGGAGGGGAAATGTAGATTATGTTTGGGTTGGTCTTAAAGGCAGCGAAACAAGTAAGGCAAAGTGGATTGAGGTGGAAAAGGTGAGGGATCTGTACCCTCATCTTCTTGACAGGTAATTGAAGGCTTTTGGGGTCCAAAAGCTTCCCAATGGGGAGGTGTGATCAGGTGATCATGTCTAAGAGGAAAAAAATGCTCAAAATTGGAACTCCTCAGAATTGGTTGCAAACTAAACGACTAGATAGGCCTTGTCGCTGCGATTCTGGCACCATGAATGGGACCCAAATCCGATGTCGTATGAGGAATATATTGAAGTTTTAAAACACCCAATAACCTTCAAAACAGGGCCTTTGAACTCAGAAATTTGTCATCTTCAAAAAAAATTATGGCAAAAGATTTCATTTTTTAAAGTTTTTTTTAGGTGGCCTATCAGAGGCTGCCACGTGGCCTTCCTGGAGGCTGCCACGTGGCCCCAGGCCAAAGGTTCAAGACTGATTGAAAAATGGTGTTGGTTGGCAAACCGACCCGAGCTGAATGTGTTCGGGTCAGTCGGGCACGATCCGACCCGAACGTTCATGGGTCACCCTAAACGCAACCCTGTGTAGTTCTGAACAAGAAAGGGTCAGTTGGGCGGAGGTCGACCCAACCTGCACGCGAAAGGGTCAGCAGTCAGGTCGACGTTGTGTGTTGAATGGAGGTTGAGTGGAGTTTGGATAAGCCCCCAGGGCTAAAGAAATAACATCATGACCGCAGCGGAACCATGGCCTAAGCCTAATCAACTGGTGATAAAGCAAGGAATAGCCCTCAGGGCTTAAGGCTGCGGGTCTTGTGACCACACGCCGTCACCAGGGGCGGGGCTAAACACTTAACCACCCATGTAACCTACCTCTGACCTTTCAGCATGTAAACACGAGTCAAATTAACAGTTACATTTAATGTCTCTACCATTTTTACCGTGAAATTCCAACATTTGCGGAGATTCCACCTTTTTGGTGGATCTAACTGGAGTTAACCAATTTTAGTGGAGGTTTTTTAGTGCCACTAGGCAAAATACAATTTGGATCATAACTTTCACCATATTCGACCAAATTAGACAAAATTTTAGTCAATTTTGAGTATTCTGAGAATTATGGAGCCATTGGAACAGGTTGCAGAGCCAACAGAGGTTTTTGTAAACCATTGTTTCTTCAGAGAAGCTTGGAGAGCCATCAGGGCTATGAGGGAAATGGAGCTGCATTGGGCTACACTTCACTGTTTGAGGTGAAATAAAAGCCATAATTAGCTTATTTTTGTCTTCTAAATTCATTTCCATATCTACTTCAGCCTGTTTAGGCTTCTTTCTCACTGTAAAACCAATTTGAGCATCATAATATATCAAGGGCATGCCCATTGGGAGCCTTGGACTCAGCAGATGTAGCCCAGGAGGGGTGAATTGCCTCATCATGTTGTTGTGTGTTTATGGTGAAGTTATTCTGCTGTGTATTTTAGATTCAAGATGTTAAATAGTAATTTTAATTAAAATTACCTCACACTTAAATTCATAAAAAATTATCAAAAACACTTTGTTTTACTTGCAAGACATTACAAACACTTTGCACACTTAATTTATGGAAATGAATACTTTGAACAGCAGTACAAATACTTTCATTTTCGAATCAGTAAAGTGGACCATTTTCCCTGGTACGGGAGTCCATTCTTCTTTTATTCTTCTATAGGGTGGTAGTCTGGTGCTAGGCTGGTGCATGAAGTTACCATCAGGTTCAAGACTGTGAAAAATTCAGGGTGGCAGGGTAGTGCTAGGGTGAGTTTTAGGTCATTGGGTGTTGGGGCATCCATTCAATTGACTACTGAAGGATATCGGGCGTTGGAGCATCCATCCAGTGGGAGCTGGAAAATAATTCTTTTCTATATTGTAGGAAGTTGGAGCTTTATTTTCAATTGGAGTTGAATATTAAAGAATTATTGGAAAAGCATTAAGGTGGTTTTTGTCCCGGAGAGGGTTTCTACCTTAAAAACTGTGTGCATTTGTGTTCCTTTTGTTTACTACTATCATTGTACAAACACTGATAATAATTGAAGATTAACTAATGCTCTAGTTGAAAGAAATATTGATTCACCCCCCCCCCCCTCTCAGTATTTCCAAAATTTGGTTTTAGAGCTTGGTTCCTTCAATAGCAGTTTAATAGATGAAGGAGGTCATGGGGCATACCAAGAATGGCATACCTCTGTTCAATGAAAATAATTATGCACTCTAGAAAGGAAGAATGGAGGTCTATCTCTTAGTAGAAGGTTACGAAGTATGGGACACTGTTCAAAATGGATTTACATCAACCGCGGATGAACAAGGTAAAAGAATTTGGTAAATAATGCAAAGTAAAATAATATTATTATCAGCAGACTTATTGAATCTACTTATCATAAGGTGTTGGGTTGTAAAACCACCAAAAATGTATGGGACAAGTTTGAGAATATATATGTAGGTGACTCAAATGTCAAAGAAGCAAAGCTTAAAATCTATAGAGAAAAATTTGAGCAACTCAGAATGAAAGAAGATGGCAACATTAATGCATACTTACAATACGTTGATGAAATAACCAATACTCTGGAAGTTTGGGAGAGCCATTTGACGAGAAAACTATTATACGAAAGATTCCTAGAACGTTACCAGGGAGATTCCACCCAAAGGTATCGATCTTAGAATACAGTGCAAAACTGGACAAACTCAGTAAAGAGGAATTACATGGAGTTCACATAGCATATGAAATGAGACTTGATGAAGAAGAGGGTACTTCACATCTAGAAAGTTCATTCGTTGCATCTAAGAAAACCAATAGTGACAAACAACCTTCAATTGAAAAGACATGCACCTGCAAGTGTGAAGAAAAGGGAGATGATGAAGAAGGTATTTCAGATGAAGAATATGATTACTTTACGAGAAAACTAAAAATTGGTAAGGGAAAATTCAAAGGTAAACTTCCATTGATATGTTCGGCTGTGGTGAGGTTGGGCATTTCGCAGCAAAATGTCTGAACAGAAGTGATGGAAACTCAAAAGGAAAGAAAGGCTTTAATAAATTCAACAAGCAAGAAAAAAAGAAAGGATCCAAAAGGAACTTTCTCTCTAAAGAAGATATATCATCATTTGATGAAGACAATGACAAAAAAGAAGAAGCCAATGAGAGAGTATTGTTTATGGCTAAGCACAACAAACAAGAGGTACCAAACAATGAAGAAGAAGGGTTGACCATATAAGAATTTTCTAAGGAGGAAATCAGGCTTATAAAAGAGCTCAAGGTTGAGAATATCCGTTCCAATACTCTTGAAGAACAAGCTGAAGGTCTCAAAATTGAAGTTGAAGAACACAAATGTATTGAAGAGTCACTTCAAATGAAGTTGGAAGAAAGCAACCAAGAAAGGGAATCATTAGAATCCAAAGTAGTCTCACTGCGTAAGGAAGTGAAGAAGGGAAAATTTGTCCAAAACTATGCCAACAGCTCAAGGGCATTGGAAGAACTCATCAATCAACGATATTACAATGACAGAACTAGCCTCGGTTACAAAGAAGAAGAAGCAGGACCTTCTACAAAAAAATACAATGAACCTATGAGATCTGACATGCATGTAGACTTCATTGGACAAGATTCTTAAGAACATCCTTGGAAGAAGATTAATTGACGAAGATTTCCATCCAGGTACCAACATATTTTTCATGGCTATTGTTATTCATGTGGAAAATTTGGTCATAAAGTTGTAGAAAGTCGCATGTACCCTAGGAACCAATACAATTCCAGGAGATCCTTCAAATTTGAACCTCCCAGGGCTCAACTAAACATCAATAGATTTGAACATTTAAGAAATAATATGGAACATTACAAATTTAAGAACTTTGTACACATAGCTAGAGACTATAAACTTGAAAATCCTCCAGAAGAATCTTTGAAGCCACAAAACGAATGAACATGGAAGAAGAAGAACACTGATAATTGTGTTCTCATTCTCAACGCTCAAAAAAACAAATATGTGTGATATGTTGATAGTGGTTTCTCAACACATATGACTGGGGATAGAAGGAAATTTGTATCTCCAAAAAAGAAGAAGGATGGAACTGTATCCTTTGGAAATGATGGATCTTCAAATGTTATAGGATCTGGTACCATCACTCTTGGAAGCAAAGATGTTATAGCCAAGAATGTTCTATTGGTTGAAAACATGAATCACAATCTACTCAGTGTTGGACAAATGTGTGATCAAGGACACACAATGCTATTCAACTCCACAAAATGTAAAATTAGGAAAGGCAGGTATGGTAAAATTGTGGCTACAGAAAGTCAAGCTCCAAACGACATATATGTTCTGGACGAAGCAACTAAAGCATGTCTACTAGCTAAAGAAGATGAAATCTGGTTATGGCACAAACGAATGGGTCACATAAACTTTGAAAATATTGTTAGGATAAGAAAAAAGGAAGTAGTACAAGAAATGCTGAAAATCTCAAAACCTTCCAACACACTATGTGAGGCCTATCGGCATGGCAAGCAGACAAAAGTTCAATTTAAAATAAAAGAACACTTTGCATCACATCCATTGGAATTGATACATACTGATCTATGTGGTCCTGTGAGAACAAAAGGCTTAGATGGAGAATTATATTTCATGTTAATGATAGATGACTATACTAGAATGAAAACGGTTTGTTTCCTAAAGAAAAAATATGAAGAATTTGAGTGCTTTAAGATCTACAATTAGTTGGTCGAAAATGAAACTGATTTGAAAATAAAGTGTCTAAGATCAGATAATGGTGGAGAATTCACTTCCAAATTATTTCAACAATACTGTGACAAAAATGGAATAAAAAGACAATTTTCAAAAACACGAACACCTCAGCAAAACGGAGTTGTTGAAAGAAAGAACAAAACCGTACAGGAAATGGGTAGAACAATGTTGAAGGACTCAAAATTGGATGAAAAATTCTGGGTTCAATCAATTGATGTGGCAGTCTTCATTATCAACCAAAGTCTTCTCAGAAATAATTGCAACAAGACTCCATATGAATTATGGAAAAGAAAACCAACTAATGTAAAATATTTCAAAATCTTTGGAAGAAAATGTTATATCAAAAGAGAAAATCAAAATTTGGGTAAGTTTTAATCACGTGTTGATGAAGGTATCTTTGTTGGTTACTCACGCAAAAGAAAGTCTTATAAATTCTATAATCTAAGATGAAAATAGATAGTGGAGAGCATAAATGTTACATATGCCGAAGATGGTGTTCTAACGAATAATGATGAGGATCTAGAATCTTTGAAACTTGATACAGAGGTTGAAAAATACACAAAGAAAATTCTAGAACAAGAAGCAACCATCAACCAGGAAGAAGTAAATAATGATCATCAAGATATACTAGAACAACAACAAGAAGCTCCTCCAAAGAGAACAAAAGAATGGATTCAAAAGAAATATCCATCAAATAAAATCATTGGTGACATAAATGAAGGTCGACAGCTTCGTTCATCACAACAAGCTCACATTTCTTTTCTAGCAACTTTTGAGCCTAGTAGTTTTGAGGAAGCCAGTCAGAATGAACATTGGGTAGCAGCTATGAATGAAGAATTGGATCAAATCGAAAAGAATAACACCTGGGAATTAGTTCCACGACCAAAATATAAAAATTTCATTGGGACTAAATGGGTGTTCAGGAACAAATTGAATGAATATGGATAGGTTACCAAAAACAAAGCAAGACTGGTTTGCAAATGCTATGCACAAGTGGAAGGAATTGATTTTGAAAAAACATTTGCACCATTTTCTAGAATGGAAGCCATCCGAATGTTTCTCACCTATGCATGTTCAAGAAAAATCAAAGTCTACCAAATGGATGTTAAGTCAGCATTTCTGAATGGTGAATTAGAAGAAGAAGTTTACATCGAAAACCTAAAGGTTTTCTACTATCAGAAAAATAAGATTATGTTTGTAGGTTAATGAAGGCTCTATATGGTCTCAAGCAAGCTCCCAAAGCATGGTATGCTCGCCTTGATGGATAACTACGTCAACAAGGGTTCAAGAAAGGTACTTTTGATAGCAATTCTTATGTACAAATGGATAAAGATAATTTAACAATCACTGATGTATATGTGGATGATATAATATTTGGTAGCAATGATGATCAACTAAGTAAGAAGTTTTCTACAAATATGCAAAGTGAGTTCGAGATGTCTTTACTTGGTGAGATGACATACTTCTTTGGGCTTCAAATATCTCAGCAAGAGAAAGGAATATTTACATGTCAAGCCAAGTACATCAAGGAAATGCTCAAGAAATTCAAAATGGAAGATTGCAAAACCATCTTTACTGCGATGGTAACATGTTGCAAATTGAGCATAGATGACTCATCGAAGGATGTGGATCAAAGATTGTACAGATATATGATTGGTATTCTTCTATATGTAACAGCTTCCCGACCAGATGTTATGCAAGTTGTTCGACAAGTAGCAAGATTCCAAGAAGCACCAAAAGAATCACATATTATTGTTTTCAAAAGAATTCTTCAATATCTAAAGGGCACAGAAGAATATGGCTTGTGGTATCCCAAGGGTAACAATATCATTATTCAAGCCTTTACAGATGCAGATTGGGCAGGAAGCATTGATGATCATAAGAGTACTATTGGAGAAACATTCTATCTAGGTGGTTGTCTTGTATCATGGTTGAGAAAAAATCAAACCTCAATCTCATTATCTACAACGGAAGCAGAATACATTGCAACAGAAGCATGTTGTACTCAAGTCCTTTGGATGAAACAAACTTTTCCAGATCTTCAAGTACAATTCAGTGAGCCTATTCCCATATTCTGTGACAACACTAGTGCCATCAGCATCTCCAAGAATCCTGTCATGCATTCAAAAACAAAACACATTATGATAAAAGATCATTTTGTTAGAGAACAAGTCACTGAAATTAATATCAAACTTGAGTATGTTGGTACAAAAGAAAAAATCATTGATATCTTCACTAAACCTTTACCTCGTGAAGCATTTGAATATCTTCACCAAAAGCTTGGGATTCTCCCAATTTCTCATTATATTTTTCTTATTCATAATATAAAGGGGGAGTGGAAGTGCGTACAGGTCCACAGGATGGTTGTGTGTCAGGGGGGTTCGAAGCGTGTACAGGTAAGCAGGATGGTTGTGTGTCAATGGGAGTTACCCTTTGCCATTGATGTCAAAGGGAGAGAGAATGTTGTAGGAATAGGTGTCATGATTGCAGGGGGAGTACTTTTGTTTCCATCAATGCCAAAGGGGGATATTTTTTATCAGCAGTTGTCATTGATGTCAACCCAAGCAGCACCAGGGGCTACCCCAATATCTCATGGTAATTTTGACCTACCAAATTACTATATTCTAGGTCAATAATTATTTTGACGGGTTCTACTTGTCGAGATTTTTCCGTTGATATATGGCACGCCACATAATTCTTCACGGTTTGAGAGATATTCATGTTTGAAGTTTGTAACCCCAGTTAGTGGGCTAAAACCCCATGGGGTTGTGGCATGGGTCATTGAAAATTCAATAATTAATAATTCTTAAGCTCCTAAAATCCCTCCCACGAACACTTGTTGAAGCTCCTCTCAACCTAAGAATTTATATAAATTGTGATCCTCGTGTCCTCCTTATGTAGGGATTTTGCTACCTGAAACATGTCATCTTAGAATTTTCGCTCTATATTTTTTTCTACGAAGGTTCAGAAGCTGAAATTTTTATAAGAAGAATTTGAAATCATGAGGAAGCTCCTATAAAAATTTCAGATCAAGGTGTGTAACATTTTCAGAGATATGATCTGTGTAAGTCAGTGTTTTTGTAGGCTCCTGAACTTCATCTCAAAGAAGTGATCTTGGGAAAATCGTCATAACTCTCTCTCTGAGTATGTAATATTCCCAAATGGGGAATGAAACAATACAAGACATAAAACTAGAAATATCAGTGAATAACATTACACCAAAATGCATGAAAACCATGGAGCCATTTTATTATGTAAATCTGCAGCAAATAAGCCTAATACAACTCAGATAATCAAGGAAAACAAGCCTCCCATGAATACATATGCCAAATATGAAATGCTACTTTATAGCAGAATGCTCATGAACATGTACATCGCAGTATTAGATGGTACACTGCTACTAGAAATGTACAATAGTATAGATCTGCAATATATGGCTCATACAATGTTGGGAGTGAAGATCTAGACTCCCAAACTCAATTTCAAGGCAATCTGGAAAGGATTTCCTGAAATATGAAAAAGTACAAAAATGCAGGAGTGCAGCCCTAGGGCTGAGTAGTAGCTACAACTCAATAATTAGATGGAGATGGCTGAAGATGATGCATAATATGAATAGACCTCCTCCAATGGATCTTCCAAGTGAAAGGTTGATCCAATCACTGAAGATTTCACCCTCCAATCAAACACTGAAACCCCTCACTACAAATACTCACTGAAATAATGCAGTCAAGGAGAGGTACTACACTGTAGGTGATGGAAAATAGATTTTCCAAGTTCCAAGATGTGAAATAAGCTCCAAAATCTTCCTCACTGATCTCCCAAAGGAAAAAAATCTTCCTCCTCTGAAAATCAAGCTCCGAAAGTGGTGTTATCAACCCTCCACTACAACACCCTGCAACGCAACCTAGCTCTAAACAGAAACTGTGCTCTAGTTGAAGGAGGTAGCATGGCCTTAAGCCTAAATGTGGAGAAATTAAGTTCAAGCTCCTTCAAGAGTCCTCTCAAGAAAGGAGATGGAATTCCTAAACAGGAATGCCTTGTGCTAAGAAACACAGCAATCTCAACTAAACAACTGAAGAATGCACAATAGTCATGCAGACCACAAAATCAATAATCCATATCATGTCCTCCTATGGCTACCTTGCCCTCCTTCTAAAAAAGTGGAAGCCTTCTAATCATGGGTCCCACTCATTAGGGTTTCCTCCACCAAGGAATCTTCCTCCTACTATCACTGTGTTGTCTCCATAGACGATCTCCACCATTCATTCCAGCGTTGTTGACTTGGTCAAACTTGACCTTTTCGACATGTAATTTCCCCTATTCACACATGAGGGTGCAAAATTCGGCTATTATTATCATCCCTTTTCACATCATGAGGGATTTTATTCCTATTTTAGAAAGGTATGGTCCTCCTTACCCATTTCTTCATCTCCTAGGTGTCAAAAGAAAAAATCAATATTCCAATTAGCTGCGTGCTAATTTTGGAATATTATAGTCCTCCCCTCCCAAATGTTTCTTGTCCTCAAGCAGCTGCAAGGATATAAATGAGAATTCTCCCCTCCTCTTCCTATAGCATCCACATATGATAAACTCCTCCAAGGAACAAGATTTTGTCTCATCAATAAATCTCCATATTTCCCCTCCCAAGCATGCAAGCTAGCTAAATAGCTATCATCATGAAGAAGTAAAATAATCAAGGATGCAATAAGGTGTTTTCTAGAGGTCCCTTTGAGGCATGTGATTTGAAATGCATTGGGAACCATCATTCCCATGTGGATCCTCCATCCCCAAGCTATCATCCATACAAAATGAGTTACCTCCCAACATGGAAACTCCTGAAAATTTCCCTCCACTTGTAGCTCTTGTAGAATAGGTGGCCTGCATAGCTGATCATGGTAGAAAAAATAGCCTACCCCATGTTGTCCCTCTCTCCAATTATTGTAAGTGTAGAGTAGTTGTTGATCTTGGGCTACAGTAATGTTGCCTACAAGTGGCAAGAAGAAGACTGGATCTCCAAAGATCTTCTCCCCAACGTTATGAATCATGTTGGCCCAAACCATGCCATATATGATGAATAGGATATGATCACCATATGGCATCCAAATGAGAAAAATACTGAAGGTTTTATGCAGTGCTGAAAGATACCAACAGCTTCCCAAGTGTTCACGGTGCAATTTTCCTAACTGTTGTTTTAGAAAATAACATGGCAAGCTGTTTCTTGACAAATTGCTAGTTATGTATGTCATCACATCTACTAGTGAATAGTAAATGGCTTGGTACATCAACTGAGTATACATGAAATAATAAAACACTTTCCCAAGGGCACACAAAAGATGGCTGTCTCCATCATATAACTTGGCCCAATATTGACCATGGAGCCCAATGAGAGGCTTGCCCTCTTGTGGAGAAATGCACTGTATAGAAATGGTAAGAGCATGAAAATACTGTGTTAGATAATAAATAGATTCAAAAACAAAATTCTTACAATGTATTGAAAGTAAGATGATGATAGGATCCATGAATAAGCCCTCCATAGTGGTATGACATACCCCCATGAAGAGAAATGAATCATATGTTGCATGAGGATCCTTCTTCTTATGCTTGGAAATCCAAGTCAAGAAGAGCATATCACAGTAATAGATTTCTCCATCCACTACTCCATCAATCTCACCCACTCCTTGTCCGCCAAGTGCATTATATGTGAAGTGATCCTGGGAACACTCCATCAATAAACCCAAGCTCCCAAGTGCCAGCGTTGTTGGCCTTTGTAAATAGGCTCCTGCCAACTCATAGCTCCATTATTTGACATGTTCATTATCAAAGTCATCTCCCAAAATGTTGTTATATATAGGAAATTCCTGCCAAAGTGGAAGTACCTCCTGATCACCCAAAGCTAAGGAGTAGCCCCTTTTCACTGTGATAGTGCCATCACCTACTCCTGCAACATCATGCAAAGTATGAGAGCAAATCTTCCCATGCTCTCCCAAGAGCAACCAAAGCAAAAATAGTTCTTGATGCCTCCTCACACCTCCATCATACAAAACATGTGGTGAAAACATAATGATTGATATGAAGAATGCCATATCAACATAATGCATCCATACTCCTTGCTACCATATGATGCAAGTGCCCTGCCAAATTTCCTCCACCCACATACCCTTTGAAAAAGGATATGTTACATGATGGAAAAGCTCTTCAACAGTAGCCAACGCAGCCAAGCCTCCCGCTGCCCAGTGTAATAGATTTTCAAGTATCTTTACAGCCTCTTACTCACCATCCACACCCATTCATCCAGATTTGGGTACCTCCCATCATGCTATACCTTGGTACTCTTCCAATGAACACTACCATCCTCCCAAATCAGATTTCTCCCCTTGTATCTCATGGGATGTTGAAATGCAACTCCTTGGAGATATCCTAGAGAAGATCCCACACTAATGACCCCATTGAATCCATAGGGATCCAAGTATGCTGGAGGCAAAACCTCCTCACTTCTGCTTAAGGATAGCATTTTTAATCTCCTCAATGGTGTATTTTTTGTCTCATGCTCCAACTCAAGGATGAACATAGAGTTCTGTATAGGATTGTTTTGGACAAGGTTCATCCTATCCTCCAAAAATCCATACCCCAACCTCAAGTGTTGTGTGCAGCTCAATATTGGCACATTAGGATGATGGTTCATCACGTCCTTGAACAGTTCAAGGTTGCATAGCACAATGCAATTCTGTTGTTCCACATTAGTAGTATGCAATGGTATACAACCCTCCATAATATTTTTTGAAACAATAGGAAATGGAAACTTAGGCATACCTTGGTGAAACTTGGGAGTATATTGTATGGTTGAAAGAGTTCCCTCTTCTAATGTGATGGTCCCTCCAACTGCTAGTGTTGTTGGCTGCTCATCCTCTGATTTCTCCTTGCCAAATTTTTTAATCAACCTTTGAGTAAATCCTGCAAAATTAGTCACTCTTGCAAGCCTTAAATGGCTAAACCACCAAATGTTTGCTTCACCCTCAAGGTGCAGTGCTACAATCTCTACAACCTCTCTTTCTACCACTGGATGTAGTAGGAAGAATGCATATAGTTTCCTTGCCCAAGCCCTTGCTGTAGATGACCCATCAAAAGTAGACAATAGAAACCTATTGCCCTTGATTCTTCCTTTTCTACAAGGTCTCCTTTCTTCCTCTAGTTGAATGAACTGTGGGAAAGCTAGAGTCTCCTTGAAGGCTCTAGGTTGAGATTTGTACTCAACAAGGTATTCACTTAGAATATTGTGATCCATGTGTCCTCCATCTTTCTATAATTTGTCTCCTTTTTCAAAAGGAAAGGGTATAGTCCCACTACTTCTTTCTCCTCTTCTTTTCTTGACCTCCTTGTTGAGGTCCTTTCTAGATCTGAAAAGAGATGAGATAAAACTCATTGTCTCCATCATTTTGATCTTCCTCTTTGTCTTCTTATTATTCTGATAGAATAATGGTTGAGATCCACATGTTGAGCCAAGATTATGCTCCGATACCACTGTAATATTCCCAAATGGGGAATGCAGCAATACAAGACATAAAACTGGAAATAGAAATGAATAACATTACACCAAAATGTGTGAAAACCATGGAGCCATTTTATTATGTAAATTAGCAGCAAATAAGCACAATACAACTCAGATAATCAAGGCAAACAAGCCTCCCATGAATACATATGCCAAATATGAAATGTTGCTTTATAGCAGAATGCTCATGAACATGTACAACGTAGTATTAGATGGTACACTGCTCCTGGAAATGTACAAAAGTATATATCTGCAATATATGGCTCATACAATGTTGGGAGTGAAGATCTAGACTCCCAAATTCTAGTTCAAGGCAATCCGGAAAGGATTTCCTGAAATATGCAAAAGTACAAAAATCCCAAAGTGCATCCCTAAGGCTGAGTAGTAGGTGAAATTCAATAATTGGATGGAGATGGCTGAATATGATGCATAAGATCAATAGACCTCCTCCAATGGATCTTCCAAGTGAAAGGTTGATCCAATCACTGAATATTTCACCCTACAATCAAACGCTGCAACCCCTCACTGCAAATACTCACTGAAATAACATAGTCAAGGAGAGGTACTGCACTGTAGGTGATGGAAAATAGATTGGCCAAGTTCCAAGATGTGAAATAATCTCCAAAATATTCCTCACTAATCTCCTAAAGGAAAGAAAGCTTCCTCCTGTGGAAAACAAGCTTCGGAAGTGGTGTTATCAACCCTCCACTGCAACACCTTGCAACACAACCCAGATCTAAACAGAAATTGCGGTGTAGCTGAAAGAGGTAGCTTGGCCTCAAGCCTGAATGTGGATAAATGAAGTGTAAGCTCCTTCAAGGGGCCTCTCAAGAAAGGAGATGGAATTCCTAAACAGGAATGCCTTGTGCTAAGCAGCACAACAATATCAACTAAACAGCTGAAGAATGCACGATAGACATGCAAACCACAAAATAAATAATCCATATCATGTCCTCCTATGGTTGCCTTGCCCTCCTTATAAACAAGTGGAAGCCTTCTCATCATGGGTCCCACTCATTAGGTTTTCCTCCACCAAGGAATCTTCCTCCCACTGTCATTGCGTTGTCTCCATAGACGATCTCCACCATTCAATCCAGCGCTGTTGAATTGGTCAAACTTGACCTTGTCCACATGTGTTTTCCCCTGTTCACACATGAGGGTGGAAAATCTAGCTATTATTATGATCCCCTTTCACATCATGAGGGATTTTATTCCTATTTTAGAAATGTATGGGCCTCCTTACCCATTTATTCATATCCTAGGTGTCAAAAGAAAAAATCAATATTCCAATTAGTTGCATGCTAATTTTGGAATATTACAGAGTATCGGATTGGAATTCTGTAAAAATTGGCATATAGTGCATGGATTGTAGCTTTCTCTGTATCAATTTCAGAGCCGAATGAAGAAACAATGACATGTGGCACACCGTACAAGTTCTCTCTAGTGAAATAGTCCATAATTAGGTCATTGTGAGAGATTGGGCATAAATCTCTATTGAAGAATCCAAATTGGGTCAGACCCATGGAATTGGAAAGAAGACTCAAAAGACTACTATAGAACCAAAAATCACATATTAGGAATCTGAATAGCAGAGATACACAAGATTCAATATTGAGATCATAGTAGGCAATAAAAATCTATATCATGTGTTGCCAAGGGCTGTAAAGGACAAGAATTTCTAGGGTAGCAAAGCAAAGCAAGGTGCAGTAGATGGTAGCATGACAAGAGAAGCAGTCAAGATGTAGAACAGTACCAAGAATTTCACCACATGAATTCTTCAAGTGGGTAGCACTACATACATTCATTGTAAAGGTATCATTGTACTAAGTCATTGTAAATGTATCATTGTAAATATTGTACAAGTGTCTATCTGCCAAGAGTTGAAGAGGTAATGTCGAGAGGTCTAGGATCATCATTAGGTGGTTGTGTCATAGTTTGGTTTATGGTCTAGTGTGTATTATTCTTCTACATCATTCTATTTCACTGTAAAGTGGACCATTTTCCTTGGTACGGGAGTCCATATTCTTCTTTTATTCTTTTATAGGGTGGTAGGGTGGTGGTAGGCTAGTGCATGAAGTTACCAACAGGTTCAAGACTGTGAAAACTTCAGGGTGGTAGGGTGGCTCTAGGGTGAGTTGTAGCTCATTGGGTGTTGGGGCATCCGTTCAATTGACTACTGAAGAATATCGGGTGTTGGAGTGTCCATCCAGTGGGAGTTGGAGAAGCATGCTTTTCTAGATTCTAGGAAATTGGAGCTTTATTTTCAATCGGAGTTGAATTTTAAAGAATTATTGGAAAAGAATTCAGGTGGTTTTTGTCCCGGAGAGGGTTTCCACCTTAAAAAATGTGTGCATTTGTGTTCCTTTTGTTTACTACTATCATTGTACAAACACTGATAATAATTGAAGATTAACTAATGCTCTAATTGAAAGAAATATTGATTCACTCCCCCTCTCAGTATTTCCAAAAATAACCACAATGTGCATTTAAGTTGTGATCTTTGGCCTTTTGAGGCTTAACACTTATTGTAATATATATATATATATATATATATATATATATATATATATATATAACCTTGTAATAATCCTTATGAGGAATTTAAGAATCAAATAGGCTTAGGAAACAAGAATATCCTCCATAGTAAGGTAGAAAAAAATTAAGGGAGACAACAGACCTTACTAAGAGTGTATTGATATATGTATCCTCAACATCTCAACAAGTGAATACAATAGTAAATAATAGAAAAGAGAGTAAACTTAAGTGGAATAAAATAAAGGAGAATATGTATAAATACCTGAGGTTAATTTGTAATAGTATTCAATAACCAAAAACCATCAATACTAAAAAGGAAAAATAAGGATAAAGTATTGAAGTATAAATGTGAACAATTATCATATGAGAATCTCAGTTTAATTTTTTTTTAAGAGAATTTTTTTAGGTTCATTACAGAGGCCCACAAACATCCTTCATATGATAACCAACACCCACCTAACCGACCCTACCAAGGCTTAATTAAATAACATTTAGCTAATAATCAAGGGACAAAAATAAGTTTTATAATGATTTTGGGTTAAATACCATACTATGGTCATTTCCTTAGTCTACTTAAGCCCCTTGGCCTTTCCCCTCTTGTGGAGTCATATCCCCCCTTTATTTTTCCCTCTCTTCTATAGTTGATGATATATCTTTCATTAACATGCAATTTTTGGTTAGAATTGCATTCATATTATAGGCATTCATCATATACATCCAAAAAATTGTATTAGAGATGCAAGGATTGGTGTTTATGCTTGGGTAGGTTGAAATATAAATTTTAGGATGAAAACTGATACATAAACTATCATGGATATTCCACTACATAGTTCACCATAAGGGATCTCATTAAAAAATAAAAAAATGAAATATGTATTATGAAGGTTGATTTTCCTTATATTTATGGATTTACTAATTTATTGTTTTCCCTACATATGTATGCAATAGATAAAATGTGGAAAATACATAATGGTGAAAACAAAATGCACACGAATCATAATAAACACCAAATATGTCCTTGGAAACCCTTTTAAGAGAAAACCAAACTTGAAGGTGAGGAATATTTGTTCTCTCTTTCTTTGAATGGAAATGATGTAAATACAAAGGAGTGAGACATGTGGCTTGTGGGATACTAGAGAACAAACCCTCTTTATTATGACCTCTCTCTATCGACTCTGAGCTACTATGCTCTATTATGAAACAAAATACACTTGAATATAGTGGAACCCATTTTCCTCGTAGTGGTTTGGTTCTAGCATAGCCTCATAGCAACCTAGGGCTTAAATTTGATCCATTAAACACTCAATATGAGTTAAAATTTGACCCTTCTATATTCTTCTTCATAGTGTTCATGTATCTATCCCATTTTCCATGATTAACGAGGGTTGACATCACATCCTCTCAAATTTATGGAGGTCAAACACAATAGGTCAACTTATTACAGGCATAACTTTTACATCCAAATTCCAATTAATGTGATTATAGCATTGTTAATAAGTTTTTTGAGAGTATAATAGCTAAATTACATGAATCACTTGAGATACAAACTTTCACCCCCCAAAAAAAACATTTAATGCCTCAAACTATCCCTAAAATGTTTCTAATCATAATTCTCCAAACTAGGTCCCCCTACTAAAACTACTCTTGTAAGTTGATTTCTTTATTTTTTCCACCCTGAAAGCATCAAGATGGATGCCAAAAAAATATAATGGTCCAATCTAAATCAAGCATGGAGCTGATAAATTATTTATATGCTTGTGATATACAAGTGTTAGAAAACATGTACAGCAAATATGAGGGCCCTTGGATAAGTGTATATTGATCTAAGATGGAACTACATGGTGAGTTGGTAGATGAAGGGAAACAATATAATAAAATATTGATTAGTGGATCAATGGTAATCACTAACAATCGTGATTTTAGATAGTGAGCGGATCAAGAAAAACATGAGGAATCTATACTATATTTTTGGGTTACATGAAGACATCTATGTTGGAGAGAGATGGGAAATTATAATTGTGGTGTAATATGGTATAGAAACTCAATTCATCCCATATATCTACATTCTTATGTGGGTCATTTTAGAAAACACATTTTTTACTTGGGACAACCATTAGAGGAAGAACTGGCAAGGCCCAAGGAAATATATATGTTGTAAGGAACAAGAGGAATCATTGTCTCATATTTTTTCAATGGCTTGTTTGTTAGAGAATAATGGGAGAATACTAGGGATGTGAATAAAATAAATATTAAACAAGAGGGATCCTTGATTGAGGAAGCATTGAGTGGGTATATGGATGAGGCATGCCAAATGGATGAGGCAATCTTGTAGGATTCCCTTTCTCCCAACCCAAATCATACCTAAACTTAAAATTTATTGTTCTTCTTACCTTTCAGCTCAAGGTTGGGAGGCTGGGAGTTAGGTTGGGGGGGGGGGGGGTGTGGGGTGGGGGGGTGGGGGGGATATTTGATGTATTAAAAATGAGAAAGCTTATGCTTGGGGTCTCTTTGATGATACCTCACAAAGGAATCCAGGCCCAATTAAAGTAGGTGACATTATGGACATTGATTATTAGAGATGTACTAAAGTTCAAATGTGACAAAACATTACTATAAAAAATATAGAGGAAGTTCATGTTATTCATATTCTTTTGACTCTTGCTAAAGGAAAAATAGTTGAGAAAGTATACATGTTTGGACAGTGCATCCTAGTTGTATAGTAGCTGAATGATAGTATTAGCACTTCGTTGTTTTCCTAGGTTGAGGAGGAAACTTGTAGAGGTAACCAAAAACCACTTGCATAATTGGAAACTAGCCCTTCCAATCACAGAGATGGATCTCTTTATATGGATTTAAATCAATCACAACATAAGGTTTTAGGCTAGGTATGAATATCAAGAAATTGGTTTTAAAATTGTCCTTGCAGAATCAAGGAAGAGTCCATTGGGCATGGAGTCATAAGGGCCTTCAGTAATCAATCACAGATAGACAGAGAAAGCTTGAAACAAGGTGAGGTAGGAAAACTTCTAGATCTTATATATCTATTATGTTGTGGATGAGATGAATAAGACTTAGGATCAATTAAATATAGAGCATACACAAATAAATTATATACTTAATCTCAGAAAGAAAACAATAAGATTGTTTAACAATCCATAGCAGAGTACTACAAGTAAATTCTACTCATCATATTCTTTAAAACAGTTTAATAAGGACAATCCATGTAAAACTTGAAATAAAAATAGACTTGCAAAGAGGTGAAAATCACCATTTGTTTGACACAAGAATCCTGAAACCAAACTGCCTGAATTGATTACTTCAGTTTGAACTTCGTGGCTTAAAATCAAAGAAAAATTCTTCCTTTAATTCACAATCAACCCTTTTTTCATTAAAAATAATAAAATATATACAAAATAGTATTTATTATTCTAAGGAGCTTGAAACCAACCTATTCCCCATTTGGATGGAACTAATCTCTTGAAAATAGGAAATAAAACCCAATAATCTGTAAAATAGGACAACATCTTTGAATTTCATCTAAAACTTCAACCATACTCATCATATATAGAATTTTTTCAATACAACATGGATAAAACTTTTTACAACGTTAAAAAATAAATAATTTCATGACCAAATCCTTCATTTGCTACGTTGAAGTGAAAATTTGGTCCAAAACTTTGACTGTGTTTGAGCGCATCACTTCCTAAGTCCAGCACCTGACCTACCATTTATTTGAATTCATAAATGGATGAAAAATGATCAAAAACCTTTGTATATGTCCTTTAGTTTGTAATTAAAGCATAAATTCCATGTAGATATCAAAAAAATTCCAAAAATGTGACCTTGAATAAATACTATTTTTTATGCTCATGTTGTGCGCAACACGTATGGGTAGCACTTCCAATTTTCCTTTTTACTGGTTATCACTTCCTCAACTTCCTATACCAACGATTCTAGATTGTTTCTCTTCTTATTTTCCCTAGCTTCCTTGGATTCAGCAAACTTTCTCTTCATAAACCTAAGTCTCGTCTTTAAAACTAGGTTTTGCACTACAAACTCTTCACCTACCTATGCAAAGGAAAAGTACATTTCAATTGGTGTTTTGATTTTGAAAGGGTAACGAAAACATCATCCACCTATGAAAATAATATCATCTTTTCCATGTGGTATTTTTATTTAATATGTTCAACCTAAATTTTCACACCTTCTATCTCATCTAGTAGCTCCTCGTATCTGTTTTGTTAATTTACAATCATAGGTTGCATAGTTTCCTTCTCCTATTCTTGTACCTTATAAATAAACCTAGTCTTATGTCTCCTTGTATAATGAAAGGGCTCATTCATATCCTTTAGGTCAATCACCATTTTCCCCTTTCCTTTGACATCAGATGTTATTATTTCTTGTGGCACTATAGGTCTGACTTGATTTTCTTTCTTTCTGCAAATAAGCTATGGTCACCTTTGTTTTATCATGTTGATCCTTTAATTCAATGATTTTCTGATATTTTTTATCACTCTAATTAAGATAGAAATTTCATCTATGGCCTCCTTCAACTTATTCTTCATCCTCATGAAAGAAAACTTCCCTTCATCAACCTTTTCTTCCTACACTGTCTTTCCTCCTTGAGTTTGCAACTTTGTGGATGATGATCTTGTGACCCTGGATAAAGGTATTTCTACTTTATTGACCTCTTCCTTACTTACCTTTAGTTTTACCTTCATTTTATTAACAGTTGGTGTGGCTTTAACCACAGGTAAGATTTCATTAATTTGAGTTGTATTTTCTAGAATAACCTTCTTCAAATGTCTATTCTCTTGTTTTGGTTGTGTTATAACCAAGTGAGCTTCCTTTAACTTCTTTTCTGACTCCTTTGCTAGATTTATTTCTCATTATTAGAACATTTCTTCCTTTTAATTCCCTGTGGTTTAGAAAGCTCTCCAACTAATTTCTCCATTGGTAACCTTTTAGCAGCTGCATTTGTGAGTTTCCTTCTTGGCACTAGAATCTCTACTACTTCAAGTGAAAACTATAATTTCCTGCCCTTTTTCTTTGGTGATGACTCAACTAAAACTGGCATATTTTTCTTGATGGAACTCTTTAGAGGTGAAGAAGTAGTTTTAGTAGTGGATGGAGTACCTTTGTGAATTGATGGACTTACAATAGATGGAAATGTGAACTTGGACAAGATTAGGAAATCTAGCCATAATTGTTTCTTTTTTTGCAGCTCCTCTAATATCAACAATTTTATCAATGAAAATTGAAACAAACATGAATCAACCATACCATTTTTAATTATTACTCCCCAAACCATCTTGCCAAAACTTCTGAAAAGGAAAAGGGGAAAATTTAGGGTCTTTTTATAAGTGAAATACATAAGCCTGAAGTGGTATTGATAAGCCCTGGTATATCTTCCCTCACAGGGGAAGTATTTTTGAATGACTTTGAGAATATTTTTGAAATTCTCCAACAAATGGTCACTAGATACTATGACACCAAAATCCTAACTTTTGTACTATGGTCTCATGAAATATTTATAATTTTCCAACTCGAAAGGCATCCCTTTGAACCATTTATCCCCCTCCAACCGTATTTCTTTGGTTGATGCTATAGTAGATTCTGAAACAACAAACTTTATTTTACAAACCTTTGCATTATCACCATCAAAATTCAAGGCAAACTCTTTAGTCACCTCCACATGGTACCCTTGTATATTTTCACAGAACTTATGACAACCTGTATGTTCAAAGGCTACCCTGATGGCAGGGTCGAGTTGATGAGTGAGAGGTCATGTGGTTCAAATATTACAATTTCTCCTCCTTTTTATTCCCCATCATTAAAACAAGTTTCTAATAGTAAATTTTTTGCGCTAGGGTTTTAATGCTTTAACAGAATTTTATACATAAAGGCCTGATACTTTTTTTATTTTATTTGAGCCTTTAATGACTAAAAAAATAACTATAATTCATAATGGGTGAATCTAAATGAAAGGATAAAATACTATGTTTCAGTTTGTGCATAGCACTTAGCCCGGCCATAGCACCTTAAGCACAGCGATACAAGTAAGAAAACTTTAAGATACCTAGCACAACCCAAGATTATGAAAACCTATTCTGACCATGTATATTTTCAAATTGAATCAAATAGAGGCTAACATATTTTGAATTTAAAGACTTCTGGACAGGTAAGAAAATGAAAAAGATGTATGTTCCTTAGCACATCACCTCCTGTGCGCAGTGTTAAGGGAAGGAAGAACAAAGGGGGCAAAGGAAGGACCAATTTGAATTTTACAAGACAATAAATTTTTATAATTTTACACAGTATCTTTGAAGTGAAAAGACCAGGCTTCTAGGGTCCTTTGATGAAGCAAAGAGGAAAATAAATGCAGGCCTATGTATGAGCGCAACACCTTTTACACGGAAATTTCGGGCTTTGAAAAATGAATTTAATCTAACCAAATGATGTGAGCTCTTCAATTTTTATATGGAAAAACCTCCAAATTGGTGTACATGCCTAGAAATGGAAATTTGATGAAGAAAATTTGTTCTTTGAGAAAAGTGCAACGTCCTCAACAATTTGTGGACAGCACCAGTGATCTGTTTTCACAAGCTTTTGGAGATGGAAATGGCCACAAATTTTGAAGGTAAAGGATGAAATGCGTGCAATTCTAATGATTTTTCAAAGAAACCCGCTCTTTATTGGGAAATGATGGTACTTTTTGGATCATCAAAGGCTTGAGTGTAGCCAAAAAAGGATATTTCCAAATTTAGAACTGATTGTTGTACATCTATTGATGTCATGCAATAAGACAATGTCCTTTACAACTGATCGACATGACTATAACTAATCATAGTGATAATGACACCCAAACTCACATATGATGACCAACTCCCATATGACATGACCCCCTTGATTTTGATAATGACTCATTATATCTATGATTTTCAATTTTTTAAATGACAACCTCATAGGGATCTTGAAAATTGCAAGACTCCTTGTGATACACATATTTACAATGTTTTGACCAGCTTTGACACTTTTTGTACAAATACAATTTAGACTATAATACCTAGTAAATTTATAGGCTAAAATTTACAAGTAGATTCCCAAAATAAATAGATATACAAACAGAATTTTATTACCTATACTATAGTACCCTAACAGTGGCTCCAATGGGGATGACATCATCCCTGTGTGGTGTCAATAACACTTTAGACTAGTAACCTTATCCATTGGGTGCTTATTTGACTCTTAATCTACTGAAACTAACTTGATTGACTAAAACTCTATTACATATAGCAAAAACTCATTAGAAACTTAGGGCCTTCACTCTGGGCTTCAATTTCTTATGGTGGCCACCCACACCTTCAATATTTGAAAAAATAAAATGGTATAAACAATGATACTTTTGAAACTAGCTGAAATTTAGGAAAAATATTGTTTGAGTATCCTGCCATTGACAGGCCCTCTGTCAAGTAATTCCAATATTATATCCTTCAACATAAATGCATTGGTCCCATGGAAAGCTTCAATCTTGTAAGGTCCCTTCCAAAAACTGTCAAACTTTCCATGTTTTCCTTTTTCCTCATTTCTAGCATCTGATTTTAACACAAGGTCATTAAGTGGAAAATAATTAGCTTTCACCATACTGTTATGAATCCTTTTGACCTTATCTTGGATTAGTTGAGTGTTTTTATATACCTCTTCTCTGGTTTGCTGCAATTGTATCATTTTATTTATCCTTCTTTTTACATCATTGGGTTCTACTTTTGCTTCTTGCAAAAATCTTAACACTAGAATCCCAAGAGAAGTAGGAAAAACAACATCAACTCCATAGACCAATTGGAAAGGGTTACTCTATCTTCCCATAAAGCATTGATTGATTTCTTATGCCACGTCTTCTTGTTCTCTTGTAACAAATTTTTAAGGATATTGACTAAACTCTTGTTAGAAGAATCTGTTAAGTCATTCCCTTGTGGATAATAGGAATTAGAATTTCCAAGAATTATGTGATATTTATTGCATAAATAAATCATATTTTTGAATTTAAATGCAGCAACATTATCTTTGATGATCTTGTGAGAACAACCAAACCTAGTCAAAATATTACCTTCCATGAATTGTACAATTACTGAGTCTTTGGCCTGCCTATTTCGAGCTACTTCTATCCATTTGCTGAAGTAATCAATGGTTGTTAGTATTCCACCTATGTTGAGTTGAGGAAATCAGATGAATCTCTCTAATGAAATCCAAACCCCATTGTTGAAATGGCACCTCCACCGAAATGGGTTTCAAAGGTAAAGGAGACAAACTTTTCTTACCTTCAAAAATTTGGCATTAATGACAAGTAGATAATTTTTTATGGACATCACTGAACAATGAAGGAAAATAAAATCTTGCTCTCACAGTCTTATTTTTTGTAGTCTTCTAGAAAATATACCCCCCACAGTCACCTTTATGAAACTCTTCCATTTTCTTATCTGCTTCATCCTCTAGCAAACAATTTTGTAAATGTTCTCTTGCATATTTCCAATGCAAACACTCATTTAGAAAACAAAATTTAACATGCTTTAATTTAAGAAACCTCGACTTTGTTTTAGTAAAACCAGGTGGAGCTTGTTAATGTTGCAACACATAGATAATATTTGTATACCAATGGGAAGAAATAAACCTTTCTAATACCTGTTGGACTAATTCTTCTTCATTGTATTGAGCAGCCATGAAATTTATATCTAAGGAATGTAAATTTTATTCAGCCATAAATTTGGCTAATCCATGACCTTTAATAATTTTTGTGGGCCTAATATCAATATCATATTCCAAAACAAAAACTACCCACGTACCTCTCTTTCTTATTGGGTCAGCCTGAGTGAGGATATCCTTTACCATAGCACTAGGAACAAAAGAAATGATGTGGGAATGAAAAATGTATACTCTGAAATATTTTAAAGCTTTCACGAAGGAAAAATCATACTTTTCCATGATATTATATTTCAAAGAAGCATCCCTTAATCCCGTACTAAAAAATTCTGTGGGCTGCTCATAATTCTCTCGGTTTTTTTTGCATTAGTACGATTACAATAGTGTGTTGTGAGGAAAACGATAAAATCATGAAATATTTTGTGTAGTCCAGACTAACTAGAATAGGTGCATGGGTTAGAGAAGATTTTACCTCACTGAAATATATTTTAGCTTCAACATTCCTCTTGATCTCGCTATCTTTCCTCAACATATTGGTGACATCTCTTAAAATTTCAACCAAATTCAGAATAAAATTCCTCATAGAATTAATTCCGTTAGTGAAATACTGCACTTCATTTTCATTTCTTGGGATATCAACCTTTTGGATAACTTCAATTCTACTTGAGTCAATTCTGATACTGCCTTTGAAAATTATATGTCCAAGTATCTTACCTTCTTCCTACCAAAGAGAGATTTATTTGGGTTCAACGAGATACCATATTTTCTACATTTTTCAAAGACAATTTTCAAGTGCTTCAGATCATCTTCAATAAACGTAGAAAACACTGTAATATCATCAATGTAAATCATAATGAACCTATCCTTCTCATCTGCAAAAGCAATGTACATTGCTCTCGGAAATGTTTCCCCTAAAATTATAAGTCTGTAAGGCATCTTCACATACATAAATGTTCCCCATGGTGTTATGAAGGTTGTTTTTTCTTGATCATTTGGATGCACTAAAATATGGTTGCACCTAGAGAAACCACCAAGCAATGAAATTCTGCTAGACCCAACCACCCGCTATAATATATGATTCATCATCCTCTTGTAAACAATTTAAGAAGGATCATCCACGTAAAAATTGAAATAAAAAAAGATTTAAAAAGAGGGAAACATCACCATTTGTTTGACACAAGAATCTTGAAACCAAACTACCTCTGTATTGTTGAATTGATTACTTCTGTTTGAACTCCACACCTTACAATCAAAGAAAATTTCTACCTTTACGTCACAATCAAACATTTATTCATTAGAAATAATAAACTATATACAAAATATTGTTCCTGAGTCTAAGGAGGTCGAAACCAACCTATTCCCCATTTGGATGGAACTGATCTTATGAAAATAGGCAATAAAATCCAGTAATTTGTAAAATAGGAAAACATATTTGACTTTCATACAAAACTTTAACTATACTCCTAATACATAGAATTTTTTCAAGAAAACATGGATGAAGCTTTTTACAATGATAAAACATAAATAATTACATGATCAAAGGCTTCATTTTCTATGCTAAAGTTCAAATTTGGTCCAAAACTTTCACTGTGTTTGAGCGTAGCACTTGACCTGCCATTTATTTGAATTCATAAATGGATGCAAACTAATTGAAAACATTTTTATATTTCCTTTAGTTTGTATTGAAAATATAAATTCCCTTTAGATATCAAAATTTTTCCAAAAATGTGACCTTGAAGGAATACTAGTATTGTTACTCATGTTGTGCACAACAACTATGGGTAGCACTATCAATTTTCCTTTTTACTGGTTCTCTCTTCCACAACTACATCTACCAACAAGTCTAGATTTTTTCTCTTATTATTTTTCCTGGATTCCATGGCTTTACATAAATTTCTCTTCATAAACCTAAGCTCTTCTTTAAAGCTATATTTTTCACATACAAATTTTTGACCTGCCTATGCAAAGGAAAAGTCCATTTTAATTTATGTTTTGCTTTTGCAAGGGTAACTAAAGCATCATCCACATCTAAAACCAATATCATCTTGTCACTATGGTATTTTTATTTAATCTAATCATCCTAAAACTGCACACCTTCTAGCTCCTCTAGTTGATCCTCATATCTCTTTTGTTCATTTACAATCATAGGTTGTGTAGTTTCCTTCGCATTCTCTTTTACCTTGGAAATAGAAATATTCTTAGGTGTCCTTGTATAATGAACGGGAATTTTCATCTCCTCAAGTTCAATCACCATTTTCCCATTTCCTTTGACATCAGATGTTACTATTTCTTGTGGCACTATAGGTTTGATTCGCTTGTTTTCTTTCTGCAAATAAGTTATGGTCACCTTTTTTTTATCCATATGATCCTTTAATTCTCTAATTTGTTGATATTTGTCATCGCTCTGATTAAGCTTAAAAATTTCATCTCTGACCTCCTTCAACTTGTTTTTCATCCTCATGAAAGTAAACTTCCCTTCATAAACCTTTTCTTCCTGCACTCTCTTTCCTTCTTGAGTTTGCAACTTTGTGGATGATGATCTTCTGAACCTAGATGTAGGTATTTCTGCTTTATTGACCTACTCCTTACTTACCTTTATTTTTCCCTTCATTTTATCAACAACTGGTGTGGCTTCAACCACAAGTAAACTTTCATTAATTTGAACTGTATTTTCTAGAATAGTCTTCTTCAAATTTCTATTCTCTTGTTGTAGTTGTGTTATAACCAAGTGAGCTTCCTTTAACTTATTTTCTAGCTCCTTTGTTGGCTTATCTTTCTCATTAGTAGCACCAGTCTATTTTTTAATTCCCTTGGGCTCAGAAAACTCTCCAACTGATTTCCCCAATGGTAACCTTTTAGCAACTACCTTTCTGAGTGCCCTTCTTAGCACTGGAATCTATACTACTTTTGGTGAAAATTTTGATTTCCTGTCCTTTTTCTTTGGTGATGACTTAACTGAAACTGGAATATCTTTCTTGATGGAACTCTTTAGAGGTAAATAAGTATTCTTAGTAGTGTATGGAGTATCTTTGTGACTTAATGGACTTCTGACAGATGGCAATGTGAACTTGGACAAGATTAGGAAATCTAGCCATAATTGTTTCTTTTTATGAAACTCCTCTAATGTCAAAAATGTTATCAATGAAAAATTAAACAAACCTAAATAAACCATACCCTTTTTTAATTCTTACTCCCTCAACCATATTTCCAGTAATTCTAAAAAGGAAAAAGGGAAAATCTGTGGTCTTTTTACCAGTGAAATGCATGATAAGGTTGAAGTGGTATTGATAAGCCCTGGTGTATCTTCCCTCATAGGTGAAGTACTTTTGAATGACTTTGAGAAGCTTGTTGAAATTCTCCAACAAATGGTCACTAGGTACTATAGCACCAAACCCCTAAATTTTGTACTCTGGTTTCATGAAATATTTATAATTTTCCAACTCCAAAGGCATCCCTTTAAACCATTTCTCCCCATCCAAAGGTATTTCTATCTTTGAATCTATAATAGACTCTCACACAGCAAAATTCAGTTTACCAACCTTTGCATTTTCACCATCAAAATTCAAGTAAAAATCTTCAGTCACCTCCACATGGTATCCCTGTATCTTTTCACAGAACTTAAGACAACATGTTTTTTTAATGGTTATCCTGATGGGAGGTTCTGAGTTGATGAGTGAGAAGTCTTGTGGTTCAAATAGTACAATTTCTCCTCCTTTTGACTTCCCCATCATTAAAACAAGTTTCTGATAGTAAAATTTTTGAGGTAGGGTTTTAATGCTTTATCAAAATTTTAGACCTCAAGACCAAGGAAAATTTTAAGGATAGAAATTTATCATAAAATTTAGAAATTTTGGTGAATATTACTAGTCCCTAATATGAAAATTGTAAAAGGCTTGGAAATAAGCTTGTAAAAATATTCATATTTCTAATTATTTTGTATAGTGTCTATAAAATTTTGGCGATTTATAAGGTAAAATATTATTATACTGTAAAATTTCGACGAATCATATTCTAAAAAATTGGAAATTCATGAATATTTTTTTTTAAAGCATGGAAAATTGGCCCACCTACGAATATTAGCCCCTAAAATTTTCCTTCAAGACCTGAGAAAAAATGTTTCTTTGAGCCTTCAATGACTAAAACAAAAATTAGAATTCACAATTGGTGACTGTAAATGAAAGGATAAAAATACTATGTCTTAGTCTGTGCGCAACGCTTAGCCTGGGCATAGCACCTTAAGCGCAATGATATATGGAAGAAAACTTTAATTTACCAAGCACAAATCAAGGTTATGAAAACCGATTCTAACCATGTATATTTGAAAATTGAATCAAATGGAGGTTAAGACACTTTGAATTTGAAGACTTTCAGATAGGTAAATAGATGAAAAAGAGGTATATTTCTTTGCGCAACACTGAGGGAATTAAGAAGAAAGGGGGCAAAGGAATGACCAATTTAAATTTTACAAGACACAATAAACTTTTACAATTTTACACAACATCTATGAAGTGGAGATACTAGGCTTCTGAGACCATTTTATCAATCAAAGAGGAAAATAAATGCAGGATTGTGAATGAGCGCAACGCCTGTATGTGCAACACCGTTTACATGGGAATTTAGGGCTTTGAAAACTCTATTTAAGCTAACCAATTGATATGAGCTCTTTAATTTGTATACATTGAATCCTCCAAATTGGTGTACATGCCTAGAAATGGTGATTTGACGAAGAAAATTAATTCTTTGAGCAAAGTGTAGTGTCCTCAACAGTCTGTGCGCAACACTAGTGATATCTTTTCACAAGCTCTTGGAGATGGAAATGGCCATAGATTCTGAAGGTAAAGGATGAAATGCATTCAATTGTAATGAATTTTGCAAAGAAAATCGCTCCTTTCTGGGAAATTATGGTACTTTTGGGATCATCAAAGGCTTGAGCTCAGCGAAAAAAGGATATTTCCAAATTTAGAACTAATTGTTGTACATTTGTTGATGTCGTGCAATAAGACAATGTCCTTTATAATTGATCGACATCACTATAACTAATCCTAGTTATAATGCCACCTAAACTAACCTATTATGACCAACTCCCCTATGACATGACCCCCTTGATCACTACAAGAAAAAAGGACATTGGTGAGGGTCAAAAAATGTCACCATAAGCTCATTGGTGACGGTCAAAGCAATGTTTGTCACCAAAAACTAAACACCACCAAAGGTGGCGTCACTAAAAGTATAGGTGATGTGGTGACATTCAAGGTTCATCACCAATAATGATTTATAATGATGGATAGTGACCGTCACGATTTTATATGAGTAATGGTGACGGGCCTTAGCCTCCATCACCAAAAACTGAACGTCACCAAAGGTGGCATCACCAAAAATATAGGCGTTGTGGTGACATTCAAGGTCCATCACGAATAATTATTATAATTACGGATAGTGAACGTCACCATTTCATTTAAACAACAATGATTTATGGTGATGGACCTTTCATGGTCGTCGCTATTGATGCATATATATGGTGGTGGTCATTGACCCTCACCATTTCATATTTTGGTGCGGGTAAAAAAATGTCAACATAAGCTCATTGGTGATGGTCAAAATGGCCTTTATCACCATTCCATATGAATATCAGGGCATGATGGAATCGAACCACCAACCTCTTTCTTGTAAATTAGGTGCTCATCTATTGAGCTAACACCTTTTAAAGAACTAGACTTTAAAAAAATAAACCTTGAAACTTTATAAATTCTAAATTATACAACTTTAGAGAAATTATAAAACTTTGTAAATTCTTTGCAAATATTTTACTAAACAAGCAAAATAACATTGAAGTTTCAAGTCCCTACCTAATGGCTATGTAATTTATGAAAATCGGGTGGAGGTAAATGAAGTGTTGGGAAGTACCAAACATACAAGTAGAATACATTTATTCCATTCCATAAGAAGTCTTAGAAAATTTTTGAGATTGTAATCTATATGAACTAAGTTAATTATTCTGTGTAAAATGTGCATATGCTCCAATGAATAAATCAAGACAACTAAATCTATATTTGTGCTATGAAGATTTGCATCCTACACTAATATGGAATAGGTAGTATTAGCCAACTACAAAGTAATGTACATGTCAAAGACAAAATCAACAAGAGGAAGTTATTTCTATTAATTTTGGGGCACAATTGCTACACTACCTATATTTGAATGTCCCTTGTGTAAATATATTACTATATTTAAAGCTATAGCATATTATAGGACCAAAATAATAATTCCCTATTTAATGCAGATCTTCTCTTCTATAGGTAGAAAAGATACCCTATCATGTGTAAATATTTTGAGTGATAGATCTGCAGTTTATAGTTATGCTAACCACTAAAAGAACCCATTTATACTGAGACAATTTATAATTTTATGAAGATGTTTAGCCTTGACTAAAAAAATGACTAGCGAGGGAAAATGGGAGTAGACCTTAAAAACGCTTTGAGGGGCTTTCAAAATGATTATGTATTTCCCATTGATAATGTTGCCTCTATTTTTCAGTATAAAAAAACTTTTGGGAACATATTCTGCAATAATATGGCTTGCATTTAGAAAAATGATATTACAAAGTGGCACAGCTTTGAACCCTTTCATAAATTTAATGACCATTTTCATGGCGATTTAAAACAACAAATGACAACATACTATTTCCTTAATGCAAAAAACCATCATGCATTTTGTAGGAGATTAAAAAAACTTAGCATCTTAGTGAATTAAGTTGTCTAGGTGATTAACTATTTTATTCCCAACTCAATCTCTGCCTTTAGGAGGTTCTATATAGCCTTGAAATGCAAGGATACCATTCATTGTTGTCTTGATCCTTGTAGGCACTACAAATAGTCTAGGAAACCAAAAAAAGCAAGTTGAGCTACTTAGGTTATAAATGATCTAGTTTCCATAGCTAGACTATTTCAACATTTGACTTTATATTTTAGTAGTGAATGTGATAACCAACAAAAAATTGAATCGATGACCATATGTGCACGTAAAAGATAGACATATAGAAGATATATCTCATAGTTCTCTGACTCTGGTACAATCTATTCTTGGCTATGGGGATTGTACAACATTTGCATGGATGGTTCTACTTGGTTTGAGCTTATGTCAACTTTTCCAAGAGCAAACACAAGAAGAAAAAAGAGAGAAAAGAGTTGAAAAGGAAAACACATACACACAAATAATCAAACACAACTTAAATGGGGTTTGGTTGGTTGGTAAAATAGGGGCGTTTTTATTCCCCAACCAAGGTTCAAATTTCCCTAAACATGTTGGTCTCCAGTGAGCTATTTCACCTGGATAGTTGCAAGTCCTGGACAAATTTTTCTAAATATACATTCTCAATTTCCTTAGTAGGCTCGTCCCTAGTGGGCCTTCTCAATTAGGTAGCTGCAAGTCTTGGGAAATGTTTTTATCAATAGACAATAGTAATCGCCCTAGTAGCATGTCCCATGGGAAGGTTCTAGTTACTTTTATCAAATTATCCTCTGACCTCCAAATCCTATACTAGAAATTTCACTGATTGTAGGAAAAATAGAAGAGGAATATTTAGTTAAAATGCATCAATTGAATACTAAGATACAATATCAAGTCAACCTAGGCTTCGATGGGTGGTGAAACAAGGGTTTTTTGTTCCTCGGCCAGAGTCCCATGGGTATGTGCATATCTTGGGAAAATTTAGCTGAGTAGATGTTCTTGACTGCCCCTACTGGGCTAGCTCACATGGTTAGGTGCAAGTATTTGGAAAATTTATTTAAGTAGATATTCTTAATTTCTCCTAATGGATTATCTCACCTGGTCAGGTGAAATTACATGGGAAAATTTGGTTGAATAGATACTCTTACTTAATCGATTCTTAGTGGGATTTATCACCTAGGTAGGTGTGAGTCTCAAGGTAAATTTAGCTCAATAGATACTCTTAATTGTCACCGATGCACTATCTCACTTGGGTAAGTGAGAGTCTGGGGAAATTTTGGTTGAATAAATACTCTTAATAAGACCCTAGGAGACTGTGGGTTGTCTCACCTGCAGAGGTGCCAAAGTTGGGAAAATTTGGCTGAATAGATACTCTCAATAAAAGTTTTGTCATAAAATATTTGAAAAGGCTAACATTAAGTGGTGGTCTGTTGCATAAGATAATAGGTCATCCTCTATCTTTGTTAGTAGTTATAATTGGTATTGTTGGTAATAATAGTCATGAGATTATGGTGCACAATAGTAGTGAGTCAGACTTCATATTCTGCTTCTATTAGCATTTATAATTAGTGTAGTTGTGATGGGTTCATATAATGTGTCCATGTGACTACCAATGAAGAATCCTAAAGCACAAGATGCAATAGATGAATTATTAAAATAAAAAGGTGAGAAATACCCTTGAGTTTAGAGTAAACCATAAGGAGGAGAAGAACGATTATACTTGCAACTACTCATGGATTCTATGATGGTGTCCTCTACATTGATTAACTTCCTGAAGCACTTTTAGGACACACTCGGGCTAGAAATTAGACCAACATCTATATTATCATTATATTCAATAACACAAGATTTCACCTGGTTACTTCCTTCTTCATATACCCATTGCTAACATAAATGTGCTTCAAACCAGAATCATTTCTAACACAAACCTGCTTCAATCCAAACATTATTTATTAATTAGAAAATTAACATAAAACTTCAGCACGTCACACAACCACAACATTATAATGAAAGGGAATAAAGATATATAAACAGATCGAAGGAAACATGGAATACACTACCTTCAGTCTCTTGAATTTTTGTGCCATGTGTTATGTGGATTAATCCCTCTTGAGGACAAGAGCGATCTCCATAGTATTCTACGAATAGCTAGAAACAAACATTCATTTGTAAATAATTTTCTCTAGATTATTTTCAATTCATAATTATTATAAATAAAAGAAAGAGGACATGCCCCTACCTTGAAATCCAACGTTCATTGCAATATATTAGCCAATCGCTCCAAAGAGGCTTCTCCAGTAAGTAGAACCTACAATCAAAGGTAGACAAAAGAATTAAAAGCACCTGCAACATATAATAATTAAGAACAACTAATATAACTTAGTGATCAAGGAGTCTAAGTATTGAATTATTCAAATAAGCACAAGACCAACTCAATGAGAAAAGGAGATCCATATGTATTATCTTTGAATGAAAAGAGTAAATTTACAACCTGATGCCTTGATGTCGTACAAGTTTCTCCCGGGGTCCTGAACAATTGTTCCTCCTTCATTTTGTCAAGCCTTTCTCTCTTTGAACCAACATGGAGTTATGGACATAAGGATTTGATCATTCTCATGCCAACAACAAATAGCGTAGAGAGTATGCTCTCTTGAGAATTTCTTCAGCAACTAACATGTATGTCTATAATATACAAGCTACCCTTGAGACTGAAACATGAGCTATATTTATAGGGAAATGGAGATAGTTTTAGTTCCATGAAGACGGGGATGGATTCCTCTCATGAATGGATTTGAGCTCCATAGATCAAGGGATAAGATCCATAAGTGGAGGGATAGAGCTCCATGAGTGGAGGGATAAAGCTCGAATTAATCGCGCCTCTAGAAGCTTCTAGTTGTGAGAATATTCGACCAACTGTGCTTCTAGAACTTACTTTTTCCTTAATTTGAATTTTTACTGGGGTCTGTAGGTTTTATAAGCAGAATGTGTGGGAGCTGCCACAGGCTATAGAAAAAGTATCCGTGGACCCACAAGAAAGGGCTAGGAAAAGTGCATATTTAGAATTTTAAGGGTTTTAATGTGCTTTTCTCCAATTCCAAGACTTGGTTTAGGAACATTAGGATTTTTTACTTCTAAGGGAGCATAATATAGGTAGTGATGGACCTATATGGACAATAAAATGTCATGGTGAAAAAATAACGTGTAACATATTTCCCCCTAAAGTGTGAAGTCTGAGGTTTTTCTGAAGAGTGAAGTGCTTTATCATTTGAAGGATTGGATTGCGGACACACCGGTCGAAAAAATATAAAAATATTCAATTCAAGTATATATATATATATATATATATATATATATCATCGTTGAGGTAGGCATTCCCATACTCAAATAAAAAACTAGCCAAATGTTCTGGTACAAATTTTTTTTTAATATTACATCAATAATAGACACAGCATGGGTGCAACCATCTGTCATAAGTAGTCTACTGTATCATGAATAATATAACTCCTCACAGCCTGGATGGTGGAAACTAGATCCAGGGTCTTGATTTATGCTTCACGAATTAGTACAATTCTATCCATGTGATTGATTGTGTCGAAGTCGAACATGCTAGAAACCACTTGATTATCAGTCAATGATGTAAATTATTAACAAGTGTGAGAGAAACCACCAATAATGACAATGGATCTCAAAGTACTCAGTACAATCCATGAAGTGTGAATGAATGATTTGCAGTCGAACACTTCACAGAATCATTCGATTGAAGTTCAATGATGCAACATGCCGTTGAAGGTGAGAAACCTGCCATTAGGTCATGCAGATCCCAAGGTACCGATAGGATTCTAGATCAACTTTATAGATGATGAGCTATCATCATTAGAAAGTTATCCTTCGCAGGAAATCCCATGACATGAAACCATTAGATCAAGTTTTGAATAAATATTTGCAAGGACTGACTGAGGGATATCTAATGTGAATGGAGACAAATTTTTGCAATGAATGGTTTAATTGAACTGTTTCTTGAACACATAACGATATTGTATATGGTTTGGTAACAATTGACCTAAAGCTAATACCCAGAAACCGATTGAAGACTTTCAATGTGGTTTGATTAACTGTTAGACAAAGGATTTTCCCAACCTAGGTACAAGTGTGACAAAAGTGTCATGTTCAAGAGTGGTATACTACTTTTTAAACAAGGGTGACAACTGGATTCATTTTCTCTCCTTTTCCCCCACCATTACTGGTAAGTACCTCTTTATTTTTGACAATCTTGAGGAGGATAACATTTTATTTTTTGTGTAAGCGCATCCTTTGGATGAGTCCATATTATTATGAAAATAGAACCCTAAGAAGGAGTGGTTCGGTCCTATTGTAATTGACAGGTCCTTTACTATTAAATTTTAACGAGTCCAATATAGGAGAAACTCGACGTTTTTTAGTTTTAGGGAGTCAGAAGAAAAACATAAGTAAACTCCATGGTTGTACTTTTTCATAAATTTAGTCTCTCAAGCCCGAAAAAGGATAAAATAATACAAGAGAGAACTCTATTGACCATGATTATTCAATGTATATATTTTTTGTAAATAGTCCATTTCAATCTGGAAAAGGGGTAAAATTATACTAAAGGGATGACTATTCATTTCCTTTAACGAGTTCGAATAGTCAAGTACTCGGCAATATTTTCATGTTTAGAGAGTCTGAAAAGGGCTTAATAGAGAACTACAGGGTTTCACTTTTTTTCGTAATTTTCAGGAGCCCGAAAAAGTGATAAAAGTATACTCAACATCAAAATAATTCTTTTCACCAAAAAACCTGTATTATACACAAAAAATCGAGAGATTAAACATACATGTTCCAGAGAAGTAAAAAGATTGAAAAATAGCCTTTTAAACTGAAAAATAAATAAAATATAATATTTTATTCATTCAAAAACTATAAAAAGGAGTTTAACAAAATCATTTTCACCTTTTATCTTCAGAGCAGTGAATTGAGAGCTTTTGGAAAAAAAATTATGGAGCTAATATTGGGAGAACCAACCGTTCATTCCATGATTCACTAGAACTAGGTAATCCACATCATCTTACTCTTCATTTCTATCCATTTCAATTCTCCTTTTCAACTTTAATTTTATTTTTTAGGAGGAATTTATGTTCAAAAATGTGTTCTCGGGGGTCCGCAGGTTATATGCACGCTACCTAAGGACCCCGATAATTTTTCAAAAGGAAAATTATCGAGCTAATGTGGTTTTTGTGTGGAGCCTGTGCAAACGTTCGCACTGTCTCTGCACAAAAATTACTGAGGCATTGTGACCATTTTAAAATTACAAATTCTCTTAAAAATGATTAAGGTTTTTCACTCCAATGGTTTCTAACTTTCAAATGTGTTTATTTGCAGGCTATTTCACCATGCTAGAGTGGAGAGAATGTGAGCATGAGGCTATAGACAATGAAGCCATGAATGATCCCGCAACAATGCGCGTGCTAAAAAATTGTGGTTTATATAAGTTCTGGGAGATCCAAGGTATGAAAGCATAGGTAGAGCTGATGACATGGTTAGTAAACACATGGGATGTTCAAGATCAGTTGTTAGTATGAATCCTTTGTCGAAGTGTACGAAAAAGGACCACTTTAGCTACGCATAACTAATAGCCCTAACAACAAAAGTGGCTGCCAATATCTTCAGATCTGCGGTTAGTTGAACATAAAAGAGCTGCAAAAACCAGATCTATGCATGGAAAGACATTAAGCAAAAAAAATAAGGGTTTGCTCCATATACCAATAGAGAGGACAAGAACAATTTTTGAAATAATTTTTGTATTAATCGGGCACCTGGGAGGAAAACAAGAAGGCGTATCCAATTCTCCTCAGTGGGATGGGTTCTTGGAAGTCCTCAGCACTTCAGATCTAAAATCTCTCTCTCTTGTTGGTGTAGAAAACCCACACAAAGAATGCAACTCAAAGGGAGCTCTCACAGCAAATGGCAGAAAATGGTGACCAAGTGTATAGATCCAGAGTGATCTAATAGGTAACAAAAGGTGAAGAGTGGTAGGAAAAACCCTCCTATTTATAACAAAATATTGGGTCATTCTAGATCTTGGTGCATGGGTTAACCAGATCTAGATCCACTTTTTATGGAATATTTTATTATATTTGTTGGAGGGAAAAGGTATTTGACTTGGGTCAAATCCCTTAATTTATCAAAAATAAATAAATAAATGATTTATTTATCTTTTTAAGGAAGCGGTTAGAAGATAATCAAATAAATAATGATTTATTTAATTATTTAAGGAAGTGGTTGAAAGATAATTAAATAAATAGTGATTTATTTAACTATTTGTGGGTGATTTGGTCATATTTAACAAGGAATATTATCTAAATAAGGTTTAAATAATTATTCCTAGAAAATAATAATATAAATAAAGGTTTATCTAATTAATTTCTTTGATTTTGGGTTAAACATGACTGGGAATAATAATTAAATTATGGTTTAATTAATTATTCCATAAGGAAAATCAAACAAATATGGGTTTGTTTAATATTTCCTTTTGGGGTTTCCTGTTTTAACATAGTGAAAGCAGTTTTACTTAGGGTAAAACTGATCTTACATGGTGTACTTGGGTCCATCTAATGATAATAGGTTAGATGACCAAAAAATGGTGTAACAGATTGCCCCCCAGCGTGCGAGTGTCAGGAGCAAATCGTATGACCGAAGTATGTTGTAAGAACACAATCACTAGACAACAAAAGGGATGTCACAGAGAGAAATGTGAGGTAGATAGTGTGCTGAAGGACTAGACCCTGAGGAGACGAGACTTGCAAGTGCAACAAGTATCTTTTTATGAGAGGGTACCTGTGCTGAAGGCGGCGGGGGAGGCATACCTATGCCCGCCGAGACAAAGTACAAAAGAATAGTGTGTTCAGTAATCAAGGGACCGAGCCAGATAAAAATACAATGAGGAATCCCACATACATGCTGCGCCTGGGATAACAGCCAGGACTTGTACAATAATATCTGAGTACATGAGATACAAATACAACCCAAACGCCCCCTGTAAATGGGGAAGGGCTCACAAAATCTGACTGATACATGCAAGTCGAAGAGGCGCTGCAAGTGGCTACGGCCAACATCATCAAATATCTGGAGCTGCATCGAAGGCTGCAATGAAGAGGTCATCCGGGCATGTGGGGGGCTACCTGCAGGGCCACCCCCTCACGAGGGTTGAGACATATCACACACACCCGGGGAATCATCAAGAGTTGTTGCTGGATCACTAGAACATCAAGTATACGGATCTCGATCATGCTGAAAGGAGCTAGAGAAACAATCAAGCCAAAGGGAAAGGAGATATCCCTTTGCCTGATCCGAGGCACCGAACAAGAGTGGAAGTTGGAACCAAGGTACACCGCCCTCTAGAACTGGCTTCTGGAATGAATGAGTTGATGTCGACAGAAGGAGGTCCGCCATAGGTGAGGCAATGAGAGATCCTCAACTAAGGCACGAGAGAAAAGAGTAGAGCGACGGACAGACTGACACTAATGATGATAGTGAAGTGGAAAGGACTGAGTAGCTAATGGACAACTTCCCTTGCTAGAGCATAAAGGGCATGAATGACATGGCAGCGACTGACACAACATCATCAGGGATGGGAGACAGTGGAACTGAAGGTCATAATGTGCGACACAAGAGAGAGACCAAGCAATGAAGGATGAAGGGCTATAGTGGGGTACAAAGGGACTCGGTATAGACTCCATGGAGGGAATGATGACTCAACTTGGATGCTCTAAAAAAGGGCGACTCGATGGTGCTGCCACACAGTAAAGGCCCCAATGGGGGGACCGTGGAAACATGAGAACATGATGGGAACTCATGAAGAAAATCGACACGAACAAGGACAAGTAAGGAGGCAAGATGGTGCCCCAAGGACAAGTGTCGTAAGTGAGGAAATTCGATTTCAAGGAGAGGTGAAGTGACCCTTCTTGGACAAGATGTGTCCTGGTGAAGTGTTAAACATAAAAGACAAAAACAGATGCTAGCTATCTAAAAGAAAATAAAACATGCATTTCAGAAGGGAAATGCTAAGGGTAATATTTCTTAAGATAGAGTGCATTGCGAGGATTAGGAAGGGGGTTGCCTTCGAAATCCTCTAATAGGTATGCCCCCTTACCGAGATCCTTACTGATGATGTAAGGGCCTAGCCATAATGAGTTTAACTTCCCATGACCAAGGACATCATGGGCCTGGTCATAGACTAGAACAAGGTCGCCTTCGTGAAAAGTGCGAGGCTGGAATTTTCAGTCATACTGGGCTTTGGTGCGTTTCTTGGCCACTTCCATGGTTTGCAAGGCAACACGGCGGTCTTCGGAAGCACGCTCAAGCATGATAAGTCATTGTTCTAGAGGTTGGGTGTCAGGGAGAAGTTCGACGGCCAGATGCAGGGGAGGGATTTCACACTCGATTGGTAGACTGCCTCCCCTCCAAAAACGAGGTGGAAAGGAGTGAACCCGGTGGCAGTTTTAACAGAAGTCCGATAGGCCCATAAAGCAGGGAAGAGCATGAGGTGTCAGTTGGTTTTGTGCTTATTCACCATCCGTTGAAGCATAGTCTTGAGAATTTTGTTGACTGCCTCAACTTGGCCATTACCTTGGGGGTAATAGGAGGAGGAATATTGGTGCTCAAAACCCAACAGTGAGGATAGCTCGCGCCATATCTCATCTTCAAAATGTCTGCCATGGTCAGAGACCAGTTGTTTCGGAACTCCGAATCGAGCGATAACGTGGTTAAAGAAAAAGAGGGCCGCGGTAGCTGCCGTGTTGTTAAATGTAGGCATGGCCTCGACCCATTTTGTGAAATAGTCGACTACCACGATGATATATTTGTGGTTACCAGCGGATGGCGGGCGACACTCCATAAAGTCGATGGCCCATTTACAGAAGGGACCAGTGGAGACGACCGGATGGAGGGGAGCTGGGGGATCTCGCGCCTTAGGGGCGAAATGTTGGCAATTGGGACAGTGTTTGACTACCTCAATGCAATCACTGAAGAGGGAAGGCCAAAAATACCCAGCGCGCATGACTTTCTGGGCGGTAGCAAGACCAGAGAGGTGGCCACCGCAAGCGCCGCTATGGCAGGCATTAAGGACCTATTTAGCTTCAGCGTGTGTGAGACAACAACGAAGGACGGTATCAACCCCACGACGATAGAGGTCGTCGCCGATAAGGAGGTATCGGGGAGCTTGGTGTCGGATACGTCGGCGAGCCTCACGATCAAGATGGAGGGCGAACTTTTGGGTTCGCAAGTAAGTAAGAATATTGCCATACCACGGGTCTTCGGAAGTAATGGCAAATAAATGTTCGTCAGGAAAGTCATCATTAACCTGAGGGTCATGCGATCCGGTAGGTAATTCAGAAATGAGCTCAGCGAGGGCTAAGCCTTTCTTACTCTTTTGTGTGACAAATTCGAGGTCGAATTCCTGAAGAATGACGACCCAACGGGCGTACTTCCCAGTGAGGATACGACAACTCAAAAGGAAAGCCAAGGGATTGGAATTAGTCACAACCTTGGTGGAGCGCATGAGGATGTAATGACGAAGTTTTTGGACTGAGAACACTACAGCCAGTGCTAATTTTTCTTCAGGTGAGTAGGAAACAGGGGGCCCTACAAGGTTCTTACTGACGTAGTAGACCACATGCTCGGTACCATTTTCATCTTCCTGGATAAGGACTCCAGCGACCGAATAGGTGGACGCGGAGATATACAGGATGAAGTCCCGATCAAAGTCGAGAGGACAGATTAAGGGAGCGGATGTGAGAGCCTGCTTGAGGGCATCGAAAGACTCATGAGCAAAGGAATCCCAAACGAATGGGATAGTAGATCAGAGGAGTCTAAGGAACCCATGTGCGGTGGTGGCATAGTTAGGGACGAACCGACGAAGAAAATTAGCTTGGCCTTGGAGACTTTGGAGCTGGCAAAGGGTACGCGGAATGGGAAGTTCAAGAATGGCTTGAACTTTCAAAGGGTCAAGAGTGATACCATCCTTAGACACGATGAAGCTTAAGAGACAGCCGGCAGGAACGCAAAAGACGCATTTCAACGGGTTAAGGCGGATATTATACTTGCGACATCGGAGAAAAATGGTACGCAGATCATGGAGGTGCTGCGCCCGATGCTTAGAACGTGCAGTGAGGTCATCTAAATAAGCAAGGATAATATGAGCTAAGTCATGGAAATAATAAGACATGGCCCGTTGAAAAGTGGCGCCGACGTTTTTGAGGCCGAAAGGCATGACCCGATAAGCAAAAGTTCCCCACGGACTAATGAATGCGGTTTTGAGTTGATCAGCAGGACGGATAGAAATTTGGTTGTATTCGGAGAAACCATCCATAAAGGATAGAACCTCATGCCCCGCACACTCGTCAATGATTTGGTCAATGAATGGTGTGGGGAAGTTTTCTTTGGGACAAGCTTTGTTCAAGTCACGAAAGTCTGTGCAGACACGGATGGTGCCTTGTTTCTTGAGAATGGGAACTGGGTTGGATACCCAAGTGGTGTATTCAATGGGGTAAATAAAACCGGCCTGCTTGAGCTTATCGATTTCGGCTTTGATAGCGTCACGTCTGGAAGGGTGAATGGGTCTCAACTTTTGACGGACTGGTTTGGCATCAGGCCACGTGTCGATATGGTGTTCGAAAATGGCGGGATCGAGTCCGGGCATTTCAGAATAGGACCAGGCGAAAATATCATGGAATTCTTTGAAAATCTTGGTGTAAGCTTCGATTTCTTCCGGGGTGCAATGGGCGCCTAAGGTGATATATTCTTCGATACCTGGTGTAACTGAAATGTCAATTTTTATGGTAGGAGAGATATTGGCCATGTTTCCTTCTTCGAAAGCATCAGGTGCAGGGATGGGGTTTTTGAACCAATCGACTGCATTGGGGATGAAGTCTTTGGTTTCCACAGCAAATTGGTCATGGGACTGCTGCGGGAGGAAGTATGCGCGATGGTGCATATCTTCCCATGGAAATTCCGGGTTAGTCATGGCTTCCATAATGTCTTCATCGGACTGGAAGATGAGAATACTGGAGGAAGAAAGGTCACCCGAGGAGGTAGTGGTGTGGGGCGGGTCATCAGGAGGAGAAGGGCTCAGATGTGCGATATCAACAGATCCAAGGTTGGCTGAGGAGCCGAGAGGATCTGCAGGTTGAAGGGCATGTGAACTATCTCGCAAGGATGATGACATGTACAAAATGGTGGTTGACGGCTCTGTTGGCTCGATAGCGGGAGGAGGAATGTGAATGGGAGTAGGAAGATCCTCCGGTCCTATCGAAGTGGCCTTGAAATGGCGGTACATGTCCAAGGAGGAACGATACTCTTCAAGGCGGGGACAGAGGTGGGTGTAATGGACGTGGAAATCGCACAAAGCACAAGGGTGGTTTGTGCACAAGGTTTTGAGTTTCGGGATAGAGTCCGAGATAGTGACATAGACTTCTGGGATGTCAGAGTCGGGAAACATCTCATTGACCAGAATCTTGAGGTGCGGCAATTCAGGACACATATGAGTGGCGTGACCAACGATATCACACAAAGCGCATTGGATAGCGGGCTTTGGCAGTCGCGGATAGGTAGGAGTTGTCGAGGCAGCCTGGTCCTGATGGGTTGCCCCCTTACGAGCTTTGCCTTTCTTTCCGGGAGCTGGCACCACATGAGTAGGGTCCTGTGGAGGTGCTGGGGGCCCGGAGGAGGTGAGGGAGACCGGTTGAACCGGTGTCAAAGCAAGGTAAGGTTTGGAGTGACCGGGAGGGGTAGCGGTTGGAGGGTCAATGTACCAGACGGGTATGCCGAGGGTGGGGAGAGAGAGGGTGGCCATGACGGGGACAGAAAATACTCCGGGAGGGGGAGCCAGGAAAGGTATTTGCCCAGCAGGGTAATGACCAGGAGGGACGGCTCCGAGGTGGTTAAGGCCAGGGGAAACCGTTCCAGGAGGATAAAGGGGTTCAGGGATACCAGCTGTAGGGGGAGGGCCAGAAGGAGGAGGTCTGGCTGGCTGAGAGGGATGGCTAGGAGCGGGGTGCGGAGGGCGAGGGGGAGGGTGCTGACTAGCCGAGGCAGGCCGCTTAAGGGCAGCCTGAGACGATTGCATCATACAAATATTCGATAAGCTGGGATCAGTGATAGGAGCAGGAGGAAGGTTAGGGAAAGTTCCAAGCAGGGAGGAATCTTTGTAAACGCCGGGGCAGACACTGGTCAAGGAATCGATGGTTTGCTTGTTGGCTACAGAAGAGATAGTCGTCTCAGGGGAGGTCTAAGATTTTGGCTCATGATATGTCAACTGGTCAATGGTGACTATCTTTCCATTATGGGGGAAAGACATCTTGTGGAAAACCGCGGATGGGACAGCCGACATAGCATAGGTGTAGCTTCACCCCAATAGAATGTTGTAGTCTAGCGGGGCGTCAATGACTTCGACGTCAATGCAAACAGTCTTACCGGCGAGGGTGATAGGACAATTACGGAATAGGCCAATGGGCTGGGAGGCATGGCCGTCCCACGCTCGAAGGGTGATCGTGGAAGGGGCCAGCTCAGGAGACCCAAGTTGCTTCCAAACTGAAGCGGACATCACACAGGTGGATGCCCCCTCATCAATTATACACCGAGAAACGTGGGCGTTCCAGATTTTGACTGGGATTTGGAAGGCGACGGAAGGAGGGAGAGGAGGATGGTTCGATTGAGTGGTGTCGAAAATAATCATTTGGTCATCAGCAAGATCTACAGTGCCCACGGCAGATAGTAGAGCCCTCTTTTGGGAAGGGCACGACTGGATGAGTTCCAGTGTGGAAATGGCCGCAGGGGATTGCGCCAAATCATCTACTATATTATACGAGTGAGCAGCTCGACCAGAAGCAGCGTTTCGACGTAATGGTCCCTTAGGAATCTTGGTATGAACCTCAACTTTGGGTTGAGGGATGTGTAAGGGGCCATTCGGTGTCGACAGAGGCTCTGTAGAACCTGAAGAAGGAGGCTCGGAGGCAGACTGAGCAGGAGGCTAGGGGTACTGGCGAGACCGAATTTGAAGGTGAAGGTCGACGGTCGGGGAGGGATCGGAGTGCATCATAAGGATCTGGTAATCAGAGGAACCAGAAAGGGAAGGTGGAGTGGCGACCTGGCTATCAGACGGTTGGGTAGCCACGAATCCTTGCTAAGGGAAAGGATCAGTAAACACAGCCGGTTGGGTAGTGGCCACATTAGGAGGAGCATGAGGGGAGGTGTGTTGTCCGCGCAATGTGGCTTGAGACTCCCACATCTGCCGCATCTGGGGTAAGAGGGGACAATCATGGGTATAATGACCATAAACAACATGACAACAGACGAGGCTTGTTTTTGTGCGAGCCACACATTCGGCACAGGTGAATGGCCACATTGCTGGTTGGCAGTGTTGGGGTCCACACCAGGATTGGGTCCGCGGGTACCAGGGGCAGATGGGTTTGGATTGCCTCTCCGCCTTCTTTGAGAAGGGGGATTAGTCACGCCCTGTTGTGCAAATACTTGCCCTGGAGGGGGCTGTAGGTGCTGGTGCTGGGGTTGAGGAGGCAAGGGAGGAGGACGCGCATATGTTGGAGGAGCTGGTGCACCAGGCTGTGGATAAGGATAATGGGGAGGTTGGGCAACATTGAGGTAAGCAGGAGGTTGAGCAAAAGGAGGAGGCATGCCGTATCCTGGATACCTGTTGCCGGGAGGGGGAAGCGTGCTTGAGGTGCTGGCCCCTCCCTGAGGGAGACCATGGCCCATAGGAGGGTGAGCAGATGGGTGGGAAAGAGATCCAACAATACCGTCGGCGGAATGAGATGCCCCCGGGGCGTTAGCGCCACCGGGCCTGGGGATGTCAGGAAGAACGGTATAAACATAACCAGATTGAGCGTAGATCGGGTCATATTTTAAAGCTATTTGGAGGGCGGCTTGTTCAGATTGAGGAAAGTGAGAGGCGACATCTTTGCCAGGTAGGAGGACGGAAGGGTGCAAAGGAACCAGTCCATATAAACCGGTCTTCGAAGGGGAGATTGACATAGCCTCCGTCTTCTTCGCCATTCACGAACATGGAGGGAAAGGCGGAGTTTGAAGAAGATTGCTTGAAGGGAACAAGAGCTTCGTGCCAGTATCGTATCGGAGAGGGAGCTGGAAATAAGATAAAAAGGCTTGGGAAAGGGTCGCAAAGGTGGTATGGGAAGAGGTGGCTTGTTCAACATACCATTTAGAATCTTCGCCGGTAAGCGTGCGTTGGAACAAGCGAAGACGGATGGAGTCATCGGTAATGGAATTGGAGGAACACCACATGTGGAAAGATCGGACATGATTGGTTGGATCTTCTCCAGCAAGGCCTTCGAACTTAGGGATGTCGGAGGGGAGCTTGGTTGGCATAGCAGGCCAACCAACATCGTGGTGGATAGGGTCGTTGATCAACTGATTGAAATCGGGGAGGCTGAGGCCTGCAATGTACGGAAGCAAGGGTGTGGCCGAGGTAGTTCCTGTGGCGGTTCCGCTAGTGGCAGGTCCGGCATTAGGGCATGGAGCACCACCAGCGTTAGGCCCTGGACCAGACATGGTGAAGGTGACAGGGAAAGAACCAGGAGGAGAAAGGGAACCCGATGGATCAGGAGAGGAGTCGGAGTGCGGACTCGGAGGAGGACTGGCTCGACGACGGCGGGTCGGAGCAGGTCGATCGACCGGAAACTGAGGGTGAAGGCCAAGAAGTCTCCGGAAAAGGCACCTAGGGGGTGCAATGATGACAGGAAGAAGGAAACCGACAGGGGCAGAAAGAGACAAAATCAAGAGAGGTCAAGGGCAAATAAGGTGCAGTGACAATTGATTTTAGATTCTTTGCCAGGCGGTGTTAACCAGGCACTTCTTCACTTTGGGTCAGTGTGTGGTGTGCGTTAATTTTAATTTTTAAACCCTTTTCGTTTTGAGAGCAAGAAAAAGTGTGTTGCGTAACTGAAAAGAAATCTGCAGAGAACAGTATATAATGCTGAAATAACAGAACATTTAACAGCTAAACATGCATCAATCTAACCCAAAAAGGCGGGTCTCTCAAAACTACTCTAAAAGAGGACAAAAATCTAGTCAAAACACACATAAAAAGAGGCCAATAGATCTGGGGTCAAAAGGGACAGGGATCTAAAGGATAAAGCTGCTGAAAAGAGTCATGGATCGTGAAAGCCAGGAGAGCAAGGTGGTGGAGAAGGAGAGGTAATCGACAAGCGGAGGGAGCAGAGAGGAGGCCTAAAAGTAGGTCCAAACAAATCTTCGAGGAGGTGATTTGAGAGGTAGAAGAAGGCGGTGTTATGGATGCGAAAGGGAGGTAACATGTCCCCGGAAGGAGGGTGAGTAGCTCAAAGAAAAACGGAGGCGCAGTGAAAGCAGCTAAAACTCTTCCACAAAAAGTGAAGTGCTAAAATCCTGAGGGGCTGGGTTCCCACTTAGATGGTAAAACGAGATGAGAACTTGGTCCAAAACGTTTTGAGACGAGAGGGTGGAAGACACGACGGTTGCCCCGACAAAACCCGGAAAAATTGAAAAATCAACGAAGAAAAAGCGGCCGGGTCGCGGAGTTGGGCTTTGTTTTCGGTGCGGTGTCGAAAGGGCGGAAAGGTGCGACACGGAGGTCCGGATACGCCGGTTTTAGGCCAAAGTGCCCCGTTAGGTTGTCTCGACGGCAGATTTTCAGAAAGGTTGTCGTCTCAGTTGCGGTTGGTGTCGCTTACTTGCGCAATAGGGCCAGAAACACACGGAAGTTAGAAATTTTAATGTTTTAGGGTTTTATGTGAGAAAAACAACATAAAAATAGGAAAAATAAACAGCTGAAAAGAAACCCTAGGGTTTGAAGTAGCTGGATATGCAAGAATATGAAAAACGACAGCGGTCGTAATTTAAAACCCGTGTGGAGTCGCCATTTGTTAGTATGAATCCTTTGTCGAAGTGTGCGAAAAAGGACCACTTTAGCTACGCATAACTAATAGCCCTAACAACAAAAGTGGCTTCCAATATCTTCAGATCTGCGATTAGTTGAACATAAAAGAGCTGCAAAAACCAAATCTATGCATGGAAAGACATTAAGCAGAAAAAACAAGGGTTTGCTCCATATACCAATAGACAAGACAAGAACAATTTTTGAAAGAATTTTTATATTAATCGGGCACCTGGGAGGAAAACAAGAAGGCGTATCCAATTCTCCTCGGTGGGATGGGTTCTTGGAAGTCCTCAGCACTTCAGATCTAAGATTTCTCTCTCTTGTTGGTGTAGAAAACCCACACAAAGAATGGAACTCAAAGGGAGCTCACACAGCAAATGGTAGAAAATGGTGACCAAGTGTATAGATCCAGAGTGATCTAATAGGCAACAAAAGGTGAATAATGGTAGGAAAAACCCTCCTATTTATAACAAAATATTGGGTCATTCTAGATCTTGGTGCATGGGTTAACCAGATCTAGATCCACTTTTTATGGAATATTTTATTATATTTGTTGGAGGAAAAGGTATTTGACTTGGGTCAAATCCCTTAATTTGTCAAAAATAAATAAATAAATGATTTATTTATCTTTTTAAGGAAGCGGTTAGAAGATAATCAAATAAATAATGATTTATTTAATTATTTAAGGAAGTGATTGAAAGATAATTAAATAAATAGTGATTTATTTAATTATTTATGGGTGATTTGGTCATATTTAACAAGGAATATCATCTAAATAAGGTTTAAATGATTATTCCTAGAAAATTTTAAGATAAATAAAAGTTTATCTAATTAATTTCTTTGATTTTGGGTTAAACATGACTGGGAATAATAATTAAATTATGGTTTAATTAATTATTCCATGAGGAAAATCAAAAAAATATAGGTTTGTTTAATATTTCCTTTTGGGGTTTCCTGTTTTAACATAGTGAAAGCAATTTTACTTAGGGTAAAATTGGTCTTACATGGTGTACTTGGGTCCATCTAATGATAATAGGTTAGATGACCAAAAAATGGTGTAACATCAGTGCTTTATCATTAGTGACCATCGACTCGAAATCGAGCTTGAGGATGTCTATTTCCTCACTAGACTGTCCCAAAGAGGAGAAAACATATCCTTGTTTGGGGCTAGACAGGGTGTCCTACCCATTGCTAGCTACAAACAACAATTTTAAAGTGATGAAGAAGATCCAAAGGATAATCATATAGACATAAAAACTATCTTATGATTAGATCTCAAAGTGATTGCATTCATGGTAACCAGGTTGCATGGAAGTGTAGCTCCACATGTAACCACTAAATCTCAAATGTAAAATGCGGCAGAGTGTTTCAGAGGCACCATATTCAATTGGTGCGAAGGGGTATTGGCCAACATGAAAGGCCAACTAACCAGAGAAAATAATGCAAAGTTGAAAAACTTTGGTTATGGCGCCATTTTGATTTCTTTTTCTTTGGATAGAATCCCACTTCTCGCCCCTTAGCTTATTCCAGTATATCATGGGGAACCTCGGGAACCTCGGATGTACATTGGGTTGCATTAATGGCCCGCCATGGTGGCAATGGCAGTTTAGTGGTTTGGTCCACTCCAATGCACTTTATGTGGCTAAGGAACCAAGTCTTCACAATTGAAGACTTCCCTTATGCAAGTATAGATTTCAGAGGTGATCCTAAGGTGTCCTTACCTCCAGGGGCATAGTGGGATGAATCAGGTAAGCGAACTATTTTGATGTTTTTAATATAAATTTTTTTTTTTTATAGTCCAATACTGATAACAATATTTGAACGCAGATTTTGGTCCATGGAAACCACCTACACTCCAACGCTTTGATAGGTGACAAGCAGAGCCTATAGCACCACCACATGATTAGGCAGCAAAGATCCTAACTGATAAAGAACACAACCTGCATAGGTTAATCATAGATATTCCCGAGACAGTGACATATGATATTTCTCTCCAACTTCAGAGACATGTTACAAGTGTTCCATGACAGTTTAGGAGATTCCTATGCAAGGTGGCACGTGCCATAGTCTATTACCATGATCATCATCACGGATAGTGGATGATAATTGTGGATTGATATGTTTTATTTTTTGTATCAGTATCTGTTAGATCATAAGGTGTTTGAACCTATGATCATAGACGATGTAATATTTTGAAAACAAACCTATCTATCATATTACTACTTTCTCTGAGTATCTTGTTCAACATGTATCGAATGTTGTTTTGGTTTACTATTTTAATGTTGCATATGTCTATTTATAACACGATTAGATAATGCATCAGCCAATGTGTTTAAATTTCTTGAAATGTGTTGATATTCGATGTAATCAAACTGTCATTCCAAGAGACGAACCTTCAAAAATAATCTTAATAACACTGGATTTTTAATTGTGTATACTCTGTTTAAATGTAATATAATGAGTTTTGAATCTAACCTAATGATCAAACACCGAATACCAAATGCAATTTCATCAGATAATAACTTAATGACTGCGCTATATTCTACAATATTGTTTGTTGTTTTACCAAGGCTTACCCCATGCATAGATACTAACTCATCAGTGGGTGAATAGATAACCCAAGCTACGCAAGATATATTCTGTGTACTATGACAAGCACCATCAGCAAAGCCAATGTACGTTTGAAGGGATGTCGACATATGAAGTATCAAGAGTAATCAAGTTAAGCAGTGATAGTAGTAATAACAAACTTAATCTAGGCACACTTATCTAATCTAAGTCACACTATATAAAAAATAACTAATATACAAGTGAGATCTTCACACGAGAGTCAATCATAATATCTCTTAATATAAAGACCATTTCTAGGCTTATTTAAAGAGACCCCATCATAATCAGTCAATTCATAAGCCTCTTTTACAAGCACATGCTTGACAATGTAGAGACCATGCTACATCGGTTCGAATTTCCGAGCACCTAGCTTATCATTAGCTTGATCATATACTAAGACTAGGTCACCTTCAGAAAAAACACGAGGGGTAACACTTCAATCATACTGAGCTTTCACATGTTTATTATGAGTTTTGATAGCTAATGTAGTGGTGCGCCAAGTCTCATTTAATTGTGCTAAGTACAAAAAACGTTTTTCCTCTTCATAGGTAGATGGTAGTAACTCTAAGGTTAATTAGAGTGACAATATTTCACATTCAATGGGTAACATAGCTTCTAAATCGTAGAACAGTTGAAAAGGAGTGAACCCTTTAGCAGTTTTGTTGAGGTTCAGTATGCCCATAGTGCCGAAAAAAGCATGGTATGCCAATTCGATTTGTGAGTTCCTGTAATATTCCAAATTAGTCCTAAGCTAATGGGAATATTCAATTTTGTTTTGTTTCCTGTTTCATGAAAAAAATTGTAAATGAGGGTCAATAAAACTCCTAAACAGCAAAATAAATCAATGCCCAATGTGTACAAGGCTAAATTTTGGCCATTTTCTTAAGCACACTTAAGTGTGAAAGAGGCTGGATCATTTGACCAATTCAACCATGACTAAATCAACAACGTTGTCTAGGAGGGATGTATCTCATTGATGCACAGCGCAGTCTCAGTTGGAGGTGGCACATGTGAAAGGAGCTAAATCATTGAGATGGTTTAGGGTTTTGTAAGCTTTCCATATTATAAAAGGAAGAGGATGGCACCAATAGAGGGGTTGTTGAACATATAATTTTCTAAATATATTGTCTATTTAGACATATATCATTATCTTGGCTGTTTAGTAAAGAATTGGGTGTTCCTAATCAGGAATCCCACCTCTTCCCTTGAGGATCCTCTTGGGAGAGTTTGCTAATCTTGTCCACTATCAGGAATTATGGCCAAGCTTCATATTACACCTAAAACACAGATCCTATTGAGGGTTTGGTTGTCCTTGTAAGCTGCAGGGTGTTTGACACACATTCGGGGGAGACATCTCTGGTGTTGGGGTTCTTCCCTTCACTATAGTGATCCATGGATTAGAATTATGATCCATGTTCTATTCAGATCTGATCTGCTACTATTTTATTCATCTTCAGAAATTTCTAAATACTACTACAGATCTGCAACTTTAGATCTCAGATCTACTCTCTGTGTTTCATGTTTTGATCAAAACCCCAAGGGGAATTTTTAAAGGAGATCTTCTGGTGTACAGATCTGAACTAGATCTGATCTTTTGTACATAGATCTGCTCTAGATCTGGATTGTAAATAATGCTGCTGCAGCTCTTGAAAATAATGTTGTCAATCCTTTTTGCAGATTAATACATTGTTGCAGCCCCTTAATTTGAGGGTTTTCTTCATCAAAGTCTTCTACTTTTCTATAGTACATTGTATGGGCCACATTATAGATCTAATTTGCTGATGTACATGTTATTTAAGAGCCTCCATATTGGCCTCTTATTGCTGTTATCTAAAACTGCATTATTTTTTTCCAGCAGAGTTGTTTAATATTGTTTCAGTCCCTTACTTGGGCAACTCTCAAGCCATTCTAGGTGTGGGAGGTATGTTTTCCTCACCTAGGTTGATTTGTTTCTAATCTCCTCTTGGATTTGGGTCTTAGACTATCATATATAAGGGATACAAGGGCTGATCTTGGTTTTTGTAGCATACATTCCTGAAAAATGCGTTTTTCAGACATTCCTTGCTAGGAGTCCCAATTTGGGGATATTATAGTGGTATCAAAGCCTATTTCTTGGCTCAGCCCGTGCTTTGCTAAGAAGCCATTATGTCGCCATAAGGATAATTTCTCAAAGAAGAATAGCTATACAAAGAAGACAGAAACATGACCCCATTGTTTGGAGGAAGAAAGGAAGAAAGGCTTTCAAAGCTTTTTCTTCAAACTATACAGAGCATTCTTGGAAATATGAAGAAGATGAGAAGGGAGATAGGAGAAGAAGAAATGCCTAAGAGGGAAACTCTCAATGATCTTCTGCAAGAATATGGATCTCAAACTGAGAGGTTTAGAGATCATATCACTTTCCAAGAGTTCTGCAATATCAAGGCGGAGAGAAACAAATAGTATGACATGGGTAGATTTTTCCAATATACTTTTGATGGATCTTCAACATGTTCAACTAAAGCTTGGGTGGAGGAGTTGGAAAACTATTTGCAGCAGCACCAAGTTTTTGAAGATGAATCCATCAAAGTTGCAGCACTGCACTTTGAAGGTAAGGCCTATGCTTGGTGGATCTTTGAATCTTTTTCATTAAGGAATGCAAATGCCTCTTCTTATAAATAGTTCACTAAGAGATTAGTGGGGAGGTTTGATGAAAAACATTCTAAAACACTCTTGGTGGAGCCAAATAAACTAAGACAAACAGAACTTGTGCATGGTTTGGAGGGGCCCATAAACTCAAATCCACTTCAGGAAACTGTTGAAGAGGTTCACATCTTGCATAACACCTTGCTAGAGGCAAGATCCATATCTCATACTCTTGGGAAAGAGGGCATGGATATCTTCTTCTCAAAAGAGGATCCCCTTATTGAAAAGTTGCCTATTCATATCAAAGAGGAAGAAAGGTTTGAGGGCAACAACGCTGCCACATTTAGAGTATATCTAGCACCTCAAGAATAGGTACATGGAGCACTTTCTCCAGCAAGAGGGATTCTTGTACCACTACAAGAATTTCCCTAGGATCTCATATATGGAGATCAAGGCACAACCCATGAGAAGCATAAGCCATTATTGACAGATTTGGAAACCATGCAGATGAAAGGAGGAGGTAGGGAGGATGACCAACATCACATGAGGAGGAGCACACATCCCTATCCATTTCATAGGGTTGATGCAAAGAAGAGGCAGACTGAATTGCGCAGTAAGGGTAGGGACAAAGTTGTCCATCCATATGAGCAGTCTACTCTTGACATTGATGTATCACTATGAGGCATTCCACCTGGGAGGCCACCTGGTTTAGTTTTTATGGGAGATCTCTCCCAAATTTCTACTCTGAAATTAGATCCAAGAGGGATTGGAGCACTAGAAGGTAAAGCTTCAACGTTGGGAGACTTGGGTAAGCTCAATAAGGAGGGAGATCTTCTTCCCTTATCATCATTAACCTCTCTCATCTCTAGATCTGCACTGTGGGAGGAGAAGAATGGAAGGTATATCCTTCCAACATACACCTTTTACATAGGAGATGTCAAAGAGAAGGTCAACAACATGGAAGACATTCCTATTAATGCATCATTAGCGTTGTCATTGTTGGGGAGTGTAGATATATATTGGAAATCCCAGTTATTGGTGGATTATTCCAAAGATCTTCACAATTGCATGATGCTTGATGACCAGCTGTATGAATAGGGATATCTAGTCCATGAGGGATTCATCTATCATCATGATAGGATCTTCTTACCTAAAGCCTCTAAGCTCAAGGAGAGCATGCTACAAAGGGTCTATAAAGAGTTTTGTTTCATCCCTACCTATCCTATGAAGATCTACAACACTATCATGAGATGATTTGAATGGGAAGGCTTTGGAGAAGAGCTACATCAGCATTTTCTAGAATGCAAGAACTATGTGGATTTGGGGCAAGCCAAAGGAATCTATACAAGAGTCATTACAGCCATTTCTTCCTTCTCTTGACAGGGGAGAAAAATCCATGCACAATTCTATGTATAAGAGAGACATTGTTGGTGAAAAATATGATCATGTAATGCAAGTTTATTTTCTAACTTGACATATTATTTCACCATGTTTATGCAGGCCATGACTCCCAAGAGGAGTTTTGTATCATGTAAATCTCATGGAAAACATTGGGCCACTAAAAATTCTGAACTTGGCCACTCCCTTGTTGTGAAAAGGGAGATTTTCTTTCATGATGGGTGCTTCCCAAAGGCACCAAACATATCTCACATTTTTAGCCATGGTGAGATAACTTGTGCATAAAGTAAGTGGTGGGGAAACCACTTACCATATCTGGATCTGATGCAGGCAGGAGATGCACTGTGTTGGTATCATATGTGGGATCATGACCCACCTCCTCATGCTCAAATTTTTGTTTGCATATATATTGTTTTGATTCCATACATAGATGATATACTTGTCGTTTTATGGGGATGTATGGAATGAGGATGGGATCCATATATGTACCACATGGGATTGAGACTCTCTATGTGCCATATGCTACATGTTTTAGAGAGAGTATTGGTTCAGCCATGACTGTTTCATTTGAGTTAGTGACTCCTTGTGGGATGGGTTATTTACCTCTCATAAGAACATTAGAGAGACAATTCATGGAGGATTGGTTTGGTGAACACTTAGCTCATATAGGAGGCCTATCACTTGGTTGTGTCACCAATGGAGGCCTATCACTTGGTTGCAGCACTCACCTTATCAGTTGCTTGAGGACAAGCAAAATTTTGGAGGGGAGGACTGTAATATTCCCAATTAGTCCTAAGCTAATGGGAATATTCAATTTTGTTTTGTTTCCTGTTTCATGAATAAAATTGTAAAGGAGGGTCAATAAAACTCCTAAACAACAAAATAAATCAATGCCCAATGTGTACAAGGCTAAATTTGGGCCATTTTCTTAAGCAAACTTAAGTGTGAAAGAGGCTGGATCATTTGACCAAGTCAACCATGACTAAATCAACAACACTGTCTAGGAGGGATGTATCTCATTGATGCACAATGCAGTCTTAGTTGGAGGTGGCACATGTGAAAGGAGCTAAATCATTGAGATGGTTTAGGGTTTTGCAAGCTTTCCATATTATAAAAGGAAAAGGATGGCACCAAGAGAGGGGTTGTTGAACATATCATTTTCTAAATATATTGTCTGTTTAGATATATATCATTCTCTTGGCTATTTGGTAGAGAATTGGGTGTTCCTGATCGGGAATCCCACCTTTTCCCATGAGGAGCCTCTTTGGAGAGTTTGCTGATCTTGTCCACTATCAGGCACTGTGGCCAAGCTTCATCTTACACCTACAACGCAGATCATGTTGAGGGTTTGGTTGTCCTGGTAAGTTGCAACAAGTGGAGGCTATATCTGTTTAGATCTAGGCCATTATAGGGCCTCTTTTCACTGGGAAAGTATTATATCCCATTGGAAAGAGAGTTCTAGACCTTTGGAGCTGCTATTTAGGATCTTGGCATTAGGCCAATCCAGTGCTAGAGCCTACAATGCATTTTTCCTTCCAGGACTGCATTATTTGCAAGAAGGAAGTTGTAGGTTGTTTTGACACACATTCGGGGGAGACATATCTGGTGTTGGGGTTCTTCCCTTCATTATGGTGATCCATGGATTAGAATTCTGATCCATTATTTGTTCAGATCTAATCTGCTACTATTGTATTCATCTTCAGAAATTTCTAAATACTATTGCAGATCTGCAACTTTAGATCTCAGATCTACTCTCTGTGTTTCATGTTTTCATCAAAACCCCAAGGGGAATTTGTAAAGGAGCTCTTCTAGTGTACAGATCTAAAATAGATCTAATATTTTGTACACAAATATGCTCTAGATCTGGATTGTAAACTACATCTACTGCAGTTGTTGAAAATAACATTGTCTAGCCTTTTTGCAAATTAATACAGTGTTACAGCCCCTTAATTTGAGGGTTTTCTTCATTAAAGTCTTCTACTTTTCTCTAGTACATTGTATGGGCCACATTATAGATCTGATTTGTTGATGTACATGTTATTTAAGAGCCTCCATATTTTCCTCTTACTGTTGTTATCTAAAACTATGTTACTTTCCAGCAGGGTTGTTTAATATTGTTGCAGTCCCTTACTTGGGAAATTTTCAAGCCATTCTAGGTGTGGAAGGTTTGTTTACCTCACCTAGTTTGATTTTTTTCTAATCTCCTCTTGGATTTGGGTCTTATATTATCAGATATAAGGGATCCAAGGGCTGATCTTGGTTGTTGTAGCATACATTCCTGAAAAATGTGTTTTTCAGGCATGCCTTACTAGCAGTCCCAATTTGGGGATATTACAGTTTCGATAATCCATTTTATAATCATGGTGGTTAAAACTTTATTGACAGCTTCAACCTGTCCATTAGCCTGCGGGTAATATGGTGTAGAGTTATCATGGCGCAGGCCAAGTTGATCAGAAAGTTCGGTCATCATTATATTTCAAAAATGACTCCCATGGTATGTGATAATAGCTTGGGGTACACCGAAACGAGAAATCACATGATTGAATATGGATGTAGCTGCAGTTTTTCCATCTGTCGTGAATGTAGGCATCACCTCGGCCAATTTGGTAAAGTAATATATAGCAATAATAATATACCCATGCCCCTCCGGCCGAGTGAGGGTTACATGTAATGAAATCAATGCCCCATTTGGCAAAAGGACCGACAGCAATGATTGGGTGAAGAGGAGCTGGAGGCGCACACATCTTTCGATCAAAAATTTGGCAGTTATAGCATTTTCATACCGCAATAATACAATCTTTGAACAATGACTGCCAAAAATAACTAGTGTGTAATATCTTTTGGGCTATGGAAAACCCAGACATATGACCAACACATACTCCAGAGTCACAGTCATTCAAAACCCTTTCAGCCTCTTCGTGAGTTATACAACGTCGAAAAATAGAATCCACACCACGACGATAAAGTGTGTCCCTAACAATATTGTATTGCTGGGATTGATATCAGATTCTCCATCAATTTGAACGTGAAATCTTTGGGCGAACGATTTGGGTTTGAAGATAAATTATGGTATATCCACACCATGGATTTAACATACTGATAAGAAACAGAGATTCATCTGCGTTGGGATTCTCTACCATGGTTTCTGTTTCAGTATTGGGAAAGTCACACATGAGTTTTGCAAACACTAGTGATTTCTTTGATTTAGATTTCTCAAATTCCAAATCAAACTCTTGTAGGATGACAATCCATTCAGATTACTTTCCCCCGAGTAATTGCTTTGTCAAAATATACATCATCAGGTTGCAATGAGATATCACAGTTGTCTTACATAACAATATGTAGTGATGAAATCATTAGATAGCTTGAAATTCTTCCAAGGCCAATTTCTCGACATGTGAATATTTAATTTTGGTGCGGTTCAGATTCCGATCTAAATTGTAGATTACATGCTCATTGTGAGATTCATATTCTTAACTAGAACCATTCCAATGGTGGAATCAAAGGCTGCTAAGTATAAAAAGTATTCTTAGTGGTAATTGGGTGGATGTAATAATGGTGCATGGGCGAACACATGTTTTAGAGCATCAAAATATCGATCAACAATCTCATCCCAAATAAAAGGAACATTCTGTTTCAACAACCGAGTAAAACCTTTTGTTAACTTAGCATAGTTTGGGATAAACCTACGCAGAAAGTTTGCTTTCCCTTGCAAACTTTGGAGTTGGCGAAGTGTGGAAGGAGGAGGTAAATTTATGATGGCCTCAACCTTTGAGGGGTCGACACGAATGTCCACTTTCGAAACGAATAATCAGAGTAATCATCCTAATTGCACACAAAAAACACATTTGTGGGCGTTCAAATGAATCTTGTAATGCCTAGATCTCATGAAAATAGCTCGTAAGTGTGGAGGATGATCATCCCTGTGTAATGAGTGGGTAGGTAAATCATCGAGATAAGGCTGTACAATATGTTTGATATCATGAAAAGTGTAGGACATGGCCCTTTGAAAATTTGCACTAGCATTCTTTAATCCGAAAGGTAACTTGCTGTTATCACCCAAAAATTTTCAAAACATCATTGTGTCAACTCTGTTTTTTATCATGATCTCAAAATGGGTTTAAAAGTATTTTTAGGTTTTGGTTAAAGGTAGGTTAATAGTTTTTATAAGTTTAGAGGTCACTATTGAATTCAAATAAATTCTTTAGAGGTCCATTCCATGATCAAATACACACATTTTTTATTTAGGGATCATTTCATAAGGTTTCGGGTTAAAATTTTGGATTTAGCCAAGAATCCTCCGTTTCGTAGCATCGTTATTTCAAAAAAGAGGATTTTTTCTATGAAAGCGTTGATACTTTTGTAGCGCAAACTACGAAAAATACACTGTGGGCGCTACAAAAGCGTGATTTCTTAACCGTCTTGTCAATTAAGCCAAAATCTGTGAGAATCTGTTGGGGAATGATAGGATAGGGGCATGGTGAATCAGTTAGAGATCAGATACAATGTACTTACCTGTCTCACAGTCATCATTGTCATAATAGGGCATGATTGAAGCATCATTTAGTTACGAGATGACACCTTAATTTAAAATTCTTGCCTAATTTGGCCATTCATGTTTTCATTGGCTTCCATACAAGTGTCTAAGCTCTGAAGTTGTCAAGCTAAGCCTATGGGAGCCCTATACAAAGGCTATCTTCCATATTCATAAGCGAGGTTGTTCCATAATCAAGCTAGCCTGATCATATATTCAAGAGAGGTTGTTTTACAGATTCAAGAGAAGCTGACAGGTTTTTTTCTAAATAAGCATGGTAGAAGAGAAGAAAGTCCACAGAGGGGGACATTGCTTAAGCTATGAGCCTGAAAATGTGAAGGCTATAATTGAATATCAAATAGTGATGGAATATTTTAGCAAAGTAGGTTCTCTCTAGTTTTGTGAAAATCTACAGGGTTTCCACACTCGGGTGTCTAAATAATTTGCCTTACACTTTAGTGGAACCACTACTAAGATTGGGATGTTAAATGTGCCAGTTACTCTTGAGATCATTGCTTCTGTGACTGTAGGTTTTAACCCTGAATAGAAATTATCTACACATGAATCTTATAATAGAAAATAAACAATAGCGAGAGCATAAAACATAAAAGAGATAAACATAGAGATCTTCCCCTGGATCCCAAATCAGGACAACTAGCTTGATATTTCATTATATTCCTTTTAGTGTTACAACGCATATATATACATGCCGAAGCATACATAAACCCTAATCCATTAACCATAAATTAGATCATAATCGTATTTCCCTTGACCGGAGCTACAAAATACCAGGGGCTGAAAACCATCGTACCCCAAAACCATGTGCAAAACCATGCACAAAACCATGGGCGCAGACCGCCCACCAGAAATTAAGGACCAAAAATTTTTGTCGGGGCGCTGCCCCGGACCCTGACAGGGGGGGCTACCACCCCCCCGTTGCGCCCAATGCAAAGGGGGGGCTATCGCCCCCCCTCTTACACATACCCAACATTCTCCCACTTGGTGTTTTTTTTCCGTGGGGGGGCATAGGAGAGCTTAGTCATTGGCCCAACTCTTCAACACCCATCGTTTCTCTACACCAAGAGAACTTCTGAGTGCTCACAGACTTCGTCAATGCATCTGCAACATTCTTCAAAGTGTCCACCTTTACCAACAACATCCTTTTAGCCTCAACCATATCTCTAACAAAGTGATATTGAACATCAATGTGCTTTGTCTTTGAATGATAAGCAGGGTTCTTAGCCAAGAAAATTGCACTTTGGCTATCATAGTCTATCCTTATAGCTTTTTGTACCAACCCCATACTTGAACACAATCTCTGCAACCAAACTGCTTCCTTGCTTGCATGAGTGGCTGCTATGTATTCTGCCTCTGTAGTTGAAAGAGCCACTACAGATTGTCTTTTACTCATCCAACTGACTGCGCCTCCAAATAGGCTAAACACATACCCACTTGTAGATCTTCTTTGGTCCAGATCTCCAACCCAGTCTGCATCAACAAAACCATGAATTTCCAACATTCTTTCCAATCCTGGTCTTCCCTGGTAGCACAAGCCATAATCACTAGTGCCACGTAAATATCTAAAAACCCGCTTTACTGTTGTCCAATGCTCCTTCCCCGGGTTTAAAATAAACATGCTCAATACTCCCACTGCATGTGCAATTTCTGGTCTAGTACAGACCATTGCAAACATCAGGCTACCCACTGCACTTGCATGTGGAACACGGGACATATACTCCTCTTATTATGTCTTGGGACACTGTTCAGCAGAAAAATTTACACCTACAGGAATAGGAACATTCATCGGTTTACTATCCTACATATTGAACCTATGCAATATAGTCTCGACATACTTCATCTGGTTTAACCAGAGCTTCCTCTTTGCCTGATCTCTCTTAATTTCCATGCCAAAAATATAGTTTGCAGCACCAAGATCCTTCATGTTGAATTTGGAGAATAGTTGGGTCTTCAAATCTTGGATAATTTCTTTGTCATTTCCAATCAACAACATATCATCCACATACAAGACCAAATAAATAACACGGTCACCAATTAATTTAAAATAAACACAGTGATCCTCCTTGCTTCTGGTGAAGCCAAGTCCCCATATATAGGTATCAAATTTCCGATACCACATCCTTGGTGATTGTTTTAACCCATATAGAGACTTCTTCAACCTGCATACCAGTTATTTCTTACCCTTCACCATAAATCCTTCAGGTTGCTTCATGTAGATCTCCTCTTCTAGATCCCCGTGAAGAAATGTTGTCTTCACATCCATCTGTTCTATCTCAAAATCAAATGCAGCAGCAACAGATAAAAGTAATCTAATAGAAGTAACCTTGGCAACAGGAGAAAAATATCACCAAAATCAATTCCCGGCACCTGGGAATAACCTTTCGCTACCAACCGAGCTTTGTATTTCTCCACCTTGCCTTCTACATTCATCTTCTTCTAAAACACCCATTTGCTCCCAATGGGCTTCCTTCCAGCCGGCAACTCCACCAGATCCCATGCATCGTTTTTGTGCAAGGATGCCATTTCATCAACCATGGCCTCCTTCCAGAGTTTTCCATCCTCTGAATCTACTGCCTCCCTCACAGTTCTGGGTTCATCATTAGTTATAGTTAAGGAAAAACCTGAACAGAAAGCAGATGGACTATACCTTTCTGGTTGCCTTCTTTCCCGAACTGATCTTCTCAAAGCTGGAGTTTGTGGCTCTTCATCTTCTAAGTCTTCTTCTGTTGTAGAGTCTGATTCATCCTCCTTTAGCTCAAACTATATCTTCTCAGGTTCCTTTGGTAGGACTTCATGTTTAACAACATCTTTCACTTCTCTAAACACCACATCTCGACTGTACACAACCTTCCTTGTTTCTGGGTTCCAAAGCTTGTAACCCTTTAAACCATCCTTATACCCAATAAAGATGCACCTTTCAGATTTATTATCCAACTTGTTCCTTTTCTGCTTTGGAACATGTACATATGCATCACATCCAAATACCCTTAGATGTGAAAGAGAGGGTTTCTTACCAATCCATACCTCATGTGGAGTCTTATCCTCCAACACTAATGAAGGTGATCTTTTAACCAGATAGCATGCAGTCTCCACTGCCTCTCCCTAGAATTCTTGTCCTAACCCGGTACCACTGAGCATGCTTCTTGCCTTTTCCATCAGTGTTCTGTTCATTCTTTCTGCAACTCTGTTTTGCTGAGGTGTGTATGGAGTAGTATTTTTCCGTGCTATACCACACTTCTTACAGAACTCTTCAAATTCCTTCTTGCAGAACTCCCCACCATTATCTATCCTCAACGCCTTTATCTTCTTCTCTGTCTGGTTTTCCACCAGAGCCTTAAATTCTTTAAATTTGTCAAAGACTTCAGATTTCTTCCTCAAGAAATATATCCATGTATTCCTTGAGAATTCATCTATGAATGAAGCATAGTACACAGACTTTCCCAGTGATGGAACTGACACAGGTCCAAACACATCACTATGCACAAGTTCTAATATCTTGTTCTCCCTCTTAGCACCAGAAGGAAAACTCACCCGATTCTACTTCCCATATACACAATGTTCACAGAAATCGAAATCTAGAGAGCAATTAGACATACCTTCTACCATACCATTTCTATGCAGTATCTGAAGGCCCTTCTCTCCAATATGTCCAAGCCTTTGATACCATAGCATGGTCTTTTCTCCAGAGATAGCTAGGCTTTCCGCTCCACTTTCAGGAACCACAGAACTGTTACACCCATCAATAACAGTGCTACCTTGTAGCTTGTACAGAGTTCCAGTCGGAACTCCCCACATTAATACCAGTGTTCCCCGAACCATCTTGCAGGCATCTTTCTCGAACACTATTTTTACACCTGCATCATCCATCTTGCTTACAGAAATCAGATTTCTGGCCAATGTAGGAATATGTAGAACACCAGGAAGTGTTCTAATCCTTACACCTTGCAGCTTTAGCTTGAACTTTCCACGTCCGATGATTCTGGCCTTCCTATCACCCCCTAGGAAGACATCAGCACCATCATATTTCTCATGCTCGCAGAACCACTCCCTATGGGGAGTGAAGTGAAAGGATGCACCTGAGTCAATCAACCATGACTCATGATCTACATGTGTATTTGAAGAAGAAGCCAAATAAACATCCCCACTTTCATCCGAAGTGGTTTTTGCCTCTGCAGAAGGAGCATCATCAAATCCCTTTCCTTTCTCAGGAGCTTTAGATCTGCAACCTTCCTTTCCACATTTCCAGCACACCTTTACAAACTTTCCAGAAGATTTATATCTCCCTCTAGATTTAGATCTCCCACTCGAAACCTTATTCTTGTTTCTGTTCTGGGACCTTCCTTGTACAAATAAGGCATCTCCATTCTGACCCTCCATATTCCTCCGTCTCATTTGCTCCGACAGCAAGGCTGATACAATGTCATCAAAATTCAAGCTAGTTGTATTGCTACCTATTGCAATAACCAAACTGTCCCATGAGTCTGGTAGAGAACACAACAAACTGATGCACTTATCTTCATCTGAGATTTTAATATCAACAGATGACAACTGACTTACCACATATTGAAGGCATTCAGATGCTCTGTCACCGAGTCTCCATCCTTCATCCTCAGGTTATATAGATTTTTCCTCAGGAACAGTTTATTCACCAGAGACTTAGATTGGTACAAAGTCCCTAGCTTGTCCCACAAGGTCTTCGCCGTAGATTCCCCAGATACATTCAACAATACTAAATCTGAGACACATAATCATATTGTGCTCTTCACCTTTCAATACAGATTCTTCCAGTCTTCATCTGACATTGTTGTTGGTTTAGTACCCAGATCTACCGCGATCCACTGATCTTTATCCACCATCAGATCCTCCATCTTAAGCTTCCACAACTCAAAACTCTAACCATTAAATTTCTCAATCTCTATCTTTTTGCCACTCGCCATCTTCTTTCACCACAATAATCAATCCCGCAGATCTCCCACTGAACAGGGTCTACCTCAGGCCCGAGAAAAAAACCCCTCAGCAGCAAAGGCATCCCCTTGAAGTTGAAAATGCTCTGATTCCAAATGTAGGTTTTAACCCTGAATAGAAATTATCTACAGACGAATCTTATAACAGAAAATAAACAATAGAGAGAGCATAAAACATAAAACAGATAAACACAGAGATTTTACCCTGGATCCCAAATCGGGACGACCATCTTGATATTTAATTATATTCCTTTTAGTGTTACAACACATATATATACATGCTGAAGCATACATAAACCCTAATCCATTAACCTTGAATTAGATCATAACCATAGTTCCCTTGACCGAAGCTACAAAATACCAGGGGCCGAAAACCATCGTACCCCAAAACCATGTGCAAAACCATGCACAAAACCATGGGCGCGGACTGCCCACCAGAAATTAAGGACCAAAAATTTTCTCCGGGGCAGCGCACGGGGGGCTACCAACCCCCTTGTGACCCCCCCTTTGCACCCAACACAAAGGGAACTTACTCCCCGCGTGTGCTTAGTCATGGAAAGAATATAACACATACCCAACAGTGACAAAAATACCAAGGGGGAAAGAGACTTGGTTTAAAGGTTTTAAGTTTCATATGGAACCATGCAAGGAATTCATGAAACCCGAGTATGCAAATATGGACCTAAACAATGCAATACCTAGAAGCTGTATCAAAGACACCTATGACAAGTTGATGTTCAACATTCAAAGATAATTTACATGTGAAGGCAGGTACCATAAAGTTTATACTTATCATTTCAAGTTATTTTTGCATTTCACAGGTATGATATCACTAGATTTTCCCTTCTACTTGCATAGGAGCCTTGCCAAAATGTCTAATAAAGTACAAGCCAAGTCTGATGGTTGTGAAACATCTTTGTTTCACCATGGTTTGATAAATTTATTGGTGTTAAATGAGCTTTATAAAATAAGTAGGGATTGGTTTTCTTTTTTGTTTATGAATGGTTTTGAATTGGAGAACCTAAACCCAACTAGAAACCCTAAACCTAAAGGAACTCCTTCAACACCAGTAGCAGAGTCTAGTCAGCTTTTGGTTGCAAAAGCAAAGAGGTTTGTAAAGTTGAAACCAAGGAAACAGGTTGAAAATAGGACAAAGAAGACACAAGTTCTTATTGCAGCAACTCCATCACCTGAAAAACAGAGGTCAAAAAGTGTCAAAGAGGCAAAACAAAAACAATTTATCTGCAAGCAAGAAATTAAGAGAGTGACAAGAAGCCAAGCAGTGGCATCAAAGGGAAAAATAGTTGTTTCAGGTACAGAGGACAACCTAGTGATAAAAGGAAATTTAGATGGCATCCTTCGTGCAATTGATATAGAGGAATCACCCATTGTGCAAGATGATTTCATTGGAGTAGATGAACACAAACAAAAAAGGATTAAGTCAGCAAAGAAACTTGAATTTGAAGGTGAAAATGCAGCCTTTATCCTTCAAGCAAGGAAGAATTTAACTAGGCATGCTAAGAATCTCAAGGTAGCAAAGAGGTCCAAGAAACTGTTGAAACAACCATAGTCCCTGAAGAGGTGGTTGATCTCTCATCACCAATAGTGGAGCATGCAGTCAGGAAGACAATGAAGGGAAAAGGAAACATGACAGAGTGTCAACATCTTGAGGAGAGATTGAAGCTAGCAAACCAAGAGATTTCAATGATGAAAAGAGGAATGGAAAGCACAACATTGAAAAAAAAGAGTTTAAAAGAGTGAAGGCACTTTGGGAAGGTCAAACTAGTTCTAGGTCTGAGATTCCAAGTAGTACAGAACAATATTTTACATGGACAGTTCCAGTCATCAAAGAAGCAAAATTTGTCAGAGTGACCAATACTCACTTAAGAGCCAGTAATAGAAGACTAAGAAACCAAGTGGAGGATTTCAAGCTACAAATGAAACTGACTCAGAATGAACTAAAAAACAAAGGTGCAAAATGAAAATTTATTAAAAAATTCAAAGGCTAAATCAAAAGGAAAATGAAGAATAAATCTCATGAAAATTGTGTTTTTAGTTCATATGGATGTTTTTTTTTATGAAACTAGTGGTATTCTGGAGTTTTGGCACATTTTTGTTTCAAATTTTGAAGAAATATGGTCAAAACTGCTCACTCAATAGTTTCGTAGTGCAAACAGTGCAAAAAGGGTGAAATTCTCTACGAAACTGCTGTAACAGCTTTTTTGACCCTTTCTTATAAATTTTTGGAAGGCAAATGTATGTATTTTAACCTGAAATTTCTAGGGAAGCTGTGTCAAGTGACTATGAAGATAACCTTGGAGGAAAGAAACCAAAATTTTGAAGGAAAATGAGTTAAAAGACCGCGCTGTGAAAAGCACTATGAAACTATGTTGTTTTCATAGCGCAAGTCTATTTTTGCCATTTTGGACAGTTTGATGGTGATTTTGTACAGCTGGAACTTAAGGATGATTTTGGGCATATGTTATTTCAGTTCCTAACAGAAAATAACCTCGAATTCATGGGTTCATAGTGGTCAGAGTGTCTCGAGAACACAAAGAATCCTAAGCCTAAAAAACAGGGGGCAGCTTCCTAGTTTGCAAGAGATTAGCGTTAAGGTCATAAAGTGTTGGAGCTTATCATCTGGATTCAACCTTATGGGAATACAGTTGGAAAATGATGTAATCTAGTTTAGATAAGGTTGTTATGAGTCAAGTTAAGGATTTTGTGTCCTATTTGTAATAGGATTGTTCATTAGGTTTGCAGTTGTCATTTTGTAATAAATACCATGCTATATGGTTAGGAAAGGTGTCAAATAGTAGAAATTCGATGTATCTAGTTGGGGATAAGGTTATCCTATATTGTAAATGATCTATAAAAGATCAAGAAGTCGAATATGCATGGGTTGGACTCTTTTTAGAAGAAGACTGTGTTTATTGTAAGTCACTGGTTTTCAGCTTAATACAGAGTTTTTTACTTAGCCAACTCAAGATTCATAAAGAGTTCTAGTGTGTTCTTGTTCTAATGGCATCTTTTTACTATCCTATTGCAGTGGTGTTTTCTAATGTTACTCAGAATTCATCATTGATGCTCTGACTACCTTCATAGACAAACTGACTGTGCGTTTTACAGTTTCACATGTGTATCTCTCGACCAGAACTCTGATATGCCTTGACTTCCATGCTGAGTAGATTTTTTTGTTTTAATGAAGCTATTATGACTCCATAAGCCCAATGTGCACTTGCTAATGTTATTTACAACCAATTTCTATAATTTATCTTCTTATTATCCCACATAGAGTTATCCATATATATTTCTATCAAAAATCATTAACCCTTTGAGAGAGCCCTCTCAAATTGAGGAGGCTAAGCCTCAATCAAAAGATTGGTTTGAAATAGTTACATGAGATTTATTTGATTGGAAGCCTATCGGGTCTAATTTTTTTATAACATTTTGGTGTGTCTTCCAGGAGCCTGAAGATTATACTTTCTCCAAGATTTTGAAGCTGAACTTCTAAAGGTAGCAAAAGCTCAAAAAGTTTTTCGAGGCTACATCTACCTTGGTGACTCCATTTAAAGTTTATATGATTAAAGGTGGCTTCGAGAAGGAGATACACGAGGAGTAATCCTGACCCAGATCCACCTACCATTGTGGACAATCCAAACACCATTTCGAGAGGCGGTAAAGGTATTTCTTAAATATTTGGTACTCCATCACATTCAAAATCCTTGTCCTCTAAAATTTTAAGAAGTCCTGAAGATAAAAGAGTTGATGATAAAATTCAGGAGGTTTTGTTTGGATCATAAATTGAAAAGGAACTAATTGAAACTATCTTAGACTTGCATAAAAGAGGAATTGACACCTTAGCTCTAGTAACACAGGAAGACAAAGAAGAGTTTTGGGAAGTTGTTACTTATGAGTTGTTGTTGGAAAAAGAGTCTTTAGATAAATTCAAAAAGCTTGACCCTTTTGAAGTATTGTTGAAAAGTAAAGTTGGTTTACCCCTTCCAAATTGGATTTCAATTATTAGTGAGCCATAGAGACCAAATAGTCCTCCTCAGAGCAGTTTTTCATCCTTTTTTTTTTCCATCCCTAAAGCTACTACAGTCCCTCTGACCATGGCTGGAAATCCACCTACTGCATCTGCTAGATATGCCCCTCTTGTTCTTCCAGCTATCTTACATGACCTCCCTAGAAAATATGTTGCTAGAATCAAAACTTGGGGAAGTGATGAAGACATTACAACAGAAGACCATGTGGATCAATTTAATGATTTTATAGATAGGGAGGAGGTTGATGATGAAGATATTAAGTTGAGGTTGTTTGCTCAGATTTTTACTAGTGAGGTTAGGAAGTGGTATAAAGCTCTTACTCCTGGAAGTATTCATAATTGGAATGAATTTGAAGATGTTTTTCTAGGAAAATGGGGAAATGGAACAAATCCAGTACAAGCCCTCACTGAGTATAGTACCTTGAAGAGAGTTGCTGATGAATCTATTCAAAAAATTTCAAAAAGGTTTAATAAGGTATTAGATTCCATTCCTGCTCATTTGAAACCACCACAAGCCTTAGCTCAAATGAGGTATGTTGAAGCTTTTGAATATGTTTTTTCCATACTACTGAGAGAAAGGGAATCTCCTACACTTGCTGAAATGCAAAGTGATGCAGTGAAGGTGGAGGTTAACTTGATAGTAGCCAAAAAGTCAAAAATGGGTAAAAATAAGTTGAAAGAAGAAGAGAAGCCTTCCTCCTCTACCTCTCAGGATAAGCTGGATTCAATGATGAAAACAATGGAAAATTTGATGGATACATTATCCCTTGGGAATATCTCTGCTCCTCCTATGCAACATGAACCTCAATTCAGAAACCCTAAGTTCAGGAGACCTCAGAATCAGTAAAGGCCAAGGGAAAACAGAAATCAGTAGCCTGATCCTCCAGTGAGACCTCCTTTTCAGCAGAATTTGATTGATGAAGAAGATGATCCTGAAGTTCCTGAGGAGTTTATTCACTGTTTTCATGAGTACATGTTCAGAATTTTCTTAACTAAAGAAGAGCATGATCAATCAAATCAAAACAATCATGAAGAGGAAACATCAGACTATCTAAAGGGGTATCAACATGTTATTTTCGAGATGCAGAAACAATATAATCTCAGAAATAGAAATGTGCCTATCATTGCAAACAAAAGATAGCCTAAGAAAGATACACCTAAGGTTTCTGATGGCAAGAAGGATGCTCCTAAGGTCACTGAAGGTAAGAAATATACACCAGTTGTTCCTCCTATCAAAGAAGCTGAAAAATCTGTTTCTGTTTTCAAACTTGAGAATGAAATTTCTAAGATTAAAATATCAGTCTCTTTCAGTGAAATTCTCAAGGTAGATGAATATAGAAGCAATATTGTTAAAATGTTAAATTCACAACTAGGAGCTGCTAATATCTTGAATGTGTTAGAAGATCATCCAACTATATATTTAGGTCCAGGACTAGAAGATGAATAGAATGAGGAGGTCCCTCCATTTTATGTGAGCCTTAGCATTCACAACATGAAATTGCATAATGCTATGTTGGATTCAGGGGCCTCTCACAATCTTATGCCCAAAGTAATCATGGAAAGAATGGGGTTAGAAATAACTAGGCCATATAAAGACTTGTTTTCTTTTGATTCAAAAAGAGTTCAATGCATCGGTTTAATCAAGGATGTTGTTTTTGGTCTAACAAAAGTTCATGCTAAGACTGTAGTCATGGACATCGTGGTAGCAGACATTCCACCAAAGTTTGACATGTTGTTGTCAAGATCATGGGCAGCGAAAATTAAAGGTACAATGCAGATGGATCTTACTTATGCTACCATTCTTGTTTTTGGTGAGCAAAGAAGATTATATCGAGAGACAAGGATGGCATACATGGTGAGTAGTAAAGACAAACCCAAAAAGTTTCCAATTTATGCTCTTGATACTGAACTTATTTCTGCTATTCTTTTCAATGAGTTAACTAGTGAAGTAGAAGAGGAGAAGAAAGTAGAAAATCAAAGTTCTGAAATTCAGCAGTCTGAAAATCAACAAACAGAAGAATAGAAAGTTAGCGATAAGGAGGTGGAAGGTTGGTGGTCATTGAATTTTGATGGATTAGCAGGCAGAGAAGGAGCAGGAGCAGGGATTTGGATTAAAAATCCAAGTGATGAGAGTAAGTTCCTTTCCTATAAACTGAACTTTGATTGCATGAACAACATGGCTGAGTATGAATCCTTGATTTTGGGTCTAGAAGTTTTGAAAAGAATGAATGCTAAAAACATTTATTCTTTTGGAGACTCAAAATTAGTTATTAAATAGGTTGAAGGTGTTTATCAAACAAAAGATACAAGGATGAGAGCATATAGGAACTTGGTCTTGGACATGTTAGAAAACTTTCAAGCCTATACGTTCATGGTAAAAACTAGAGAACAAAACTCCATTGCTAATTCCCTTGCTGTCTCTACCAGTTTTTTCATTATTCCAATGCATTCCACAGAAAAATATGAATTTGAATTTCGCCATAGACTAGCTATCCCTGATAATATTACTCATTGGAAAGTTTTTGAGGATGATCAACAAGTGAAAAAATTTATTGAGCTGAAAGACGAGTTTGAAAATATACAAGTAGATCAACAAAATATGTTGGCTGAATCTAAAGGAAATTCTGAAGTTTTGCAACTAAAGAACAACTCCATACCAAAGGGACTTATACCTCTAGAAAAAAAATTTGATCAGAGTGATGTTTTTAAATCCCCTAAGTTACAAGCTGATGATGAAAAAGTTGAGAGTTGTAACCTTGGTACAATAGTTATGCCCAAAATGATTAAACTTTCAAAGTTTTTTTCAACTAAAATGAATTTTAAGTATGTTGAAATGATGAAGAGATTCATAGATGTCTTTTCTTGGAACTATGTTGATTTGAAAGAATATGATCCCACCATTATTCAGCATACAATTCTCATAAAAGAAAATGAAAAGCCCTTCAAGCAGAAGTTGAGGAGGATCAATCCACTTCTCATGCCATTGATTGAGAAGGAGGTCAAAAAGCTCTTTGATGCTAAAATCATTGTCCCAATCAGATTTTCAAATTGGCTTGTGAATTTGGTTCCAGTAAGGAAAAAGAGTGGAGAAATCAGAATATGTATTGACTTCAAAAATTTGAATAAAGCCTCCCTGAAGGACAATTATCCCCTCCCGAAGATGGACCAAATTTTGCAAACTATTGTTCGTTCTCAGAGAATGTCTATGCTTGATGGATTTTCAGGTTATAATCAGATTCTTGTACATCTGGATGATTAGGAAAAAACAGTCTTTACTATGCCATGGGGCACTTTCATGTACGCCAAGATGCCATTTGGTCTCATGAATGCAGGAGCTACCTTTCAGAGGGAAATGGACATTGCATTTTCTAAAGAGAAGGACAAGATGGTGGTTGTTTATCTTGATGACATAATAGTCTTCTCAAGGAGGGAAGAAGATCACTTGAAACACCTGGAAAGAATTCTGATGAAGTGTAGAAGGTTTGGCATCTCTCTAAATCCCACCAAAAGTGTTTTTGCTTTAACTTCAGGTAAATTACTTGGACATATCATTTCTAAAGATGGGATCAAGATTGATCCAAGCAGTGTCAATGCAATTCAAAAGGTGGATTACCAAGAAGTAGGAAGGAGATTCAATATTTCCTTGGAAAGGTAAATTTTGTAAGGCAATTTATTCCTAATATTATTGAGATTGTGAAAGACATAACAAGGATGCTAAAGAAGGGGGTTGATATTAAGTGGACAAAAAAATAAATACACTCATTTGAAGAAATAAAAAGGACACTCACAAAAGCACTAGTATTGATTAGTCCAGATTTCCCAAAGGAATTTCTGGTTTTTACTTTTTCATCAGAGAATAATATCACTGGAGTTCTGCTACAAAAGGGACAACAAGGTATTGAGCAACCAATTTCTTTCTTTAGTAGGACATTAGCCAATTCTGAGCTGAAGTATAATATCTTAGAGAAGCAGGCCTATGTCTTGGTGAAGGATATCAAAGATTTTAGAATTTATATTCTGCATTCTCATATTGTGGCGTTTGTTCCTAATAGTGTTGTGAAAGACATCCTCACTCAAGTCGACCCTGATGGTAAGAGGGGGAAATGGATTTCCAAATTTCTAGAGTATGATATAGATATTAAGCCAAAAAAATTGGTCAAAGGGCAAGGCTTAGCAAAGTTGATGGTGTAGTCAAACTTTGACTGTCTTGACATGTATTTGATTGCAGAAATATCAGAAATTTTAGATGATGAAGAGGAACTAGTTCCTATTGAAGAAAAATACATCACCTCAAATTGGTACAAGGAGGTTGTTTTTATCCTACAGCACAATAAAGCACATGCTGATCTAAAAAGGTCTAAAGCAAGGTTTGTTAAACTGAAATCTTTGAGATATTCTATTTTTGACAGAAATCTGTTTTGGAAGGATACTGGCAGATTTTTTCTTAATTGTTTGCTGGAAGAGGAGGCTAATAAATTAATTGAAGAATTCCACAAAGGAGATTGTGGAGGTCACCATTATTGGAAGGTGACAGTGAACAAAATTCTAAGAGCAGGGTATTACTGGCCTACCATGTTTAATGATGTCTACAAGAGGATCGATGCCTGCCATGAATGCCAAATTTTCGAGGGTAAGAAGAAGTTTGTACCTTTATCTTTGATGCCTATTTATGTAGAAGTGCCTTTCCAGCAGTGGGGGCTATATTTTATTGGGGAGATTCATCCATAATCATCAGGTCAGCATCGATGGATTCTTACAGTGACTGATTACTTCACCAAATGGATTGAAGAAATCCCAACTAGGCAAGCAAATGATTATGTGATTATTTATTTTTTAGAAAATAATATCTTGTCTAGGTTTGGTTGCCCCATGAAGATCATAATTGATCATGCACAAGCATTTAAGTCTAAGAAGCTGATTAATTTCTGTCATCAATATCATATTACTCTTGGGCATTCTATTGCATATTATCCACAAGGGAATGGTCTTGCTGAGTCTTATAACAAGAGTCTTGTGAGGATCATTAAAAAGGTTTTGTAGGAGAATAAGAAAGCTTGGAATTTGAAGCTGAAATATGCCTTATGGGCTAATAGAATATGCACAAAGAGGTCAATTGGAAATTCACCATATGAATTGGTATATGGTACTGAGGCTATTTTTCCTACATCACTAGGGGTACCTATCATGAAGCTGATTCAAGGACTAGAATAGGAACCAAATGTAGTCCAAAGGAGAATTAATCAGTTGATAGATCTGCAAGAGAAGAGGAATGAGGTTTATAACAACAATCAGCAATCTCAAAACAGAATCAAGTGGAAATTTGATAAAAAGATCAAGGAAGAAATCTTTCAAATTCAAGATGAAGTGCTGAAATGGGAGGCCAGAATTTAAGAGAAAGGAAAACATGGTAAGTTTGAGAAATTATGGAAAGGTCCTTTCAAGATAGCAGCTTTTCATGGAAACAATACTTACGTACTGCAAGAAATGGATGGAAAATCATATGCTGGAAGACCTGTCAATGGCAGGTTTTTGAAGCATTATTCTTCCTAAAATCTGATTGATTGTTCATGTCATTGTACATATTCCATTTTATGAGTTTTTCTGCTAATAATGGCAAGCTAAACCAGCAAACTTGAGCCCAAGGTGAAGGCCATTAGAGCTTGAGGAGGAAGCTTGGCAATTTCAAAGTTTTTTCTGTTTTGGTCAAGAAACTGGATAGCATCACTGGAACTGCTGGTTCTTAGAGTACCACAGGGGCACACTATCCTAAGTGGAGCCACCATTATCACCCAAAAGTTTCAAAATATCATTGTGTCAACTTTGTTTTTGATCATGGTCTCAAAATGGGTTTAAAAGTCATTTTAGGTTTTGGTTAAAGGTAGGTTAACAGTTTTTATAAGTTTAGAGGTCACCATTGAATTCAAACAAAGTCTTTAGAGGTCCCTTCCATGATCAAATACTCACATTTTTCATTTAGGGATCATTTCATAAGGTTTCGGGTTAAATTTCTCCAATTAGCCAAGAATCCTCCGTTTTGTAGCACCGTTAGTTCAAAAAAGGGGATTTCCGCTACGAAAGTGCGAAAGCGCCGATACTCTCATAGCGCAAAATATGAAAAAATACACTACGGGCGCTACGAAAGCGTGGTTTCTTAATTGTCTTGTCAATTAAGACAAAATCTGTCAAAATCCATTGGGGAATGATAAGATAGGGGTATAGTGAATCGGTTAGAGATCAAATAAAATTGACTTACCTATCTTACAGTCATCATTTTTATAATAGGGCATGAGTGAAGCACCATTTAGTTACGAGATGACACCTTAATTTCAAATTCTTGCTTAATTTGGTCATTTTCGTTTTCATTTTCTTCCATACAAGTGTCTAAGCTCTGAAGCTGTCAAGCTAAACCTGTGGGTGTTCTATACAAAGGCTATCTTCCATATTCACAAGTGAGGTTGTTCCATAATCAAGCGATCCTGATCATATATTCAAGTGAGGCTGTTTTACAGATTCAAGAGAAGCTGACAGGTTTTTTCTAAAGAAGCATGGCAGAAGAGAAGAAAGTCCACAGAGGGGGACATTGCTTAAGATATGAGCCTAAAAATTTGAAGGCTATAATTGAAGATCAAACAGTGATGGAAGCTTTTAGCAAAGCAGGTTGCATCCTGTTTTGTAAAAAGCTGCAGGGTTGCCACACTCAGGTGTCTAAATAATTTGCCTTACACTTCAGTGGAACCACTACTAATATTGGGATGTTAAATGTGCCAGTTACTCCTGAGATCATTTCTTTTGTGACAAAAATACCAAGGGGGCAAGATACTTGGTTTAAAGGTTTTAAGTTTGATATGGAACCATGCAAGGAATTCATGAAACCTGAGTATGCAGATATGGACCTGAACAATGCAATACCTAGAAGCTGTATCAAGGACACCTATTCCAAGATTTTGTTCAACATTCAAAGATACTTTACATGTCAAGGCAGGTACCATAAATTTTACACTTATCATTTCAAGCTAATTCTTCATTTCACAGGTATGATATCACTAGATTTTCCCTTCTACTTGCATAAGAGCCTTGCCAAAATGTATGATAAAGTACAAGCCAAGTCTAATGGTTGTGAAACATATTTGTTTCACCATGGTTTGATAAAGTTATTGGTGTTAAATGAGCTTCAAAAAATAAGCAGGGATTGGTCTTCTTTTTTGTTTATGAATGGCTTTGAACTGGATAACCTAACCCCAGCTAGAAATCCTAAACCTAAAGGAACTCCTTCAACACCAGTAGCAGAGTCTAGTCAGCCTGTGGTTGCAAAAGAAAAGAGGTTTGTAAAGTTGAAACCAAGGAAATAGGTTGAAGATAGGGAAAATAAGACATAAGTTCTTGTTGCAGCAGCTCCATCACCTACAAAACAGAGGTAAGACAATGTCAAAGATGAAAAACAAAGACAAGTTGCCAGCAAGCAAGAAATCAAGAGAGTGACAAGAAGCCAAGCAGTGGCATCAAAGGGAAAAATAGTTGTTTCAGGTACAGAGGACAACCCAGTGATAAAAGGAAATTTAGATGACATCCTTCATGCAATTGATATAGAGGAATCACCCATTGTGCAAGTTGATTTCATTGGAGTAGATGAACGCAAACAGAAAAGGATTAAGTTAGCAAAGAAACTTGAATTTGAAGGTTAAAATGCAACCTTTATCTTTCAAGAAAGGAAGCCTTTAAATAGGCATGCTAAAAAGCTCAAGGAAGGCAGCAAAAAGGTCCAAGAAACTGTTGAAATAGCCATAGTCCCTGAAGAGGTGGTTGATCTCTCATCACCAATAATGGAGCATGTAGCCAACAAGACAATGAAGGGAAAAGGACACATGATAGAGTGTCAACATCTTGAGGAGAGATTGAAGCTAGCAAACCAAGAGATTGCAATGATGAAAAATAGGGCCGGAAAGCACAACATTGAAAAAACAGAGTTTAAAAGAGTGAAGACAATTTGGGAAGGTCAAACTGGTTTTAGGTCTGAGATTCCAAGTAGTACATAATAGTTTTTTACATGGACAGTTCCAGCCATCAAAGAAGCAAAATTTGTCAGAGTGATCAATACTCACTTAAGAGCCAGTAATAGAAGACTAAGAAACCAAGTGGAGGATTTGGAGCTACAACTGAAACTGACTCAAGATGAACTAAAAAACAAAGGTGCAAAATGACAAATTATTAAAAAAGTCAAAGGCTAAATCAAAAGGAAAATGAAAAATAAATCTCATGAAAATTGTGTTTTTAGTTCATATGGCTATTTTTTTTTATGAAACCAGAGGTATTATGGAGTTTTGGCACATTTTTGTTTCAAATTTTGAATAAATCTGGTCAAAACTACTCACTCAGCACTTTCGTAGCGCAAACAATGCAAAAAGGGTGAAATGCGCTAAGAAACTGCTATAACAGTATTTTTCACCCTTTCTTATAAATTTTTGGAAGGAAAATGTATGTATTTTGACCTAAAATTGCTAGGGAAGTTGTGTCAAGTGAATGTGAAGATAACCCTGGTGGAAAGAAACCAAAATTTTGAAGGCAAATGAGTTAAAAGACTGTGCTACGAAAAGTGCTACGAAACTGTGTTGTTTTCGTAGCGCAAGTCTGTTTATGCTATTTTGGACAGCTTGATGGTGATTTTGTATAGCTGGCACTTAAGGATGATTTTAGGCATATGTTATTTCAGTTCCTAATAGAAAATAACCTCAAAGTCATGGGTTCATAGCGGTTAGAGTGTCTCAAGAACACAAAGAATCCTAAGCCTAAAAAATAGGGGACAACTTCCTAGTTTGCAGGAGATCAACGTTAAGGCCATAAAGTGTTGGAGCTTATCATATGGATTCGACCTTATAGGAATAAAGTTGGTAAATTATGTAGTCTATTTTAGATAAGGTTGTTATGAGTAGAGTTAAGGAGTATGAGTCATATTTGTAATAGGACTGTTCATTATCTTCACAGCTGTCATTTTGTAATAAATACCATGTTATATGGTTAGGAAAGGTGTCAAATAGTAGGAATTCGATATATCTAGTTAGGGATAAGGTTATCCTATATTTTAAATGATCTATAAAATATCAAGAAGTCAAATATGCATGGGTTGGACAATTTTTAGCAAAAGACTGTTTATTGTAAGTGACTGGTTTTCAGCTTAATACAAAGTTTTTTACTTAGCCAACTCAAGATTCATAAATATTTCTAGTGTGTTCTTGTTCTAATGACATCTTTTTACTATCCTATTGTATTGGTGTTTGCTTATGTTACTCAGAATTCATCATTGATGCTCTGACTTCTTTCATAGACAAGTTGACTATGTTTTTTACAGTTTCACATGTGTGTCTCTGGACTAGAACTCTGATATGCCTTGACTTCCATGATGAGTAGATTGTTTTGTTTTAATGAAGCTATTATGACTCCATAAGCCCAATGTGCACTTGCTAATGTGATTTACAACCAATTTATATCATTTATCTACTTATTATCCCACATAGAGTTATCCATCTATATTTCTATCAAAAATCATTAACCCTTTGAGAGAGCCCTCTCAGATTGAGGAGGCTAAGCCTCATTCAAAATATTGGTTTGAAATAGTTACATGAGATTGATTTGATTGGCATCCTATCAGGTCTGATTTTGTGATAACACTTGCAATAAGAAAATTTCCCCCAAGGAAAAATAAACATTGCTTTTGGTTGATCAATAGGGAGTATGTTTATTTGATTATATCCAGAAAATCCATCCATAAATGATAAAATTTCATTTCCAGCACAATCAACGATAATTTGGTCGATATAGGGATTAGGATAATTTTATTTTGTACATGCTTTATTGATATCCCTATAATCGACGCATACTCATATATTCCCTTGTTTCTTGGTAACAGGAACTATATTGGATACCCAATCTGTCAATGAAATTGGATAAATAAATCCTGTTTACATCCATAAATAAATCCATATAGGTCACATCATGTTCCATCAGTCATTATTTGCTAACATATTTGATTTCCCAATCTTAAAACTCCTAAAAATGTCCTTTTAGCCAAGAATCCCTACTTTCGTAGTGAATTCAGTGTAAAATAGGCAGAAAATGCTACGAAACAGTTGTTAGTTTCGTAGCGAATATGAAGCATTTCTTTGTTTTCTGACTTTGAGAAGTAAACTTCAAGGGCATTTTTTGGGCAAAGAAAGAAGTATTTTAAGAAACTGAGAGAGGTTATTTTCAAGAACCTATAAAATAACAATAATCTCTTTCAATTTTATCAACGATGCTAGATATTGGGAGATACAGGGATGTCTTTCAACCCTATTTTGAGAATACATAATTTTCCTATTTTATACATGTTTTTAGAATGCAGATTCTGGACAGCTGGAAATGGTTTAAAAAAAAACAAGAGAGTTTTTTTCTTCAAGACATACTGACCCACAAAAACCTCCTTCAAGTTTGCAATATCTATCAAGGATAGGGAGATAAGAGCTTAGCTCTGAACCCTATGTTTTCAAAAAAAGCAGAGTCATTTTAATTCAAAGGTACACAACCATGTATGAGGTCATCATTACTCTTTTGGAATGTGTGTCATTATTTAACCATGAAATGTCATTTAAAACACAAAACCATGTCCTAAGCTTATATTTTTCACTTAACATTCATTCTTGCATGCAAAACATCTCAATGTCACTTTTTGAGAGTTGCTTCATCACACCAAGCATCTTGTTGTCCAATTTGGCTTTCCAAGTGTCACCTTTTTAAGAGGGCAGCTTGGTTATAAAAGGATATGGTCATGTACAAGAAAGCACAAAAAGGAGGCTCTGTGGATAAGATATAATTTCACCTACCTTGAGCTATTTGTGGAGGACCCTAGCTTTGTTGAAGCATGCATCAGTTCAAGTTGTATGAATTTCTGCAACAAGGAAATGGTTGTGTTTTTGGATTGTTTAAGCAGTAAGTTTAAAGAGAATATTGTGAATGAAAAGAGATGAATTTGGAAATAATGAGAGAGGTTATTTTCAAGCATGGGACAAGGAAAACTAACCTTTCTCATGTTTCTCACAAGTGCTATCAGTTTGGAGATACAAGGATTTCTTTGAGCCCTATTTTCATAAAATAGAGTTTTTCTGTTTTACACATGTTTTTCAAATGCAGGTTCTGGACAGCTAGATATGGTTTTCAAAAAACCAAGAGAGGTTTTTATTCATAACATTCATATTGACAAAATATCTTCCTGTTTTGAAAAATACATCATGGATTTGGAGATATAAGCTCTTTTCTAAGACCTATTTTTCAGAAAAAAACAAGAAAAATCTACAAAGTGGTTTTAAATATGAAAGGTGAGATGGATTGTGTTCCTCATTAGTTTGATGAGGTCCATAACATGCAGAGGGGTTCATGGAATGTTTAATACCAAGTAAAATACCTCCAAGAACATCTAGAACTAATCCATGAGGAGCTGGAGAAGAAAGGCCTAAAAATGACAGTAGTAGAGGAGCCAATAGCTCAACTCATCATCAATGAGGAAGAAACACCTCAAGAATCGTAGTGTGAGCTGGTTTATGATTTTAAAGGTAAATGGAATATTGGAAAAAAGGTTTTTACTATTGGAGGGCACATTTTTCAAGCTAGACAAAAATCTAGAAATTTCACTGTTTTCAGCAATTTCGTAGCGTTCCTAGACTTGAAGACTAGGAAAACGCTACAAAACTACTGTAGCTTTCCTTTTCTTTTTGAACCATTTTGAGAAGCTTATAAAGGGTGAAAATGATATTGTATAGGTTTCTAAGGATGATGAAGACAGCAATTAGTTCAATATCCATTTGATTTAAGAAAAATTTTAGAATGGCGAAAGCGGCCACTAGGGTTTACAGTGAGGCTTTTCAGGCTCACGCCGACTCGGCCATGCTGAGGGCTGGCCGCCTCCTTCACATGTTCCAGACCGAAGACAGAACCCTGCACCTTGGCGAGGTCGAATCGCTTTCTCACCTGTTGGATGCTCATGGGAATCCACGACCTGCTAACTCTGTGATGGATATTACTCCTGGTGGTGGGTGCGGCCAAGATTGGGCGCTCCTGGCAGTGCTGCGACCAGATCGACATGACAGACGGTCCCAGGCACAGGATGGCACACCGGATCTCTGCTATGTGAAGGTCCCTTTGAACTGGTACAACCAAAAATCACATTCCCATCCCGGAAGCGATGCTCCTTGGGTAGTCGGCGCTTGCTCTGCCACAACAGGAATAAATTTTTCAATTTTTCAAAGCTCATATCCTTGCTTTTTCAACTTTTATCTTTCTTGGACAGTCACGGCCGCCATTTCTAAATGGCCGTCTAACTGTGTGGAGACACGTCTGGCTTTCACCTTTTTTAACCGCAGGATAGCTCTTTTCTACGCCTATGCTCGCGGATCCCTTCTCTCGACTACCACTGCATTGTGCTTCCACATGCAGAGGCAGTATAGCAGGAATCTGGAGATAGCTCTGAAGCCCTGCAAATTCTCTGAATCCATTTTGATTCCTAACTCTGGCAGCCGGGATCCTTCTCATTTACGGCAAACGACCTTTCAGATCCAAATAATTCTTCTGACAGGAAAAACCCTGCTCCTTGGGGTCCAGCCCTCTCTTACAGTGCGCCAGCTCTCAGGGATCCTCGAACAGAGGCTGGGGATACCTTCCCCACTCTTGCGGCTCCTCTTCGCAGGCAAGCAGCTTGATAATGATATGCCTCTTTCGTCTTACAATATTGAAAGAAATGCCACAGTAATCCTTTCACTTCGGCTAAGAGGAGGTGCTGTAGGGCAATCCTCTGCCCCCAAGGGTTTTTCCTATAAAGATGCGGTTCATGCACAGCGTGCCAAGAAGGATGCCCAACCAACTGTGGCTCCCAAACCTTTCTTGGTTGACAAAATGGAGGAAATCCTTGCCATTGAAATCACTCACCCTTCTCTGGATGATCAATCCCAGGTTTTTGCAGAAAAAGCCATCATATGCAGATTTAATGGACTCTGGCCCCGTACAGCCGATCTATACCAGTGGATACATTCCAATTGGACCAACAACAGCAAAGTCTTCTTATGTTCAAAAGGCTTCTTTATTGTCGTCTTTGTCTTCCCTGAAGATTACCAGAAAGCCTTAACAGGGGGCCCCTGGTTCTGGGGATCAGCTGGACTTTTTCTCACCCCCTGGTTCCCAGACTTCGACCCCTCTACTGCTGTCATCACCAAGCTTCCTATCTGGGTCAGAATTCCAAACCTCCCTGCGCATCTATGGCACTTTGCGGTCTTTCAAAGCATCGGGGACACATTAGGCCGCTTCCTGGCCACAGACACCTCAAGGGGGGAGAAGGGTTTATATACCTTCGGCAGAATTTGCGCAGAAATAGACATTAGCAAAGGGTTGCCAGATCAGATCATCCTTAAAGTTGGGGACTTCCATTGGATGCAAACCTTGGATTATGAGAACACAGCCTTCAGATGCCGACATTGTCATCAGACGGGGCATCTCCAGAATACATGTGCTACATTCCTCGATAAAAAGAAGAATATCTTTCGCCAATCCAAATCCAAGAGCTGGAAACCTTGTGATAAACCCCCTATGGATGACTTTGAAACCTCTAGCTCGGATGAGGAGGACATTGAAGTGGAAGAGGAACACTTGGAACATCCGAAGGACTCGCCCTCAGCTTGCCCCGAAGATCCCTCTGGGCCTCTGATCTTGCAGAAACGCTCGCATGAGACTTCTTCTTCAGATTCAGACAAAGAGACTCCTCCTTTAGCACTGAACAGTCTGCAAATGGTTCCAGTCCAGCCAGATCAGAACGGCTGGGTCAAAGTCAGTAAAAAGAAAGGGAAAAAATGTCGATTGGGAGACTCTGCCCATGCTGGGTAGACCCCTAAGTCTAGCACGTTCTTTTCTGCTCTCCTTGTTATCTTTTTGCTTTTGCCATGGTTACTCTATGGGACCGAGGTTGATACAATATCATTTCCGGCTCCCCTGCTCTTTAGCTTCGCTTATCTGCAAGCTCTGATTGTACTATATGTTTTTTCTTAATAGAATTAGTCTTATTCAGAAAAAAAAAAAAGGATGATGAAGACAATACCAAAAGAAAGAGATAGAAAAGTTCATGGCAAATGGCATTTTTGTAACTCTACGAAAGTACGCTACGAAATTGTCATACTTTCGTACCGTACTGTTTTGAAGCTATATGAGCATGTTTTTGAGCACTTTTGGATATCTGGACACTTTCTAAGGTTCAAGGGATCCTTCCAGCATTCATCCAATACTTAAAGACCACGAAATGAAGAAAACTACCAGTCAAATCATTCGTTGAAGATGAAGACCGGATTGCCTAAAAAATAGGGTTTGTTTCTAGTTTTAGAGGAGGTCAATTAAGAGGTTATGCAGTGATGAGTCCCATCACACCTTATTTGAACATGTGAAGTCATATTTTTCAAACATGTGATTGTTTTAGGAGATAAGGTTGTTATTGTAATAATGAACAATTTGAGTCCTATTAGGAAAAGGGCTGTCAAGTAGGATAACTGTCATTTTATCATTAAATAGATGTTTTATGGTTATGCAAGGTGTCACTAGGCAAAAAATTGATGAATCTAGCTGGAAGGCAGATCATCTCAAGATATAACAAGTCTATTAAAGGTCATAGAGTCAAATTTGTCAAGGGTTGGAGATTTTTTTGCAAAACTGCAACTTTATGTAAATTGACTGTTTTCAGTAATATAGAGACTTGTTTCTTGAAAAACCTGAGACTTTGATTGAGTTTTTAGTGCTTATATTATCTATATCTTTATGTGACTCATTTGCAGTGGTTTTCATCTTTAATACTTAAATTAATTCATGTAATGCTCTGAATTCCTTTATAGATGAATTGATTGTGTGATTTCTTGTTTCATGTGTGTGTACTTCTGCTAAAAACTCTTACCGTCCTCAGCTTCCATGTCAAGTGAACTTACCACTAAATCACTGAAAGTGTTGACTCCATAAGCCCAATGTTTATAGACTGATACTATTTTCAACCTATAATCATCACAATCAAGTTGTTTTCCAAGTAGAGTTAGCCATCTAAATACATATTTATTCAATATCATTAACCCTTTGAGAGAGCCCTCCCAGACTGAAGAGGCTAAGATTCAGTCACAAGATTGGTTTGAAACAGTTACCTGAGATTGTCTGATTAGCAGCCTATCAGGTGAAATTTTGTGATAAAATTTTGGTGCATTTTCCAAGAGTCTGAAGATATACATCTCCTGAAATTTTGAAGCTGAACTCTTCAAGGTAGCAGGAGCTCAGAAATTTGTTTGAGGCTGCAAAACTACCTTGGCGACTCCATTGTTGAACAACTCAAAATTTCATAGATTCATGGTGATTCCACTGGACATATGAAGAACTCAGATGCTGCCATTCTTGTTTCAAGGTATGCATGTATATATTTTTCAAAAATTTATGGCTTCCCAAATCCTTTTCCCAAAGATGCATATTTTTTAAGGAATGGTCCAAAAATCAATGGGAAAGATTTGAGTTTGACTTTGAAGCATATATCAGATTTCCGTGACTTTACTGAGTTTCTTAGAGTCAAACATGAAGATTTTTGCATTATATTGTTCTATGATTCATTTCAAGGGAAATTTAAACAATGGATTGAAAGCTTTCCTATTAGATCTATTAAATCATTTACAGATTTTGGCTTATTTTTTTGGCAAAATGGATAGACATAAAAGAGTTAGTTGTAGACTCTCCTTTAATTCAAGGTTTTAAACAATGGAATGATGATCATACTAAGGAGAAAGTAAATGAAAAAATTTATTTGTCCTTGTCTTCTTATCTAAAATTATTTGAGTGCAAGTCAAAAGATAAGATTCAATTTTTGGATGAAGTTGCTAAGAACATTGAGAAAGACATTGAAGTTTTAGAAGGTCAAATTCAATCCTATAGGCTTCATGATCAAGATCATTCTTTTCAAAAGTTTTTCATGCCATAACACAAAGAGAGGGTGTTGCTACCTTTCTCTTTTGAGATTGAGGAAGAATACCCTGATTTTGAAAATTAGTTTGATATCACACAGTTGAAATCTTGTGTGGCTGAGAAAATCATATATGAGTTGTCCAAAACTACAGAATGTCTTGAGAACCATCAAATAGATTATATCTTCTATGATCCTATAGTTGACTACATGGAAGAGTTCCAATTATATTTTCATTATGAGGATCAGATACATTTTATTTTGCCTTGGTCATTGCAGTATCATGCTTACTTTCGGTTTAAGAGCAGTCAAGAGGTTCAAGTGTCAGATTAGATCAATGACTGGCTTCATTGAAAGTTTCATGTTGTTTGAACTAAAAATGGAGATTTCAGTTGTTAGGGTAGGTTGGAGTATGTGAATAAGCTCAAAGTTGACTGATCATATTTTCAGTAGGTACAAATTTGGTTTTTCGGCAATAATCATCAAGCTTGAGCCTGAGGAGAAGCACATAAGATCTTGGCAAAGTTTTCATAAATTTTAGAATTTTTACTTCTAAGAAGATGGATGACACCAGAACTACTGGTTCTTTGGTGTACCACAGGGGGACATCATCCCAAGTGGAGCCACTATTATCACTCATAATTTTGAAACATCATTTGACAAATTCTTAGAGGTTCATGTGTCAAATTTGGGGTCATAGAATTCATTTTTCTTTACTTGGTCAAGGAAAATTTCTAATTTTTCTTATTTAACCTATCCTAAGTTTCAAGAACACCCTCATTTCATCTCAAAAGAGTCTCCATATAGGTCACATCATGCTCCATCAGTCATCATTTGCTAACATATTTGACTTCCCAAGCTTACAACTACAAAAAAGATCATTTTATCCAAGAATCCCTACTTTCGTAGCGAATTCAATGTAAAATAGGCAGAAGACGCTACGAAACTGTTGCTAGTTTCGTAGCAAATATGAAGCATTTCTCTGTTTTATGACTTTGAGAAGTCAACTTCAAGGGAGGTTTCTGGGAAAACAAAGAAGTATTTTAAGAAACTAAGAGAGGTTATTTTCAAGAACATATCAAGTAAAAATAACCTCTTTAAATTTTCTCAAAGGTGCTAAAGATTGGGAGATACAGGGATGTATTTCAGGCCTATTTTCAGAATGCAGAAATTTCCTATTTTATACATGTTTTTAGAATGCAGATTCTGCACAGCTAGAAATGGTTTTCAAAAAAACAAGAGATTTTTTTCATCAATACATACTGGCCTACAAAAACCTCCTTCAATTTTTCAATATATATCCAGGATAGGGAGATAAGAGTTCAACTCTGAACCCTATGTTTTCAGAAAAAGAAGAGTCATTTTAATTCAAAGGTACACAACAATGTATGAGGTCATCATTACTCTTTTGCCATGTGTGTGTCATGATTTAAGAATGAGTTGTCGTTTAAAACACAAAACCCTATCCTAAGCTGCTATTTGTCACTCAGCATTCATTCTTTCATGTGAAACATCTCAATGTCACTTTTTGAGAGCTGCTTCATCGCACCAAGAAGCTTGTTGTCCAATTTGGCTTTCCAAGTGTCACCTTTTTAAAAGGGAATCTTGGTTATAAAAGGATATGGTCATTGTTAACACTGGAAAATCGTATAGAATAAAACGAAATCAATTAATGTCGAGCCTAAGGATTTACAGTACCGGGATACATTATGGAACCATGAAGTATTTAAAATCTCTAAGGTTTTGAGAACATCAAATTTGAACTAGTCATAAATGCTCAAATGCGCTTTTTTTCCTTCGAAAAGAGCACCTTCTGTGCGCACTAGAGCTCGATAAGCGCACATTCCTGGAAGTAGAAAAAATTCTCTTTCCGGGACCACATGAAAGCAAAGGACAGTTTCTCCTTATGTGAAATCCACCTAAGGACAGCACCAACGCCCCCTTAGGCATTGTGTGAGCACACAAAAGCATATTTCAGCACACAATGGAGTCATGCCCCTCCCTTGGGTCACCATCCATCATGTACCAAGGGAGGGAAGGAGGTTTGAAAGCTCACCTATATAAACCCACAAAGATATGAACAATGGGTGATCACAAGGTTATGCTGGCCAAAGTTGCCCAAGCAACACCAGCTATTTGTGTGACCCAAGGAGCTGAAGAAAAGGACTCGATTGTTGGCCATCCAACAATCTTAGTCCATTGCAGTAGAGAGAGAGAGTTGAACTGTGTCAGAAGGCAGAACTTGAAGGACAAACATCCTTGCATTGGGTCCTAGAGCCACTGCCTAGGCCCTTTGGCAAGTGGGTAAAATTTGTTTTCATTCCAAGCATTCAATAAGAAGAAGGCCATCGAGCCATTGTTTACCTTGTTACTATTTGGAAATATCTATATAGCTTCTTTTGTGTTTTTAGTTTTAGTTTTTTAACAGAGCACAATTTATTGTATTACTTCATTTAAGTTTTATACTTCTGAGTTCCCCCCAGATACTGCCTGTTATAGCCTAAATCTACCTCAGGCTGAAGGAAGGCAGAGTCTAGGGTAACCTCAAACAATGCTTAATCTGGTAGCTAGCCCTACCAGATCGGGAGAGGGCTCTCTCCGGGACAATCTCAGCAAAAATAATCAACAAGGCTTGAGATGACTTGAAATAAAGGCTGATTTTAGGCTAGGTATACATATAAAAGAGTTTGATTTGATTTTGGGGTTTTTTTTTGGAATCAAAGGGAAAGGCAGATTTTGGGTCCGGGAAATTATCAGTTTTGCAGAGGGCTGAATGGGGAAAGGAAAGCAATTGTTTTGATGCTTCGAAATTGAATGAAATGGATAGCTCAGACCAAGGAGCAGTTGAAGAGGGCAAGAGGTATTCAAGAATCCTCTTCAGACAGTTGAAAACATGGAAAATTAAACAAAATTTCAAGGTAGAGCACTGCAAATCTAATGAATTCCACCTTCAATACTTGTTTATTTAACTTAAGAAGAAAGGAGAAGGGAAAATGATACACATGAAACTTCAATAAACTTACAATCACAGAGAGAAACACACCATCAAAACACAGAGCCACATGGATCCCAAAGAGTGCTGCAAACCCTAGTCTATTCCTTTGCCAAAATGCAGAGATGAAATGTACAATGAAGCTCAAAGCAATCCCAAGTGTCCAACCTATGCTAATGACTGAAAAATTACAAGAGATAGACCACACTAACTCATCCCCAGCCTCTAGGGGTTGAGCTCACAATTTTAGGAGTTGTTTCAACAAGATCTAAACTAAGAACTGGAAAATAGGCAGTGGAACATCTTGCCTCTATAAGATAGGAAACTGATTCATTCAGTTACAATTCACTTTTTGGTGAATGAATCTACTTACATGAGTGAAAATTTGTCAAAATTACATCAAAAACCATGAAATTACATCAAGTTACATCAAGAGTTGTACATTTGAAGATAAAAAATTCAAACTGGCTAAAACTAGGTGAAAAACTGAGTTACTGAGTGAAAACTAGGCCAAAATTCCCAATGCGCCGCGCCTAAAATATCTATGCGTCACGCCACTTTGGAACTGATTTTAAGGGCATTCTTGGAGTCCAAATTGAGAGTAGGATATCTTTTTGGAAAGCTCTACCTGTCTACTTTCCAAAACAAGTGGAATTTCTAAATTTGGTTGCCATTTTCACCTCCAAAAATCAAATCTCCCAACATTGCTTCCTATGTGTCCAAAAAGTGGCAGAAAGGCCATTTTTAAGGTGTTTTTGACCCTTCAGGCAACCCAAAAATTGTCAAAATCCTTAGGTAATGGGTAGTAATGCATAAATTTTCATGAAAAATCTAGAAATGCAAATTTTTCTTCAAGAGGAGCTGCCAATTATAAGCGCGCGCCAAGTGGTGCTACGCGTTGGGCGGAAAAATCTGTGTTAAGGCCAAAAAAATCAAAATTGACAAAAAGTTTCCCAAATTTCTTGAAATTTGGGCTGAATGTCCACATCAAGCACTATGCAGCCAAAGAAGCTTCAGCCAAAATTTGGAGTCTATCATGCCTTTTGCGATGCTTTAATGCCCTCTTTAACTTTGCCTTCATGTTTTTGAGCGCCATGGATGAGTGGGACTGATGAGGGGAGGGTTTGATGCTAGTTGTAGGATTTTAGGGAATGAAAGGGTTTAGGGGATGATATCTAGGGTTTGGGATGGAAATTAGTGTTTTGGGGATATTCGACTAGGGTTTGGGATAGTGGGATTAGGGATTTAGGGTTAGTTGATTAGGGATATGGGAAATGTGGAATGGGTAGATGAGAATGTAACGAAAGGAAAAAATGAAGGAATAAAGGAGTAAGGGAGTGAGATATAGCTATGAGTGGAATTTCCAGTAAGAAATAGAACTCATAAACTCTATGCAACTACTTTTGCAAGAAATGTAAAGAGGTAGGGTTTTGATTTTTTCTCATTAAATCACCATAAGCACCAAGAGAAATTCATTCATTGGTCATGGAGGGATGTTAACTTACTTGGAAAATGAAGAATTTAGAAATTTGATAGCTTTGGTGGAATATTTGAATGGATTTCATGCTTTTTAGCCCAATGCGTAGCGCCAGTTACAAAATTACACTGCAAACCACTGCCCAATGTGTAGCGCCATCTCAATGCGTAGTGCCTTTTTGCAGGAGGCTTTTGAAGACCTTCCTGGTGTCCAAATTGGGCGTAGGATAGCTCATTGGAAATATTATTGAGTCTAATTTCCAAACCAAGTGTAATTTTTCCATTTGGAGTTCATTTGCTCTGTCAAAAATCAAATCTCCCAAGACTGGTAAAAATGTGTAAAATGAGGCTGCCTCAAGGCAGAGTGCTGTTGCAGTTAACTTTTTAAGGTCTTCCTCAACTCAAAATTGAGCTCATGATAGCTCATTGGAAATATATTTTTGTTTGGTTATCATTTGACTCATCAAAAAATTCATTTGGCCAACCAAGCTAGGAGAAAACTTGATTTTCCCAAGGTCACTTCAGAGGTGCATCAATTCTCCTGAGGCAACTGTATTTTTGACATTTATCTAAAACCATGACACCTGTGTAAAAATTGAAGGGGGTTTTTCTTCCTTGGCCTATTTTTGACAAAAACCTCTCTCATTTTTCCAAAATTTATCTTTTATTGCTCAGGAACATCATTGGAGTAAAACCTATCCCGATGTGTGGAATAGGGGATTTGTCGAAATGAAGCGAAATGAAGGGGATAAGGGGCTTCTAAATTCTTGAGAAATTTTTTGGAAGTATGAAGGGATGTTAGGAAGTAGGGGAAAGTGGAATTTCAGATATTGAGTGAGGGGAAGGGCTCCAAAAGGGAAAAACACAGGCATAGCCTAGAAAATTGCCAAGTTGTAGTAAGAAACTAAGGTTTGTGTGAAAATGAGGAATTTGGGGGATCTCAGTGATGGGAAGTGTTTAATAAGGTAAATTAAGGATAGGGGAAGGTGTATGAACATCAGGATACAAGTTTTGCTGATGATTTGACCATCCAAGAGAAATTACCTCCAAAACCCTAAGAGAGGGAAATGAACCTTACCTAGGCACAACTGAAGCATGAACAAGGTGTAAAATGACCCAGTGGAACTTGAAATGATAATTAAAACCCTATGAATGATGGTACACTCAGCTGAATGGTGACATGGACCGAAATTTGGACAACTTTGAAAAGAGTGAAAACAAACCCTAGACCTAATACCTAGTGACCAAATTTTGCTTGAAGACTCACTGAAATGAAAAAATTTCACCTTGACACCTTAAAATCACTTTGTAAAAGGATGTTTGATCACTGGAGGAAGGCTGCAAAGACTGACACTAACATTGGCTCCAATGGGGATGGTAGCTCCTTGGAGGTGCCAAGAACTACAGATCTTTGGAAAGCAGACAGTGCCTTCATCCATTGGGCAATGGAATAAAAAACTCAAGCTGAAATGCATGACTAAAAACTGACTTGATGACACAAATTGACTCTCACTCAACTAAAAACTGACTCAATACTTAAACATAACCAAAAAACTGGAAAATATGCTTAAAATGGAGCTTATTCATCAAAACCTACTCTAACAGTTTCATTCATCACCCGATCAAGTGAAATGAAACAACCAATGCAACCAAGTAAGTATTCCAGCTGCTGTTTGAATTCTCCACAAGTGCTCGCTTATGAACAACAAGAGAGAACTACTGAAAGGAAACTCCCATAAAAACTTGTGAACAAATCCGTTGAATACTATGGATTCTCTATCCGCCTCCAAAAACACTGCATAAGGATCTTGAAGTTCATGCACACTGGGACTTAGCTCATCCAATGGATTACTTTTCTTCTCCTCATACCATGAATGCAAACTTTGATCTAAGCTTTGTGATGATCTTTGTGACGATACTCCTACTAAAAATGACAAAGAGAGCGGCTGCCATATCATGTTTGTATCAGTACATGTTTCAAGCTTACATATAGTCAATGGAGTAGGACTTTGACTGCAGACATCATCCAACACATCAGCGATTGGATTGTGAAAAAATTGAAAAGATTGAAAAGACTGCTGCAACCCATTTTCTATTGGTTCCGATGAGATTACATGATTTCCTATCAGCTGCTCATTTGAAGATTTACTATGCAATTTACCCTTCAAAAACTGAAATGATTCAAAACAAAATGGTACGGAATCATCTTGTATCATTTGATCATATGTGCTAGCTTCCAAGTCCTCATCTGAAACTTGACAATCAATGGCATTCGGGGGCTACAAATTTGGATATGAGAAGTCTTGAACAAGGCTTTCATTGCCCTCAAGATGGTCCAGATCAAGACTTGTCGACAGTTGATTTCGGATTGCATGAAAGTTGTCTCTGATAAACTGAAACGAATCAAAACAAAAAGGAAAATATCCTTCACATACTTCAAAATTTGCTGCACTTTCCTCGTCATTGTCATAACTGATATGCATCGGTTGATCACTGTACTCAAGCTGTTGAAAGTGAACTTCCTCCTTCCACAAACTAGCTGCTGATTTGTCTGCAAGATTAGCTTCTGTTTGGAGAACATAATCATCATCATACTGATCAAACTGAGGCAAATCATCAGTATAAAACACATCATCAAGCATACATGTCATATCAACAGATCTCTCTTCTCCAAGATGATCTACAAAACAATCATTATCAAATCTATGACAAGTGGGACAAGAAACAAAATGTTTTGGATCAGCAACATGTTCTTCTTCAATCATCGAGCCATGGGCTTGAACATTATACTCATTCCTTGTGGTGATCTTTTGCATCATCTCTTCCACTGCAGTTACCAACATGTCAAGCTTTACCTCTAGAGATTTCGATTCCTCCGGATCTATGTTTTTCATCTCTTCTTCCTTCAACCTTGCCCTTCGGATCCGCAAATGAGCCTCTACATCTACTGCATTGTTTTGTATCTCTTCAAGTGTTGCAAGATTCCTTTCTCTCAGCTGAAACTCCATTTCCGGATCAAAGGCACCCGGGTAGTGCAAGAGAGCAGATCCAAGAGGAGGCCCTATATCAGTTGGCATCGAATAATAAACTTTGTTAAATCTGGAAGAAAATTGGTGTACTGTCTCCCCTGGCAGTCTTTTCAGTTCGTTATACTCTTCTATAATCAAGAAAGGGTTTTGTCTGACCACCCACCTGTCGAGGAAAACTTTGACGAACTACTGATAATATGAGATGCTCGCATCAGGCAGGGTTTTGAACCAACTCTTGACTTTTCTTTGCAAAGAAAGAGCAAAAAGCCTAATACTGACATCCTCTTCATCAACTTCAAAAAGGTCAAGAAAAGACTCAAAATTTAGAACATGTTTCTCAGCAGTGATATTGTCACATTCACCATCAAACCTCGGCAAGTAAAGATAATAATTTGCAGGGAAAGCATGGAGTATAAGAGGTAAAATCAGAGGCTTGTATCGATCTGGAATTTTACAAGGTATAGGTGTATGTACAAATGCTACAGAATCAATCTTGGTCTCTTGAGGTTCATCAGTTTGAAGACGGTCATCACTAGATTTGAAAGAAAGGTTTTGATCAAGCTCAAAAGCATGCAAATCTTTGGTATTTACAATCTTCAAAGGGAAGGAATCAAATGCAAGCCGAGGATCTTTTCTCAAATACAATATACTTTGCAAAGCCTTCTTGACATTCTCAGGAAAAGAGAAGAAATAATTTACGACAAAAAACAAAGTGTCTTGGATGAAATTCCAACTTGAATACCTGATCTTTCCATATTGTCCTTTCATGTTTCTGTTGGTCAGGTTCATCCTCCAATGGAGTCCTTGGATCTGATCTCGAAAATGATTTAGAATCGCCAGGTGAATGATTTTAGCCTTAATGTGTCTGATCATTGTCCACCATCAACAATCAGATCTGAACTTGATTAGATCTTACTGAGGAAACCAAATGTTCAGTTCATAAACTAGACCGGAGATTGACTGAAGCAGCATTCATCTACTTTCGCTAATGCAAAGCAAGAGCGTTTCGAAGGATACCTGGCTAACTTCAGGCTCCGTTTGTAGTTTATAAAGAAAACAACAAAATTTTCTTCCCCAGTATGGTCACCACTATTTTATTGCCTAAATCTACCTCAGGCTGAAGGAAGGCAGAGTCTAGGGTAACCTCAAACCACGCTTAATCTGGTAGCTAGCCCTACCAAATCGAGAGAGGGCTCTCTCCAGGTCAATCTCAGCAAAAATAATCAATAAGGCTTGAGATGACTTGAAATAAAGGCTGATTTTAGGCTAGGTATACATATAAAAGAGTTTGATTTGATTTTGGGAGTTTTTGTTGGAATCAAAGGGAAAGGCAGATTTTGGGTCCGGGAAATGATCAGTTTTGCAGAGAGCTTAATGGGGCAAGGAAAGAAATTGTTTTGATACTTCGAAATTCAATGAAATGGATAGATCAGACCGGGGAGGAGTTGAAGAGGGAAAGAGGTATTCAAGAATCCTCTTCAGACAGTTGAAAACATGGAAAATTAAACAAAATTTCAAGGTAGAGCACTACAAATCTAATGAATTCCACCTTCAATACTTGTTTATTTAACTTAAGAAGAAAGGAGAAGGGAAAATGATACACATGAAACTTCAATAAACTTACAATCACAGAGAGAAACACACCATCAAAAAAAAGAGCCACATGGATCCCAAAGAGTGCTGCAAACCCTGGTCTATTCCTTTGCCAAAATGCAGAGATGAAATGTACAATGAAGCTCAAAGCAATCCCAAGTGTCCAACCTATGCTAATGACTAAAAAATTACAAGATATAGACCACACTAACTCATACCCAGCCTCTAAGGGTCGAGCTCACAATTTTAGGAGATGTTTCAACAAGATCTAAACTAAGAACTGGAAAATAGGCAGTGGAACAGCTTGCCTCTATAAGATAGGAAACTAATTCATTCAGTTACAATTCAATTTTTGGTGAATGAATCTACTTACATGAGTAAAAATTTGTCAAAATTACATCAAAAACCATGAAATTACATCAAGTTACATCAATAGCTTTACATTTGAAGATAAAAAGGTCAAACTGGCCCAAACTAGGCGAAAAACTGAGTTACTGAGTGAAAACTAGGCTAAAATTCCCAATGCACCGCGCCTGAAATCTCTATGCGTCGCGCCACTTTGGAGCTGATTTTGAGGGCCTTCCCAGAGTCCAAATTGAGTGCATGATAGCTCGTTTGAAATCTCTACCTGTCTACTTTCCAACCCAAGTGGAATTTCTGAATTTGGTTGCCATTTTCCCCTCCAAAAATCAAATCTCCCAACACTGCTTCATATGTGTCTAAAAAGTGGCAGAAAGGCCATTTTTAAGGTGTTTTTGACCCTTCGGGCAACCCAAAACTTGTCAAAATCCTTAGGTAATGGGTAGGCATGCATAAATTTTCATGAAAAATCCATAAATGCAAATTTTTCTTCAAGAGGAGCTGCCAATTATAAGCGCGCGGCAAGTGGCGATACGCATCGGGCGGAAAAATCTGTGTTAAGGCCAAAAAAATCAAAATTGACAAAAATTTTCCCAAATTTCTTGAAATTTGGGCTGAATGTCCACCATAAAGCGCTATTCTGATCCAAAGAAGCTTCGGCCAAAATTTGGAGTCTATCATGCCTTTTGCGATGCTTTAATACCCTCTTTAACTTTGCCTTCATGTTTTTGAGCGCCATGGATGAGTGGGACTGATGAGGGGAGGGTTTGATGCTAGTTGTAGGATTTTAGGGAATGAAAGGGTTTAGGGGATGATATCTAGGGTTTGGGATGGAAATTAGTGTTTTGGGGATATTTGACTAGGGTTTGGGATAGTGGGATTAGGGATTTAGGGTTAGTTGATTAGGGATATGGGAAATGTGGAATGGGTAGATGAGAATGTAACGAAAGGGAAAAATGAAGGAATAAAGGAGTAAGGGAGTGAGAGATAGCTAGGAGTGGAATTTTCAGTAAGAAATAGAACTCATAAACCCTATGCAACTGCTTTTGGCAAGAAATGTAAAGAGGTAGGGTTTTGATTTTTTCTCATTAAATCACCATAAGCACCAAGAGAAATTCATTCATTGGTCATGGAGGGATGTTAACTTACTTGGGAAATGAAGAATTTAGAAATTTGAGAGATTTGGTGGAATATTTGAATTTATTTCATGCTTTTTAGCCCAATGCGTAGCACCATCTCAATGCGTAGCGCCAGTTACAAAATTACACTGCAAACCACTGCCCAATGCGTAGCGTCATCTCAATGCGTAGCGCCTTTTTGCAGGAGGCGTTTGGAGACCTTCCTGGTGTCCGAATTGGGCACACGATAGCTCGTTGGAAAGCTTATTGAGTCTACTTTCCAAAACAAGTGTAATATTTCAATTTTGAGTTCATTTTTGCTATCAAAAATCAAATCTCCCAAGACTGGTAAAAATGTGCAAAATGAGGCTGCCTCAAGACAGAGTGTTGTTGAGGTTAAATGTGGAAGGTCTTCCTCAACTCCAAATTGAGCTCATGATAGCTCATTGGAAATATATTTGTGTCTGGTTATCATTTGACTCATCAAAAAAGTCATTTGGCCAACCAAGCTAGGAGAAAACTTGATTTTCCCAAGGTCACTTCAGAGGTGCATCAATTCTCCTGAGGGAATTGTATTTTTGACATTTCTCTAAAAGCATGACACCTATGTAAAAAGTGAAGGAGGTTTTTCTTCCTTGGCCTATTTTAGACAAAAAAATCTCTCATTTTTCCCAAATTCGTCTTTTATTTCTCAAGAAAATCATTGGATTAAAACCTATCCCGATGTGTGGAACAAGGGATTTGTTGAAATGAAGCGAAATGAACGGGATTAGTGGCTTCTAAATTCTTGAGAAAATTTTGGGAAGTAGGGAGGGATGTTAGGAAGTAGGGGAAAGTGGAATTTCAGAGATTGAGTGAGGGGAAGGGCTACAAAAGGGAAAAACACAGGCCTAGCCTAGAAAATTTCCAAGTTGTAGCAAGAAACTAGGGTTTGTGTGAAAATGAGGAATTTGGGGGATCTCAGTGATGGGAAGTGTTTAATAAGGTAAATTAAGGATAGGGGAAGGTGTATGAACATTAGGATACAATTTTTGCTGATGATTTGACCATCCAAGAGAAATTACCTCCAAAACTCTAAGAGAGGGAAATGAACCTTACCTAGGCACAACTGAAGCATGAACGAGGTGTAAAATGACCTAGTGGAACTTGACATGATAATGAAAACCCTCTGAATGATGGTACACTCAGCTGAATGGTGACATGGACTGACATTTGGACAACTTTGAAAAGAGTGAAAACAAACCCTAGACCTAATACCTAGTGACCAAATTTTGCTTGAAGACTCACTGAAATGACAAAATTTGACCTTGACACCTTAAAATCACTTTGTAAGAGGATGTTTGATCACTGGAGGAAGGCTGCAAAGACTGACACTAATACTGCTTGTTACCTATAGTTTAGAGAGTAGACCACACTCTCTAAACTATTGCGATTTCGTACACTTGTGTGTCGAATCCACCACAACAGGATTGGCGACTCCACTGACGTGTTTCAAGTTTATGTGGTTGTGCCATATTTTGCAGGAGGCCCTTAGTCTATGTAGGAGTGGAGCTGACAGTCCCCTGACCCATCTTGCAGTCCCTAGACTCACTGAGGTGACAGACTGAAGAAGGAAGCTCCTAATTTTTTTTTACTTCCAGGAATTTTGCACATTGTTTTTTCACACAGACGTGCAGGGTGTGTGTTCAAAGGTGACTTGCGCATAGGAAAGTGCACCTGTCAGAGGTTTTTGCGCGCAATTTTCAGAGAGATTTTTTCTCCCTATATTCTGCATTTTTTATGCTTGTAAGAGTGTTGGGTAGCCCCTAATGTATTTGCCAACACCTGTGTTGATACCCCTGATTTTTGTTGCTTTTTGTAGGCTTTTAGTTAGTTTTCATTTAAGATGGTTTTTTGCAAAAAGTGTTCACATAGTTTAAGTAGGGAGCGAATTAACCATTTCTTTCTGAACAATTTATGTTTTTTGCAAATTCTGGTATGCACACTTAGTTTAACTAGTCCACGTAAGTGGCTCATGACCACACGTGCATAAGCTAGTGTAGAAATTGTTTAGTTTAAATTTCAATTTTTGCATTTAGGAAATTGCGGGACTAGGATTGAATCACATGTTAGAGCAAGTAATCTCTGTTGTCTTTGCACCATTGGGTGACCCTATACAAGCATATGAACACTATATATTTGTGATTTTCCATCTCCCTTTAGTCACTCACATAGACTAATTAGGAGGTTTTGGAAGCGGCCCATTATCCGCAAATGATTTTGATTTGAGTAAGGAACAATGTCACATAGTTTAACTAGGGGACTTTTTTAAAGGATCACCGATATCCATATGTTCAAAATATGAGATTTTTCACCATACTCTCACACACATTCACCCACTAAGAAAAGAAAGCCACCTAAAAATAACTTAAACCAACTCACTAAACTCTCCCCACAGGGGCCACAAGAGAAGTTATAGTTTAAGTTAGGATCAAGGGGGTAGGCATCCAATAAGCCACCTTGATCACGCTTCGCATTTGAAACATAGAAGTTTCATTTTTAGGGAGATTTAAAATCCACCTATCAGCCCACGGAAAAGAAACCCCGAGCGCGGCAGAGACCCGATTCAGAGGGGGTTAGGCTTAGGCGCAGTGCGTGCGGTATCAATTGGGGCTACCTAACCCACCTGATACTCGATACTGTTAGCTAACTACCAAGAATCCAAGACTCAAATGCTCATGTGGGATGGTGGTTCTTAGTTTCCAAAACTAGGGCATCCTTTACCCTATAGGTGACAGTGTAGGCAAGCGCCAGACCCTCTACCTTTACCTTGGTTGATTCTCTTCGGCTGACTGGGGGCATCACCAGTTCTTTTGGGACGTTGTGGCAGCACTCGCAAGAAATCCTCTCAAGGCCCAGCTAATTTTGAGTGTGTGAGGATGTTATTAAGTCTTCTAGGATTTTTTGAGTATCACGCGAAAACAAAAAAAACCATGTTTTTCTTGATTTCTCACATAGATTAAGTTAAAGGAAAATTCGTTTCATTTTCGCTTTGTCTTATGTATGTGGCCATAAAATTGTTGTGATCACAAACTCAATCTCCTCAAAAAAAATTTCCAAAACCCAACTTGGACGACCCACAAATGGTTCCAACAGAATCTCGTCGGTCTAGGCATCTTTTGGACCTCCCCCCATTATCGGGAGGGGTCCCAGGTCTTTCGCCGTTTAGGCATCAAAGACGAAACATTGCCACAGTGGGAACCCTAGTTGGTCTCCCAACACCACACCGCACATCACTCCCCCCTCGTCCCCTAGGGGGCAGAAGGGTGCATCCCATACGGGAATCCAACTGAATTCACAACCGGATACGTCACATACTAACCCTCGTTCTAACCAGAACTTTGTGTATTCACACATTGCCATGGTTTCAACCTCTCAGTCACCCTTCTTAGCAGCGTTAAATCTACCAGATTTAACCAAGCTCACCAATGACCCTATCGCACACGACCCCAATTAGCCTCCCATGCCCACGAAGCTCCCTTCAGACATACCAAAGTTTGAGGGCAAGCAAGCGGAATACCCAGGGAATCATATAATGACCTTTCACTTGTGGTGCTCATCGAATATCATCATTGATGATACTATTCGATTGAGGTTATTTCAATGCGCTCTCACGGGAGTGGCCGCAAAATGGTACGTCGAGCAACCCCCTGCTTCACATAGAACCTTTAGTGCCCTCGCTACTGCGTTCCTCACATACTTTCAGTTACCCATTCACCACAATTCGGGAATGGAGTTACTCACTCATTTCAGACAATCTCCCTCTACCCACATTTCTGAACACCTCCATGAGTGGAGACGGCATCGCATCTTATGTAAAGCTTAACTCGACGACCGAGTCCTTTTAGATTTATTCTTGAAAACTATGACGATGGATATTTCAAAGGATGTGGTGCAACGTAACCCAACATCTGAAGAGGACGCAATCAATAAAGCCTAACAACCTGAACTGATCTATACGCAATCCGGATACATATACAATATCCTTCCTAACGCCCCGCACCTGCAATCTTATCAAGAATTGCTAGGCGCGTCAAACTCTGCAAATGGATCATTGGGTCAAGGACCCAAGGGTACCTAGGCAGTAGCAGTCAGACTCCCGATTACACGCATGGGTCTACCCAGAACATGTCTCAACTCGAATTCCAAACTCATCAAATGCAGCAGCAAAATTTGACTAATAGGGCGCCAGCGTATCACCAAGGAGGACCTTACCCTCCAGCTGAGGGGACCCAATACACAGGAAGAAAAACTGACAGAAGAACTCCCCCCAAATGGCTAGGTGCAAACATGGGACAAAAGTATGCCCAGTCCCAAGCACATAACCCACCAACGCAAAACAATGCACAGGTGAAATTTGTGCAGCCGTCCCAAAATCATCCACACTAGTATGATCAGGAGAATTACCCTCCTAACATGGTCAAAATAAAGGTAAAAAACAAACTCAAAGGCAACCCTCGACAAAGGGGCAGCAACCAACAATGCCCACCGCAGCCCTGGCCAGGAAATAACTCCAACCAAAACTAGAACTAGGAGCCAAGCAATGCCCAAAAGTAAGGCAAGTGGCCACCTCTACGAACAAACCATTCCTGTTCAATATGTGGTGAGTATGGGCACTATACTCACCACTGTCTCGAACTCCCTAAGCTTAAAAAGCTTCAGAGTAACCGAGGACAAGGAGGATCTTCCTAGACAGCTGCAGTTATGCAAGAAGCCTTCCCCCATCAAGGAACGGTCAACACTCAACAACAAAACCCCAATGATTCCGAGAAAAACAACCATGAAATTTACATGGCTGGGGAGGAAATGTTTTTCCAAACCTAGAATCATAACTATGACACCCCACCAGACACCGATACATCAGGGGCCAGTATGAGCGCGTCGACTACACCTTTGACCATTCCAAAGATTCCTTTGGAACCATTGCCAAAAATGGTTAAAGGGCCTAATAAGTGAGTAGGTAACTACTCTAAAGCAACCCACAATTACAGCATCGTAGACGATTTAGCACAGTCACCTGCTGCTACGTCCGCTTTGGAGGTACTACAGTTGTGCTTGAAGCAGTGGAAAGCCCTACTTTCCGCCTTAAGCGTCGTCGACCCTGCCGACACGCGCGTGATGGCTTTTGATTTAGAAAAAGCCACCCTTAGGCTTCCCTCCATGGTTGCCTTCCAGATACAAGTATCGGTATAGAATATCACTATTCACTGATGTGTCATTGACGAGGGTGCATCCACATGCATCATGTCAAAGAATGTATGGCAGAAGTTAGGAGCCCCAGAACTCAAACCTTCCGTCATCACTCTCAGAGCATACGATGGTCGTCCCTCGACCCCCGTCAGTCTCTTCCAAAACGTACTGGTTTGCTTAGCCGATAAAATGGTCCACATAGAAATCAAAGTCTTGAACGCTCACTTGGATTACAATATACTCCTTAGGCGGAGTTACATGTACGCCATGTCTGCCATAGCCTCCTCCATTTTTTGCATCATGATGTTCCCCCACAAGGATCGAATCATTACAGTAGACCAGCTGACACACACTGAAAAGCATCCTTTGACCAACACAGATATGGTTCTACCCTATGTAGACACAGCCACTGATGGTCTTGTATGGTATCAAGAATATGGCCTTGGCCAATTCAAATCTTCATCTGTTCTAGGATCATTCCTAGGAGATCCTCCTATTATCCCTAAGGTATCGCTCGATGCCACAACGGCCCCGGTGTGCATGATGTCCACATCAAGCACCGAGGTTAGTCAGGACATGGACTTAAGTAGTAACAACACCATGGCATCATCTACTGCAGCCTCCCTAGTCTATGCCGCCTCCCAAACTCCTTTCCTATACCCACCTCCTGGCTTCACCTCCTAGCAGGTCTTGGAAACACTAGTACTACCCAACATATCATTAGCATTCCCAGTGTGGTATCTCATTCTCACTCTAGGAACGTCAGCTACCAATGTTACTGCATTTGGGTTACAGCCCCCTGGTCCTAAGGAGCCCCAACCTACCCAAGTAGCAGTCAAAACCGCCCCTGCAAGGGAAATCCCCTCTGCAAAACCGGCAACCATGGTAAAGAAAATTTCCAAGAAAGGAAAGGAAGTGGTGACCCCCACCATATAGAGGGAGTCATCAGCCTGCACTATATGTGATGTCACAGGACACCCTACTCACATATGCCCGGAGTTGGACGAATTAAAACCACTCCTCGGCTGCAAGGAAAACACCTCAAAATGACATTCCCATAAAAAGGAACTTGCCACCAAAAGTACAGGAAAACCGCTGCGTACCAATCACGCATGTGCTATTTGTGGCATCTACGGGTACTACACCTACCATTTCCAAGAGGTCTCGCGATATAGGGATGATTTACATGTGGTCGAGCGATCCTATCAAAAGGATCCCTCCATCTAGGCATTTAGAAATGAACCGCGTACCATCCAGGTCCTACAGGAGGAACGAAGGTCACCAGATCGACATCCATTTATCCCTCCTCCACCCAAGCCACCATACACCAACCAGGGAAAAGGAAACCTGGTTGCCTCATCTTCTTGAGATTCAGGCCCATCGATTACTGCAGATGGCTTGGTCGGGTCTTTGACCTAAGGTCACTTAGGCAGCAATAGTTTGTATTCAAGTAGATCCTAGACGAGGGGCACTAATCGGAAATGCCCTCCCCCATGATATCAGTATGGGGGCAACCAAAACTGAAATCAAAACTAGGACCCAAGTAACAACTCCCAAGGAAAAATTGGAGCTTAGAGTATCGTATCACTAGACCGAAAGTAGCACGGTGATCATCACTCCATAATAAATGAAAGCAATGCCCCACATTTGCTTTCCGAAGAAATATTTTTTCAAGCGCCGGCACGTATGCACCCTCCCATCTTCCTTTCCAAAATTCATGTTTTTCAATAATATTGGATGAAAAGAAGATGCTTTCACTTGAGGTAGGTGTTTTTGCAGGAAGAAACCACAAACCATTCACAACGCCCACCACTGAGAGTTCCAGAGCAGGTATCATTCTACCCTTAGCATGATGGAGTCCCAGAAAACTTTGCATATCCTGACATCATTTCTCCATCAGAAATTAACCATAGGGTCATCATACCCGACCACGTTTATCATCACCTCACCCTACATATGATAAATGTCCACGATGGTCGGTATAGCCTCCCCTCCATGGCGATCGTCATCCCAAGTAGACCATACATCACCCCATAAGTGACGCCATGGCCATACCATTTTAGTCCGGGAAGCACCTCGTGCCCATCCATATACCATGCATAATTTCAAGTTCACCATCTAAACCAACCCCCTTCCCAGACGATCGGGTTGTACAAGTACAATGAAAGCGCACCACCGTGCACTACATCTGGCCCACCATACCTCCACCAACATTAACCCATCCGTGACATCTTCCGCTTCATCAACCCCGCACATGAGACCAACCAATGGGACCCCTACCCCCAACAAAAAACCGTCCTCACACCATCAAGTGAGCGACCCCGTGTCATGTTTTGGGGCACTCGTCTCTGTGTTTTGTACAAACCAAACCCCATTATTTTATTCTTTTGGTAAGTGTACAAAGATCACAAACAATGCCCTTCGCCTCTTCGACCTCATATTTCACTTTTTCCTCCCATGGCAGCAGTCACGCATCTCCCTTGGTCGAAGTATTTCATACCCCCTGTTGATCAGTGGAAAAGGTATGAATTCACTATGTGTTTTCTCATTCTTTTACTTTAAACATAATTATTTTTACCTTAGAAAGATGATTTATTACAAGAATTATGGTAAAATTGTGAAGATTTATGTTTATTGTGAAAGATGACTAAGAATTTCTTTTTATTGCTAAAAAAAGGAATTAGGTGAGGTGAACAGCTATATCAGAGGCGAGGCTAAGATAAATACAACTGTTTTTCCTCCAACGTTGGACCAAATCCTGCCAAAGACAAGGAAATCCGAATGCATCACTAATAAAAGGCAGGGGACAGCTCGGCTTCGGTCAAAGTAAATCAAGTGACAGCTAAAAGAAGGGAAGCGAATCCCTCAGGATCCTTCGATCCTGAGGGATCGCTGTTCAAAACTCATCTCATTCCTTGTCTTTTCCGTCAGATTATGTTATATAAGGCAACGCCTTTAGTGATTGTGGGGGAGATCCTTGGATTCAAAACATTTCTTTTGTAATATTACGTTTTATTGACTCTCGGCTTTAGAGAGCGATCTCTGTAATACTTTATGCTCGATTAATATAAAGGCATGTTTCATTTCATCTTTCAAGTTCTGAAGTAACCCAGCAGTGTTTCACTAGTGCTAAGGGCCCGACCCTGGTGGAATTAATCTATTGTCTATATTTCTATCCTTTGCTTACTATCGTGGGATAATTGCGTTTAGATTCATTATGATTACAGAGTTATTTGATTACTGTTGAACAGAGTTCTGGTTTTTTGTGTGCGTTAATGAATTGCACTGCTATTCTATCTTAGCAAGGATCATATTTACTGTCTTACTCATCTTGCTATCTTTTATAAATCTTTGTTGTTCTATACTTAATTCTGGTTGTTGTTCCATTGGTTTATGGTTCATTCCGATTGACTGTTTCATAGTGTTGGCTGTCGACAGGGTTGAAGTTTAAGAAGATTCGTTGCCTGATTGCGTTAAGTTTATATTTGTTGTTCAATTAATGTTTGTTGTTCCATTCCTATTTATTTTTCATTTCTGATTCATAGGTTCAGATTAACGGAGAGATTGTTTATAGTTGATGTGTACATATAGGAATTACGAATTGTTGTTCCTTTCCAACTCTTGTTATTAGAAGAAGTTCTTCTTAGTTATTTTCATCAGCAAGTAGTTCAAGTTTGATTTCATTTTGATTGCTTAAAGAACAGGACCATCAAATGTAGAGGACATTGGTTACTGCTTCCAAGTTCCCAGATTGATTTCCTTGTCTCAGTTGTGATTTCAGTTGCATCGATTTCTAAGGGAATGAGTTATTGTTACTGTATCCCTGATTGATGTTTTCCAGAGTGGGTAGTTAAGATTTCAGAGTATTTCCATTCATGTTACTGTAATTATATTTATTTACAAGCATCTGTTTACTCTTGTCTCAAGCATACTATACTGCATCTTTCATAGCATTACTCTTAGCTAACTGTAGTCTCAGACAGAGTACACTCTTGAAATAAAAAGTTGCTCCCAGATTGATAATTAATGTAGGATAATTAGGTGTTTGAAAGATACCTTTTATACCTCAACAACCCCCCATGCACGCACCATTATGACAATCATAGCCAATTCATACCCGCCCTGGAAGTCCTATCGACTCCAAGGATTTTTCCCTTCAGAAATACATATGACTACCACCAAGCTGCTCAAAGATACTTTGACCTCAGGCCACTGAATCACCATCATCCATTTTCAACTACCACTCACCAACATGCCTATGTTAAACCCATTATGGTTCGATTAAGGCTTCCTTTTTGTTGACATCAACACCTATTTCCCAAAAAGGAAGTGGTACCTTGGATGACCCCTCCCCATGTAAAGGGGTATCCTCGGGTGGCACTATGGGAGACATCATTGTCCATAGATGTCATCGATCTTCTTGACATTCGACTACAGCACATGCTTTCATGTCACGATGGTATCGTACCTTAAAACCATTGCACTTTGATCAAGATCCATCGAAGACCCGTGCCTTTATAAGCGTCTTTGACAACACTGCTTACACGGGAAGGTCCCAGCTAGTACATATGCATACATTGCACAGTGATATGCCATACCATGATTATGCATATGGGTACCACATTCCACCTATCGTCAAAGAAAAAAAATCCCTAAGGGCGTCAGCAATCGTCATTAGCAACCACCAATATCACTATCATAGTAGTGGCACAGACAACACATGTTTCTGTCAATTTTGTTTAACTAGCCATAGCATCATGAGCATGGGACATGCACGCCTAGTTGAAAATTTTCAAATATGTTGTATATTTTGTCTGCTTGCAGGGGGTCCCTTAGGCCATGGTTATCTTGGAACCGGTGCAAGGTGTTTTCTATTCTACACGTTGGACTAACTCTCTCTCTCTCTCTCTCTCTCTCTACGTACAATACAGAAAAGAAACTATAATGTATTTCGGCTATACATTTCTTCCTAGAACTCACACATTAGGGGAAATCTATTAACACTCAATTAATGTCGAGCCTAAGGATTTACAGGACATGGATACATTATGGAACCATGAAGTATTTAAAGTCTCTAAGGTTTTGAGAACATCAAATTTGAACTAGTCATAAATGCTCAAATGCGTGCTTTTTCCTTCGAAAACAATGCCTTCTGCACGCACTGGAGCCCGATAAGCATGCATTCTTGGAAGTAGAAAAAATTATCTTTCCAGGACCACAAGAAAACAAAGGACAATTTCTCCTTATGTGAAAGCTGCCTAAGGACAACACTAGTGCTCCCTTAGGCATTGTGTGAGCACACAAAAGCATATTTCAGCACACAATGGAATCATGCCCCTCCCTTGGGTCACCATCCATCATGTACCAAGGGAGGGAAGGAGGTTTGAAAGCTCACCTATATAAACCCACAAAGAGATGAATAATGGGTGATCACAAGGTTATGTTGGCCAAATTTTCCCAAGCAACACCAACTATTTGTGTGACCGAAAGAGATGAAGAAGAGGACTCGATTGTTGGCCATTCAACAATCTTAGTCCATTGCAACAGAGAGAGAGAGTTGAACTGTGTTAGAAGGTAGAACTTGAAGGACAAACATCCTTGCATTGGGTCCTAGAGCCACTACCTAGGCCCTTTGGCAAGTGGGTAAGATTTGTTTTCATTCCAAGCATTCAATAAGAAGAAGGCCATCGAGTCGTTGTTTACCTTGTTACTGTTTGGAAATCTCTATATAGCTTATTTTGTGTTTTTAGTTTTAGTTTTTTAACAAAGAAACTTTAGTGTACTACTTAATTTAAGTTTTGTACTTCTGAGCTCCCCCCAGATACTGCCTATTACCTATAGTTTAGAAAGTAGACCACACTCTCTAAACTCATGCGATTTCGCACACCCATGTGTTGAATCCACCACAACATTCATGTACAAGAAAGCACACAAAGGAGGCTTTATGGATAATATATAATCTCATGGACCTTGAGATATTCATGGAGGACCATAGCTTTGTTGTAGCATGCATTAGTTCAAGTTGTTTGAACTTCTGCAATAAGGAAATGGCTGTGTTTTTGGACTATTTGAGCAATAAGTTTAAAGAGAATATTGTGAATGACGAGATTAATTTGTAAATAATGAGAGAGGTTATTTTAAATCACAGGATAGGGAAAAATAACCTCTCTCACTTTTCTCACAGGTCATATCAGTTGGGAGATACAAAGATTTCTTTGAGCCCTATTTTTCAGAAAATAGAGTTTTCGTGTTTTACACATGTTTTTCAAATGTAGGTTCTGGATAGCTGGAGATGGTTTTAAGAAACACAAGAGATTTTTTTCTTTATAACATTCGTATTGACAAAAACCTATTCCCGTTTTGAAAAATACATCATGGATTCGGAGATATAAGCTATGTTCTAAGACATATTTTTCATAAAAAACAGGAAAAATCTGCAAAGTGGTTTTAAATATGAAAGGTGAGATGGATTGTGTTCCTCATTAGTTTGATGAGGTCCATAATGTGAATAGGGGTTCATGGCATGTCGAATACCAATTCAAAGACCTCCAAGGATAGTTAGAGCTAATCCATGAGGAGATGGAGAAGAAAAGCCTAAAAATGACAGTAGTTGAGGAGCCAATAGCTCAACTCATCATCAATGAGGAAGAAACACCTCAAGAATCATAGTGTGAGCTGGTTTATTATTTAAAGGTCAATGGAATCTTGGAAATAGTTACATGAGATTGTCTGATTAGCAGCCTATCAAGTGAAATTTTTTGATAACATTTTTGTGCGTCTGCCGGGAGTTTGAAGATATACATCTCCCGAAATTTTGAAGCTGAACTCTTGAAGGTAGCAGGAGCTCAGAAAGTTGTTTGAGGCTGCAAATCTACCTTGGTGACTCCATTGTTGAATAATTCAGAATTTCATAGATTCATGGTGATTCCACTGGACATATGAAGAACTCAGATGCTTCCATTCTTGTTTCAAGGTATGGATGTATAGATTTTTCAAAAATTTATGGCTTCCCAAATCCTTTTCCCAAAGATGCATATTTTTTAAGAAATCGTCCAAAATTCAATGGGGAAGATTTGAGTTTGACTTTGAAGCATATATCAGATTTCCGTGACTTTACTAAGTTTCTTAGAGTCAGACATGAAGATGTTTGCATTATAATGTTCTATGATTCATTTCAAGGGAAATGTAAACAGTGGATTGAAAGCTTTCTTGCTAGATCTATTAAATCATTTGCATATTTTTGGCTTATGTTTTTGGAAGAATGGATAGACAGAACAGAGTTAGAGGTAGAATCTCCTTCAATTCAAGGTTTTAAAAAATGGAATGATGATCATACTAAGGATGAAGTAAATGAAAAATTTTCTTTGTCCTTGTCTTCTTATCTAAATTTATTGGAGTGCAAGTCAAAAGATAAGATTCAATTTTTGGATGAAGTTGCTAAGAACATTGAGAAAGACATTGAAGTTTTAGAAGGTAAAATTAAATCCTATAGGCTTCATGATCAAGATCAGTCTTTTCAAAAAAATTTAATGCCAGAAAAGAAAGAGAGGGTGTTGCTACCTTTCTCTTTTGAGATTGAGGAAGAATACCCTTATTTTGAAACTCAGTCTAAAAATTAGTTTGATAGCACACAACTGAAATCATGTGTGGATGAGAAAAGCATAAATGAGTTGTCCAAAGCTGCAGAATTCCTTGAGAATCATCAAACATATTATGTCTTCTATGATCCTATAGTTGACTACATGGAAGAGTTATATAGCCCAGATTTCCAGTTATATTTTCATTATGAGGATCAGATAAATTTTATGTTACCTTGGTCATTTTAGTATCATGCATAAATTTCGTTCAAGTGCAATCAAGAGGTTCAAGTGTTAGATTGGATCAATGACTGGCTTCATTAGAAGTTTCATGTTGCTTGAATTAAAAATGGAGATTGCAACTGTTAGGGTAGGTAGGAGTCTGTGAATAAACTCAAAGTTGACTGAGCATATTTTGAGTAGGTACAAATTCATTTTTCCAGCAGTAATCATCAAGCTTGAGCCCGAGGAGAAGTCCATAAGAGCTTGGTGAAGTTTTCATAAATTTCATAATTTTTATTTCTAAGAAGATGGATGGCACTGGAACTACAAGTTCATTGGTGTACCATAGGGGCACACCATCCCAAGTGGAGCCACTGTTATCACTCATAATTTTTGAAACATCATTTGACAAATTCTTAGAGGTTCATGTGTCAAAGGTAGGGTCATAGAATTCATTTTTCATTACTTGGTCAAGGAAAATTTCTAATTTTTCTTATTTAACCTATCCTAGGTTTCAATACCACCCTCATTTCATCTCAAAACCATCTCCATATAGGTCACATCATGTTCCATCAGTCAACATTCGCTAACATATTTGATTTCCCAAGCTTAAAAATCTGAAAAAGGTCATTTTATCCAAGAATCTATACTTTCGTAGCATATTCAATGTAAAATAGGCAGAAAATGCTATGAAACTATTGCTAGTTTCGTAGTGAATATGAAGCATTTCTTTTCTTTCTGACTTTGAGCAGTCAAATTCAAGGGCGGTTTCTGGGAAAAAAAGAAGTATTTTAAGAACCTAAGAGAGGTTATTTTCAAGCACATATCAAATAAAAATAAACTCTTTCACTTTTCTCAGAGGTGCTACATATTGGAAGATACAGGGATGTCTTTCAGCCCTATTTTCAGAATGCAAAATTTTCTTCTTTTATACATGTTTTTAGAATGCATATTCTACACATCTCGAAATGGTTTTCAAAAAAACAAGATATTTTTTTCTTCAAGACATATTGACCTACAAAAACCTCCATCAGTTTTGTAATATCTATCCAGGATAGGGAGATAAGAGCTCAGCTCTGAACCCTATGTTTTCAGAAAAAGCAAAGTCATTTTAATTCAAATGTATACAACCATGTATGAGGTCATCATTAATATTTTGGCATGTGTGTGTCATGATTTAAGAATGAGCTATCATTTAAAACAAAAACCCCTATCCTAAGCTGCTATTTGTCTCTCAACATTCATTATTTCATGTGAAATATCGCAATGTCACTTTTTGAGAGCTGCTTCATCACACCAAGCAACTTGTTGTCCAATTTGGCTTTCCAAGTGTCACCTTTTTAAGAGGGAAGCTTGGCTATAAAAGGAGATGGTCATGTACAATAAAGCACACAAAGGAGGCTCTATGGATAATATAGAAGCTCATGGACCTTGAGCTATTCATGGAGGACCCTATCTTTGCTGAAGCATGCATCAGTTCAAGTTGTTTGAATTTCTACAAGAAGGAAATGGCTGTGTTTTTGGATAGTTTGAGAAGTACTTTTAAAGAGAATATTGTGAATGAAAAGAGATGAATTTGGAAATAATGAGAGAGTTTATTTTCAAGAACATTACAAGGAAAAATAACCTCTCTCACTTTTCTCACAGGTGCTATCAGTTGGGAGATACAAGGATTTATTTGAGCCCTATTTTCAAAAAACAAAGTTTTCATGTTTTACACATGTTTTTCAAATGCAGGTTTTAGATAGTTGGAGATGGTTTTCAAAAAACCAAGAGAGGATTATCTTTATAAAATTATTATTGACAAAAAATTCCTCCAGGTTTGAAAAATACATCATGGATTCAGAGATATAAGCTCTGTTCTAAGACCTATTTTTCAGAAAAAACAAGAAAAATCTGTAAAGTAGTTTTAAATATGAAAGGTGAGATGGATTGTGTTCCTCATTAGTTTGATGAGGTCCATAAAGTGTAGAGGGGTTCATGGCATGTTTAATACCAAGTCATATACCTCCAAGAGCAACTATAACTAATCCATGAGGAGCTAGAGAAGAAAGGCCTAAAAATGACAGTAGCTAAAGAGCCAATAGCTCAACTCATCATCAATGAGGAAGAAACGTCTCAAGAATCATAGTGCGAGTTGGTTTATTATTTTAAAGTTCAATGGCACCTTGGAAACAAGTCTTTTATAGTTGTAGGACACATTTTTCAAGCTAGACAAAAATCTGGAAATTTCACTGTTTTCAGCAGTCTCGTAGCGTTCCTAGGCTTGAAGACTAGGAAAATGCTACGAAACTATTGTAGCCTTATGTTTTATTTTTGAACCATTTTGAGAAGCTTAAAAAGGGTTAAAATGATATGGTAGAGGCATATAACAATGATGAAGACAATACCAAAATAAAGAGACAGAAAAGTTTATGGAAAAAGGCATTTTTGTAATGCTACGAAACTGCCATACTTTCGTAGCATACTGTTTTGAAGCTATATGAGCAGGATTTTGTGTACTTTTGGATAGTTGGAAACTTTATAAGGTTCAAGGGATTTTTCCAGCAGTCATCCAAGACTTAAATACCATGAAATGAATACAAACTACCAGCCAAATCATTTGTTGAAGATGAAGACCAGTTTACCTAAAAAATAGGGTTTGTTTCCAGTTTTAGAGGAGGTCAATTAAGAGGCCATGTAGTGATGAGTCCCATGACACCCTATTTGAAACCAAATTCTCCTATAAAATAGATTTTTTTCAAGACAACGTGGATAAAACTTCTTACAACGTTAAAAAATAAATAATTTCATGATCAAATCCTTCATTTGCTACGTTGAAGTGAAAATTTGGTCCAAAACTTTGACAATGTTTGAGCTCATCACTTCCTAAGTGCAGCACCTGAACTACCATTTATTCTGATTCATAAATGGATGAAAACTGATCAAAAACCTTTGTATATTTCCTTTATTTTGTAATGAAAGCATAAATTCCATGTAGATATCAAAAAAATTCCAAAAATATTACCTTGAATAAATACTAGTTTTGATGCTCATGTTGCGCGCAACACATGTGGGTAGCAATGCCAATTTTCCTTTTTACTAGTTTTCACTTCCTCGACTCCCTATACCAACGATTCTAGCTTGTTTCTATTCTTATTTTCCCTAGCTTCCTTGGATTCAACAAACTTTCTCTTCATAAACCTAACTCTCGTCTTTAAAACTAGGTTTTGCACTACAAACTCTTCACCTGCCTATGCAAAGGCAAAGTACATTTCAATTGGTGTTTTTCTTTTGAAAGTGTAACGAAAACATCATCCACCTCTGAAAACAATATCATATTTTCCCTATTGTATTTTTATTTAATATGGTCAACCTGAATTTGCACACCTTCTATCTCATCTAGTAGCTCCTCATGTCTCTTTTGTTCATTTACAGTCACATGTTCCATAGTTTCCTTCTCCTGCTCTTGTACCTTATAAATAAACCTAGTCTTATGTCACCCTGTATAATGAAAGGGCTCATTCATCTCCTTTAGGTGAATCACCATTTTCCCCTTTCCTTTGACATCATATGTTATTATTTCTTGTGGCACTATAGGTCTGATTTGATTTTTTTCTTTCTGCAAATAAGCTATGGTCACATTTGTTTTATCCTGTTGATCCTTTAATTCTATGATTTGATGATATTTTTCATCACTCTAATTAAGATTAGAAATTTCATCTACGGCCTCCTTCAACTTATTCTTAATCCTCATGAAAGTAAACTTCCCTTCATCAACCTTTTCTTCCTGCACTGTCTTTCCTCCTTGAGTTTGCAACTATGTGGATGATGACCTTGTGACCTTGGATAAAGGTATTTCTGCTTTATTGACCTCTTCCTTACTTACCTTTAGTTTTTCCTTCATTTTATTAAAATTTTGTGTGGCTTCAACCACGGGTAAGCTTTCATTAATTTGAACTGTATTTCCTAGAATAACCTTCTTCAAATGTCTATTCTCTTGTTGTAGTTGTGCTATAACCAAGTGCGCTTCCTTTAACTGATTTTTTGACTCCTTTGTTGGATTATCTTTCTCATTATTAGAACATGTCTTATTTTTAATTCCCTGTGGTTCAGCAAGCTCTCCAACTAATTTCTCCAAGGGTAACTTTTTAGCAGCTGCATTTGTGAGTTTCCTTCTTGGCACTAGAATCTTTACTACTTCAAGTGAAAACTATAATTTCCTGCCCTTTTTCTTTGGTGATGACTCAACTAAAACTGGCATATTTTTCTTGATGGAACTCTTTAGAGGTGAAGAAGTAGTTTTAGTAGTGAATGGATTACCTTTGTGAATTTATGGACTTACAATAGATGGAAATGTGAACTTGGATGAGCTTAGGAAATCTAGCCATAATTGTCTCTTTTTTTCTAGCTCCTCTAATATCAACAATTTTATCAATGAAAAATGAAACAAACATGAATCAACCATACCATTTTTAATTATTACTCCCCAAACCATCTTGCCCAAACTTCTGAAAAGGAAAAAGGGAAAATTTAGGGTATTTTTATAAGTGAAATGCATGATAAACCTGAAGTGGTATTGATAAGCCCTGGTATATCTTCCCTCACAGGTGAAGTATTTTTGAATGACTTTGAGAAGATTTTTGAAATTCTCCGACAAATGGTCACTAGATACTATACCACCAAAATCCTAACTTTTGTACTTTGGTTTCATGAAATATTTATAATTTTCTACTCGAAAGGCATCCATTTGAACCATTTATCCCCCTCCAACGGTATTTCTTTGGTTGATGCTATAGTAGAATCTGAAAGAACAAACTTCAGTTTACCAACCTTTAAATTATCACCATCAAAATTCAAGGCAAACTCTTTAGTCACCTCCATATGATACCCTTGTATCTTTTCACAGAACTTATGACAACTTGTATGTTCAAAGGCTACCCTGATGGCAAGGTCTGAGTTGATGAGTGAGAGGTCATGCGGTTCAAATCTTACAATTTCTCCTCCTTTTTATTCCTCATCATTAAAACAAGTTTCTAATAGTAAACTTTTTGCGCTAGGGTTTTAATGCTTTATCAAAATTTTATACATCAAGGCCTGAGAATTTTTTTTTATTTGAGCCTTCAATGACTAAAACAATAACTATAATTCACAACAAGTGAATCTAAATGAAAGGATAAAATACTATGTTTCAGTATGTGTGTAGCACTTAACCCAACCATAGCACCTTAAGCTCAACGATACAGGTAAGAAAACTTTAAGATACCAAGCACAACTCAAAATTATGAAAACCTATTCTCACCATGTATATTTGCAAATTGAATCAAATGGAGGCTAAGATACTTTGAATTTAAATACTTCTGGATAGGTAAAAAAATGAAAAAGAGGTATGTTTCTTAGCACATCACCTTGTGTGCTCAACGCTGAGGGAAGGAAGAAAAAAGGGGGCAGAGGAATGACCAATTTGAATTTTACAAGACAATAAATTTTTATAATCTTACATAGTATATTTGAAGTGAAAAGACCAAGCTTCTAGGGTCCTTTGATCAATCAAAGAGGAAAATAAATGCAGGCCTATGTATGAGCGCAACACCTTTTACACAGAAATTTCAGGCTTTGAAAACTCAATTTAATCTAACCAATTGATGTGAGCTCTTCAATTTTTATACGGAAAAGCCTCAAAATTGGTGTACATGCCCGGAAATGGCGATTTTATGAAGAAAATTCATTCTTTGAGAAAAGTGTAGTGTCCTCAACAATTTGTGGACAACACCAGTGATCTCTTTCCACAAGATTTTGGAGAGGGAACTGGCCACAGATTCTAAAGGTAAAGGATGAAATGCATGAAATTCTAATGATTTTTCAAAGAAACCCTCTCTTTATTGGGAAATTATGGTACTTTTTGGATCATCAAATGCTTGATTGCAACGAAAAAAGGATATTTCCAAATTTAGAACTGATCGTTGTACATCTGTTGATGTCATGCAATAAGACAATGTCCTTTACAACTGATCGACATGACTATAACTAATCCTAGTGACAATGACACCCAAAATCACCTATGATGACCAACTCCCGTATGACATGACCCCCTTGATTTTGATAATGACTCATTATATCTATGATTTTCAAAATTTTAAATGACAACTTCATAGGGATCTTGAAAATTGCAAGAATCCTTGTGATACACATATTTACAATGTTTTGACCATCTTTGAAACTTTTTGTACAAATACAATTTAGACTATAATACCTAGTAAATTTATAGGCTAAAATTTACAAGTAGATTTCCAAAACAAATAGATATACATACAGACTTTTATTACCTATATTATAGTACCCTAACAATGGCTCCAATGGGGATGACATCGTCCCTGTGTGGTGTCAAGAACACTTTAGACTAGTAACCTTATCCATTGGGTGCTTATTTGACTCTTAATCTACTGAAACTAACTTGATTGACTAAAACTTTATTACATATAGCAACAACTCATTAGAAACTCAGGGCCTTCACTCTGGGCTTCAATTTCTTATGGTGGCCACCCACACCTACAATATTTGAAAAAATAAAATGGTATAAATAGTGATACTTTTGAAACTAGCTGAAATTTAGGAAAAATATTGTTTGAGTATCCTGCCATTGACAGACCCTCTGGCAAGTTATTCCCATATTATATCCTTCAACATAAATTCATTGGTCCCATGGAAAGCTTCAATCTTGTAAGGCCCATTCCACAAACTTTCAAACTTTCCATGTTTTCCTTTTTCCTCATTTCTAGCATCCCATTTTAACACAAGGTCATTAAGCAGAAAATAATCAGCTTTCACCATACTGTTATGAATCCTTTTGACCTTATCCTAGATTAGTTGAGTGTTGTTATATACCTCTTCTCTATTTTGCTGCAACTGTATCATTTTATTTATTCTTCTTTGTACATCATTGGGTTCATTGGACTACTTCTTCTTCATTGTATTGAGCAGCCATGAAATTTATATCTAAGGCATGTAAATTTGATTGGGCCATAAATTTGGCTAATCCATGACCTTTAATAATTATTGTAGGCCTAATATCAATATCATATTCCAAAATAAAAACTACCTACTTACCTCTGTTTCTTATTCGGTCAGCCTGAGTGGGATATCCTCTACCATAGCACTAGGAACAAAAGAAATGATGTGGCAATGAAAAATTACACTCTGAAATATTTTAAAGCTTTCACAAAGGAAAAATCATACTTTTCCATAATATTATATTTCAAAGAATCATACCTTAACCCCCTACTAAAAAATTCTATGGGCTGCTCATAATTATCTCGGTTTTTCTGCATTAGTACTATTACAATAGTGTGTTCCGAGGAAAACGATAAAATCATGAAATATTTGGTGTAGTCCAGACTAACTAGAATAGGTTCATGGGTTAGAGAAGATTTTACCTCATTGAAATATATTTTAGCTTCGAAAATCCTCTTGATCTCGCTATCCTTCCTCAACATATTGGTGATATCTCTTAAAATTTCAGCCAAATTCAGAATAAACCTCCTCATAAAATTAATTATGCCAATGAAATACTACACTTCATTTTTCGTTTCTTGGGATATCAACCTTTTGGATAGCTTCAATTATACTTGAATCAATTCTGATACTTCCTTTGAAAATTATATGTCCAAGTATCTTACCTTCTTCCTACCAAAGAGAGATTTATTTGGGTTCAACGAGATACCATATTTTCTACATTTTTCAAAGACAATTTTCAAGTGCTTCAGATCATCTTCAATAAACATAGAAGACAATATAATATCATTAATGTAAATCCCAATTCCTTCTCATCTGCAAAAGAAATGTACATTGCTCTCGGAAATGTTGCCCCTACATTTATAAGTCTGAAAGGCATCTTCACATACATAAATGTCCCCCATGGTGTTTTGAAGGTTGTTTTTTCCTGATCATCTAGATGCACTAAAATATGGTTACACCCAGAGAAGCCACCAAGCAATGAAACTCTACTAGACCCAACCACCTGCTGTAATATATGATTCATCTTTGGAAAAGGGTAATTGTTTTTTAGAGAAACCTTATTAAGGTTTCAAAAATCCACACATAACCTCATTTCTCTGGTCTTCTTTCTCATTGGTACTAGATTAGACAACAACTTAGAAAATATCACAGATACAATAATATTAGCATTGAAAATATTTCTTGATTAAGGGCAGAAAAATAGTACTATTTATTCTTAGCTTCTTCTTGAAAGGTTTATGATCTTCTTTGACAGGGATAAAATGTTGAATCATTCTTTTGTCATAGGCCTTCAAATATTCATACCCCCATGAAAAAACATCGGAATATTCCCTCAACATATCAATGTATTTTTTTTTCTTCTAGAGGCAAGGACTTGGAAAGTTTTACAATATTTGGTTTTTCTTGAGTCCATATATTACAGTCCTCAACCTCATATCCACAAATCTCTATTTTAGGTTTGTGAGCCACATCATTAAAATAAAATAACTCCTCTAATGGAACCAAACCTCTGGGAATCACATTGTCCTTTAGCTACAAAATTCAATATCTGGTACATGCTTATCAGAGCTCCCACTTATATGATTTAACTGAATTTCTCCTTCATCGTCATCAAGACTAGTTTCCCCACCAATATGCAGGTTTTCAAACTCTTCCTTTAATTGCAGAAAATTATCTAATTGTTTTTCATTGTCAAACACTTGCCATTGTATAATGTTTTCAGGGACAACAAGCCTATTTTTTATCTCAATTTCAAGCTTATTACTCAACCAAAAATTCATCTTACATGTACTTATTGAGGCATCCAATTCATCAGCAAATACATTTTAATCTCTAGGAATTAAAGACAACTGATACTCTAGAAAACATTGTAGAAAATATAAAACAACATTCTTGTATGCCCTCATCCTGGGGTGTTTAGCTGAATGCTCACCTTTAATTTGCTTGATAATGAGTTTTGAGTCTCCATGAAATGAAATCCTTTTATCTCTTTCCCTTTCCAACAACTAAAGTCCTAATAATAGCACTTCATATTCAACAATATTATTTGTAATTTGGAAAGCAATTTTATAGGAATAATTTTGTGATCTAGTTCTCTTTTTGTTTGCAATCCATATAACAGCTCATGCTCCTTCCATGTTAACTGGCCCATCAAATTCCATATTCCATAAAACTTCTTCATCATTTTCATCTTCTATTTCAGCCTTTAATTTCACATCCCCTTCGTTTTCTGATTTATTGTCCATGCCTTGAATGTCTTCATCCAAACATATGTCATGATGCAGAATGAAAGAATCCATGTATGAATGTACATAATATATTGGATAATTAATGGGTTTGTCCTAATTTCTTACCATATATTTCATAAGAGTCTCCCTGTACAATCTCCTTTGCTGCCTGAAAATGAGAATAGTTGCATATGGCATGTCCATTTTCAATGTGCATTGCAACTTCTCTCCCTAAGACCTTGATAAGAGAATTCCATATTTGGGAGTTATATCAGCCATGATAACATCCATCACTATGATTTTTTCTGGGATTTGGGTAAGGGTCACACACAAATCCATGATCAAACCTAAACATTTTCCTCTTCTTGAATCAAAAGAGAAGAGGTATTTATATGGTCTTGTTATATATCATCTGAGTTTCTCCATAATCACCTTTGGAATGAGATTATGTGAAGTACTTCAATCCAACATGGCATTGTGCAAAATGAAATCATGAGTCTTAAGACTAACATAAAATGGTGGCACATTACCATTGTGAAATTCCCTCAAATTTTGGTCCAGTATATGTTCCTTCTTCTATATTTAGTTCCTTTATAACATGACTTCTATACACCTCCCTTTTCATTAATTCAGTCAATGGAACATAAATTTTAACCTTTGACAACTAATTTTCTAGGTTATAAGAAGGTTTTGTTTTGTCTACCTCTTTCACATTTGCATCTTTATTTTGAGGGGTTTCCTTTGTAGGATCAACCTTTGTTTGACTTTTAGAAGGTGTATAGTTTGGATCTTCTTAGGAGGATTTGTTGCAGTTCTTCTATTTCTCTTATTATATTTTTTATGCACTTCCATAATAACATTTTGATAACCCTTTTTGTAATCCTCGGATTCTGCAGACATGAATTCTGGTTGTGACAACAAGAACAAATCATGTTCATCTTTTATTAACAAAATTTCATATGCTTCTCCTTCACCAAAAATATTTATATAATCCTCTTCTTTCTATTTTGTTGTCTCATGTTCTTCCTCGACATAATTTTTCATGAAAAGGAGGTCTAATTTGTTGTTGAACCACTTTTTTTATGGGCTCTCTTTTCTTTATTTAGGGTTTTTTCCTTCTAAAATTTGGATTCCTGATCTGAGGAACTCCTTATGGTTCTCTTGGTGTAATATCCCAAAACCGAGACAACTCAGCAAGCTTGCAATAAAAACGAAGTTCCAGCCACATATGCAATAAAATAGTGAAATGAACTCTTGTATCTTATATTTTAGTCAATATACAACCTAAATCCAAGAATAGAGCTGAAACAAATCAAACTAGGCGGGTTAAACAAATCTCCCACACATAGGATTGCCAAAATGTGCTAAAACCCCAAACACTACAACACAAGAAATACTGCATAAAAATGACTGCGCAGTCTAAGAGAGGGTTTACACATAAAAATGACAGTGAAAAATATATCTGCAATTATGTTAGACAATATGCTCAGAAAATGAGATCTAGTCTCCTTCATACAAAATGCAAGATAACCCGGCAAGGGTTTCTTGTCAAACACTCTGCATACAAAATGTGATATTTAGAAATTCATTGAATCATCACTGCAACACTGAAGCACAAGAGTGTACAAGGCTGGAAGGATGTCTTATCTGATGTATATCCCTCAAGGGCTTCCTCCCATGAAAATATGAACCTCTCAATCACAAGGAAACACTGCAACGGAGCCACCAAACCATGCACTGAGTATTGCCTCCAAAATAAAGCATTCCCTAGCTCGAACAATGCTGGGAATGTATGGGAAATATGTGGTCTAATACCACAGATCTGAAATCAGCATTGTATCTCTCCAAGCAGATCCCTCAAGTGAATGAAACCTTCCTCCAATGAGAAACTAGCTCCGAAACCAGGATTCCAATCCCTTCCACTGTTGCACCCTGCAACACTGCACAATCTCCAGAAAAAATTGTGCTGACGAAGTAGGATAAAGCTTGGCATAAAAAAATGATGTGGAATTATGAATAAAAACTCTCCCAATGAGGCTCCTCAAAGGAAAGAGGTGGGATTCCCACTCGGGAACACCCGGTGCTAAACAACACTGCTACCCTGCTAAACAGCAAGAGGAAGCAAAAGTCTGAGCAAACATGAATAATAATATAAGACATGAAGAATAATGCTTCCATCCTCTTCCTTTTATAAAACATGATTTTTCTTGCCCTTGGCTCCACTCAATTAGGTCATCTCTATCCAAATATACATCTCCCTACGAAACTGTGTTATTCCTCCTTGGATTCCTCCTCCTCTACCATTGTGTTGTTGACTTAGTCAAAGTGGACTGAATCAACTAGATTTTATCCCTGTTCACACATGGGGGTGTTTTATTAAGCTAGTAAGGGTGTCTCATTTCACATTTGAAGTGTTTTATCCCTCCTTAGGAGACTTATGGGCTTTTCTACCCATTTATTCACTGGCTAGAGCTACTGCTAACTCTAATGTTCCATTTAGCTTTGAGATTAAAATTTTGGAACATTACAGTCCTCCCCTCCAAAATATTTTCTTGTCCTCAAGAAAATGTATAGGGAGAGAAAAATTTCTCCCCTCCTCCTCATGTGGCCTCCCATCTATAGCCTCCATCACTGCATCAAAAGATTATGCAAATAAACTGTCATCCAATGTCTCCTCCCAAGTGTGCCAAACCAAATGGTCTACATCAATCAAAGGTGGAAAGTATGAATGGAAACTTGCTTGTTGTCTCATGGCCTCCACAAAGTAGGAGTGATGACCAACACGGTGAATGAGTGCCTCCCTCACCCATGTTATCATCTAGATGAAGTGAGTCACCCTCCAACATGGAAACTCATGAAGAATCTCCTCCACCTTTGGCTTCTGAAATGTAGGTGGGCTAAATAACTAAACACGATAGGCAAGAGGGCCTATCCGAAACTTTCCTCCTCTCCACTTATGATAAGTGTAGAGGGCATGATGATCTTGGGCTACAACATTATTGCCCTCCAATGGCAAGAAGAAGATTGAGTCTCCAAGGACTCTTCCTCCAAAATCATGAGACATGCCAACCCAAAACATTCCATCCAAGATGAATGGCACATCATCACCATTTGGCATCCAAATCAGAAAAATGTTGAAATTTAGGTGCAATTTTGGATGGTACCAAAGGTTATCCAAGTGGATATTACGCAGTCTTCCCAACAGCTGTTTGAGAATGTCATGTGGCAAGTGGTTCTGCAACAAGTTACAAGCTGTATATGTTTGTTCTTCCAACATGGGGAAGTAAGAATCAATGTCTATCAGCTGTACATAGATAAAATAACAATACACCTTCCCAAACTCATGTATAGATGGGCTACTATCATCATAAACATTGGCCCTAAAGTGACCATGAAACCCAAAAATACTCTTTCTCTCTTAAGGAGCAATGCACTGCTCAAACATGGTGAGAAATTACAAATACTCAATGTTGTAATCAACAAGTACAAAAATGCATTCCCTACCATACACAGTGAGTTGGATGAAAGTGAGGACCATTAATAAGTCCTCCCATGAGAATCTTCTCATAAAAATATGCAAGAAGAAGGGATACATCCTCTCCTTGGAATATTCCATCCATAAGAACATACTCCTATGTGACAGTGCTATAGGCCTTTGTAATTAGGCTCCATGACTTCTCTCTTTGACATTCCATATGCCAAAGTCATCCACCATCATGCTGCTATGTGAGAAGATCTTCTTCCTACATGGAAGTCTTTCATGATCCTTCAATGCTGAAGGGTATCCTCCTTGCACCATGAATGTGCCTTCCTTCTTTCTGGAAATATCATGAAAAATATGGGAAGAATGCTGCCCATACTCTCCCAAGTGCAACCGCAACACCAACTCTTGTTGCTCCCTCATCTCTCCCTCATACAAGCCATGAATTAAGATCATGATGGTAAACTTGTATGATGCCCCATACAAATAAGTCTTCTACTTCTCTATCATATGGGTGCCATGCCATCCAATTGGTTTTTCTCTCCATACAAAGCTTCCCTTGAGCAAAAACATATCAGCAATACATGGAAGCAAGGTACAGTAAAAACAAGTTTCCAAATGACAACCAGAGAGTGAATCATAGTTCCACTCATGGAAACAGTGCAGTGCATCCTTTGCCTGCATCAAAATAATAAATAAAAAGTGATTTACCATCCACTTGTTTGCTGCCACAGTCATCTCATAAAATGAAAACATGAAGTTACAATATGGTGTCAATGGTGTGCACCAAGAGTCATGTGGCTTCCCCCAAAAACCATCAAAGAGATAGCCAAATTCAATGCTACAAGTAGCTGCAAGTACATCATCATACAATATGAAAGAAGAGATATTTCTTCTTGTTACATCATGCTGCTCAAATAAGGAAAAGAAGTACAATACAAAACATGAAATGATACCTCCTCCATCATGTACTTGAGATCTTGAGTTGAAATGGATCAACTGGAAATTCTCCCTCACTCCCACTGAGTAGGAAGGTGGTTGTGACATCCTCTCTATCACCATCCAGGCTATGCATCTCTCCATATGTTGAAATATGTCATGCTGAAGGCCCTCCCAAGTGAACTCCTCCATCAAATGGAAATATGCATCAAAGTGCATAGAAGAGAAGTCCTCATGTGCTGCATGTAGCAGCTTCTCCCTGAGACTATAAGATCTATTTAAAAAGATCCTACCATAGGAATAGATGACCGCATCATCCACCATGTACCTATCATCTCAATTCAGGTCATCAAGAATCATGCATGCACCAAGATCCTTGGAGTACTCTACCAAGAGCTGAGATCTCTAATAAGGATCAATCCTCCTAAGAGACAGCACTGGTTATCTGGCATGTGAAGCTCTCCTCATTCTGCTGCCTGCTACTTTGACATCCCCCATGCCAGAGTCTTCCTCCAAACTCTTCACCTCTCCAAAATCCAAGAGTGGTGAATCCAAAGACAAGATGTCTTTCATCAACTCTAGATCAGGTGGCCTCCCCAATGGAATGCCTCCATGTAGTGAGACATCAATGTCAAGAGTGGACTATACATATGGTTGGGTAACCTTGCCCTTGCCTTCACAGTGCAATACAATCTGCCTCCTCTTTGCATTAGCTTTTTGAAATAGAAAAGGGTGTGTGCCTCTCATCACATGATGATGCTCTTCATCCCTACCTCCTCCATCTAGTTGCAATGCTACACAATCATGTTGCTCACTGATTGTGCTTGGAACTCCATGTATGACATCCTGGGGACTTCCTTGCAAAGATGCAAGAATCCCTCCTATTGGAGCATGTGCTCCTACTTCCTCTGCATGAGGTACTGGATGTGCTCTAGATGTGACAGTGTTGTTGCCCTCATCTTCATCCATATGTATGGGAAACATCTCAATAGTTGGACCCTCCTGTGGAAAGGAGATCCCCATGCCCTCTTGTTCAAGAATATGAACTGGAGGTCTTGCTCCCGGAAATGTGTCAGCTCTCCCATGAGTTTCTATAGTGAAGTGTCCTTCATTACATGCAAGGGTTTTGTTTTCTCAATTTTTCCTTGCTCATGTGCCTTAGGAAGTTTTTCACCAAACCTTCCCATCAAAGTTTCTATGAATCTTGCATAAGAGGAAGTGTTTGCATTTTTTAAAGAACAATATTCAAAAATCCACCATGCATGAGCCTTACCTTTGAAATGCAACGCTGCAACTCTGATGGCTTCATCTTCAAAAATATGGTGCAGCTACAAATAGGAGTCTAGCTCCTTCACCCAAGCTCTAGTTGCATGTAGGTGATCTGGAAAAAGTAGATAGACGAAATCTACTTGCATCCTGCTACTTGCTCTTCTCCATATGGATCTCGAAAAACCCTTGGAAATTAGTATGATCTCTAAACCTCTCAGTTTGAGATTCATACTCCCGCAAAAAATCACTAAGAGTTCTCCTCTTAGGAATTATTCCTCCTCCCATACATCTCAAGATAGATCTAGGCACTTCACTGCATTGTGCATCATGGTGTGTAGCTACATGCTCCCACTCACCAAGTGCAAATATAGATTCAACTCTAGATTCAAACTTGTTTGGAGATCCCATCTCCAATATCAACTTCTTCAGCTCTCCTTGAAAGCTCTGCATAGATTTTGGAAGAATATTTGTAAGCTTTTGTTCCTTTCTTCCTTCACTTCCTCTAAAATTTATGGCCTGAGATCCACAAGCTGAGCCAAGATTATGCTTTGATACCACTGTAATATCCCAAAATTGGGACAGCTCAGCAAGCTTGCACTAAAAACACATTTCCAGCCACATATTCAATAAAATAGTGAAATTAAATCTTGGATCCTATATTTTAGTCAATATACAACCCAAATCCAAGAATAGAGCTGAAACAAATCAAACTAGGTGGGTTAAACAAATCTCCCACACCTAGGATTTCCAAAATGTGCTAAAACCCCAAACACTGCAACACAAGAAATACTGCATAAAAGTGAATGCGTGGTCTAAGATAGGGTTTACACATAAAATTGACAGAGACAAATATATCTTCAATTATATTAGACAATATGCTCAGAAAATGAGATCTAGTCTCCTTCATACAAAATGCAAGATAACCCAGCAAGGGTTTCTTGTCAAACACTCTGCATACAAAATGTGATATTCAGAAATTCACTGAATCATAACTGAAACACTAAAGAAAAAGAGTGTACAAGGCTGGAAAGATGTCTGATCTTATGTATATCCCTCAAGGGCTTCCTCCCATGAAAGGATTAACCTCTCAATCACAAGGAAACTATGCAACGGAGCCACCAAACCATGCACTAAGTACTGCCTCCAAAATAACACATTACCTAGCTGGAACAGCGCTGGGAATGTATGGGAAATGTGTGTTCTGATACCACAGATCTGAAATCATCTATGGAGCTCTCCAAGTAGGTCCCTCAAGTGAAGGAAACCTTCCTCCAATGAGAAACTAGCTCAGAAACCGGGATTCCAATCCCTTCCACTGCTGCACCCTGCAACACTGCACAATCTCCGGCAAAAAATATGCTGATGAAGTAGGTTGAATCTTGGCCTGAAAACCTGATGTGGAATTATGAATACAAACTCTCCCAATGAGACTCCTCAAAGGAAAGAGGTGGGATTCCCGCTCAGGAACACCCGGTGCTAAACAACACTGTTACCCTACTAAATAGCAAGAGGAAGCAAAAGTCTGAGAAGACATGAATAATAATCTAAGACATGAAGAATAATGTTTCCATCCTCTTCCTTATATAAAACATGAGTTTTATTGCCCTTGGCCCCACTCAATTAGGTCATCTCTATCCAAAGGTACATATCCCTCCAAAACTGTGTTATTCCTCCTTGGATTCCTCCTCCTCTACAACTGCGCTATTGACTTAGTCAAAGTGGACTGAATCAACTAGATTTTATCCCTATTCACACATGGAGGTGTTTTATTAAGCTAGTAAGGGTGTCCCCTTTCACATTTGGAGTGTTTTTATCCCTCCTTAGGAGACTTATGGGCTTTTCTACCCATTTATTCACCGACTAGAGTTGCTGCTAACTCTAATGTTCCATTTAGCTTTGAGATTAAAATTTGGAACATGACACTTGGTGTAACTCTATCTATCAAATTCATTCTTTCCATCATCATATCCATAGTTTTAACCAAAGTGTCCAGTTTTTAATTTGATGATGAAGAAGGCTCTTCTTTAATAGCCAGTGATTTCTCAGTCCTCAACTTAGCTTTCTTAGCCAACAGATTGGCCTCTACACTAACATCATTTCTTTACATATCCTATAAGGTAGATGGGTTTATTTCTCTCAACTGATGAGCCATGTCAGCATGAATAACATCTGGATATGGAATTAAGGGAAACCTGGGTGGAGGTTTTATTTCTACTGGAATAGAATTATAAATATTGTTGAATCTATCTTAATAATATTGAATGGAATCTCTTGGAGATATCTTTAAACCCTCATATTATGCAACAATATGAAGTGGATTCTATTAAACCTCCCAACAAGAAGGGAAAACTTGATGAAATTGTTGTAAATTAGCAATACTGCCTATTGTCAATCCCTTATACCATTTTCTCACTTCACCTGCCAAAAATTGAGCAAACAACCTTATTTGAACTTCATCATCATCAACCTCTTCTAGGTATACAAAATCATTCATCTTATAAATTTGTTTTTTTGATTTAGTGGGATCGGTTCCATCCAATTGGGGTATATGTTGTGCATTATTCAATGGCATATAATTTATTGGTTGTTGCATAATCAAATGGGCATAACAGGCTACAATGATTGGAATATGAGGGGCAGATGAAATTACAGATGTGCCTGATGTTGGGGGTGGCAAAGTTGGTGGAGTTATGATCTCTTCTATTGGTATAAAAGGAGTATGAATCACGGATGTAATAAGGACAATAGAAAAGGGAGGAATCAAAGGGAAGGTCAATGATGGAGTAGAAGAATAAATGATAGTCTTATAAACTATGAATGGTTTTTTAGCAGCCTAATTCTATCGAGTTACTAAAATTTCAAGATTTTAAAATTGTTCTAAGATGTCCTTATAATATTATGAAATAACAGGCTTTTGTACAGAAATATATGATTTCAATTTAGTTTCATCAAATAATGTTTCAGGGACAAATATTTCAAATTTGGTTCTAAAAAGACAATGTTCAAAATGCAAATAAAACTCCATATATTTTACTGTCATAAGGATTTCATGAAGTGAGTGAGATCTTGGCAAAGGTCTATTTCTTGCTTGACTCTCTTCAAAATTATTTTTCTTAATCGACCTTTCAAGATCACTCTCAACCATAGGAGGATTAGGATCTGGATGGGATCTTGTGTAAAACTTTCTCAAAGCCATATTTTGAATAAAAATTGTCACAGATAGTTTAAAACACAACTTTTTGGATGAAGAAATCAACCTAATTTTTTCCTAATTCACTGTCACCCACAGGAACTAGGCTTAAAAATTTTCATTTCACAATTTTATAGGGGTATATTTAGCTTTAGTACCAAGTATGGTCACCATAATGTTAGCACTCCATAATTTTCCTAGGTTGAGGAGGAAACATGCAGAGGTAACCAAAAACCAATTGAAGAATTGGAAACTAGCCCTTCCAATCCCTACAAGGGATCTCTCTATATGGATTTCAATCAATCACAGTATAAGGTTTTAAGCTAGGTATGAAGATCAAGAAATTGGTTTTAAAATTGTGATTGCAGAATGAATGAAGATTCCATTGGGCATTGAATCATAAGGGTGTTCAGTAATCAATCACAGATAGACAGAGAAAGCTTAAAATAGCGCGAGGTAGGAAAATACTTGTATCTTATAGAGATATTTTGTTGTGTATGAGATGAAAAAGAGTTAGGATCAATTAAATATAGATCATACATAGATGAACTCTATACTTAATCTCAAAAAGAAAACATTAATATTGTTTAACAAGCCAAAGCAGAGTACTGCATGTAAATTATACTTAGCATCCTCTTGTAAACAATTTAAGAAGGAGCACCTACGTAAAAATTAAAATAAAAATAGATTTAAAAAAAGGGAAACATCACCATTTGTTTGACACAAGAATATTGAACCAAACTACCTCTATATTGTTGAATTGATTACTTTTGTTTGAACTCCACACCTTACAATAAAAGAAAATTTCTTCCTTTACTTCACAATCAAACCTTTCTTAATTATAAATAATAAAATATATAAAAAATATTGTTCTTGAGTCTAATGAGGTCAAAACCAACCTATTCCCCATTTGGATGGAACTGATCTTATTAAAATAGGCAATAAAATCAAGTAATTTGTAAAATAGGAAAACATATTTGACTTTCATATAAAACTTTAACTATACTCCTAACACATAGAATTTTTTCAAGACAACATGGATGAAGCTTTTTACAATGATAAAACATAAATAATTACATGATCAAAGGCTTCATTTTCTACGCTAAAGTTAAAATTTGGTCCAAAACTTTGATTGTGTTTGAGTGCAACACTTCCTGTGCATAGCACATGACCTGCCATTTATTTGAATTCATAAATGGATGCAAACTAATAAAAAACATTTTTATATGTCCTTTAGTTTGTATTGAAAATATAAATTCCCATTAGATATCAATTTTTTTCCAAAAATGTGACCTTGAAGTAATACTAGTATTGTTGCTCATGTTGTGCGCAACACCTGTGGGTAGCACTGTCAATTTTCCTTTTTACTAGTTATCTCTTCCACAACTACCTCTACAAACAATTCTAGCTTGTTTCTATTCTTATTTTTCCTGGATTCCTTGGCTTTACCAAAATTTCCCTTCATAAACCTAAGTCTCTTCTTTAAAGCTATATTTTTAACATACAAACTCTTGACCTACCTATGCAAAGGAAAATTCCATTTCAATTTATGTTTTTCTTTTGAAAGGGTAACTAAAGCATCATCCACATCTGAAAACAATATCATCTTGTCCCTATGGTATTTTTATTTAATCTGATCAGCCTAAAGTTGCACACCTTCTAGATCCTCTAGTTGATCCTCATATCTCTTTTGTTCATTTACAATCATAGGTTGCGTAGTTTCATTTGCATTCTCTTTTACCTTAGAAATAGACCTATTCTTAGTTATCCTTGTATAATGAATGGGAATTTTCATCTCCTCAAGGTCAATCACCGTTTTCCCATTTCCCTTGACATCAGATGTTACTATTTCTTGTGGCACTGTAGGTTTCATTCGCTTGTTTTATTTCTGCAAATAAGTTATGGTAACCTTTGTTTTATCCATATGATCCTTTAATTCTCTGATTTGTTGATATTTTTCATCGCTCTTCTTAAGCTTAACAATTTCATCTCTGACCTCCTTCAACTTGTTCTTCATCCTCATGAAAGTAAACTTCCCTTCATCAACCTTTTCTTCCTGCACTCTCTTTCCTTCTTGAGTTTGCAACTTTGTGGATGATGATCTTGAGAACATGGATGTAGGTATTTCTGCTTTATTGACCTTGTTCTTAATCACCTTTATTTTTCCCTTCATTTTATCAACAGTTGGTGTGGCTTCAACCACAGGTAATCTTTCATTAATTTGAACTGTATTTTCTAGAATAGTCTTCTTCAAATTTCTATTCTCTTGTTGTAGTTGTGTTATAACCAAGTGAGCTTCCTTTAACTTATTTTCTAGCTCCTTTGTTGGATTATCTTTCTCATTAGTAGCACCAGTCTATTTTTTAATTCCCTTAGGATTAGAAAACTCTCCAATTGATTTCCCCAATGGTAACCTTTTAGAAACTACTTTTTTGAGTTCCCTTCTTAGCACTGGAATCTATACTACTTTTGGTGAAAACTGTAATTTCTTGTCCTTTTTATTTGGTGATGACTCAACTGAAACTGGCATATTTTTCTTGATGGAACTCTTTAGAGGTAAATAAGTATTCTTAGTAGTGGATGGAGTACCTTTGTGACTTGATGGACTTCCGACAGATGGCAATGTGAACTTGGAAGAGATTAGGAAATCTAGCCATAATTGTTTATTTTTCTGAAACTCCTCTAATATCAATAATGTTATCAATGAAAAATGAAACAAACCTGAATAAACCATACCGTTTTTAATTCTTACTCCCTCAACCATATTTCCCATACTTCTGAAAAAAGAAAAAGGGAAAATCCATGGTCTTTTTACCAGTGAAATGCATGATAAGGCTTAAGTGGTATTGATAAGCCCTGGTGTATCTTCCCTCACAAGTGAAGTACTTTTGAATGACTTTGACAAGCTTGCTAAAATTCTCCAACAAATGGTCACTAGGTACTATAGCACCAAACTCCTGAATTTTGTACTCTGGTTTCATGAAATATTTATAATTTTCCAACTCCAAAGGCATCCCTTTAAACCATTTATCCCCCTCCAAAGGTATTTCTGTGTTTGAATCTATAATAGACTGTGACACAACAATCTTCATTTTACCAACCTTTGCATTTTCATCGTCAAAATTCAAGGAAAACTCTTTAGTCACCTCCACATGGTATCCTTGTATCTTTTCACAGAACTTAAGATGACATGTTTGTTTAATGGTTATCCTGATGGAAGGTTCTGAGTTGATGAGTGAGAAGTCTTGTGGTTCAAATAGTATAATTTCTCCTCCTTTTGACTTCCCCGTCATTAAAACAAGTTTTTGATAGTAAAATTTTTGAGGTAGGGTTTTAATGCTTTATCAAAATTTTAGACCTCAAGACCAAGGAAAATTTTAAGGATAGAAATTTATCATAAAATTTAGAAATCTTGGCGAATATTACTAGTCCCTAATATGAAAATTGTAAAAGGCTTGGCAATACGCTTGTAAAAATATTCATATTTTTAATTATTTTGTATAGTGTCTATAAAATTTTGGCGATTTATAAGGTAAAATATTATTATACTATAAAATTTCGACAAATCATATTCTAAAAAATTGGAAATTCACGAATATTGTTTTTTTAAGCATGGAAAATTGGCCCACCTGCAAATATTAGCCCCTAAAATTTTCCCTCAAGACTTGAGAAAAAATGTTTCTTTGAGCCTTCAATGACTAAAACAAAAATTAGAATTCACAATTGGTGACTATAAATGAAAGGATAAAAATACTATGTTTCAGTCTATGCACAACACTTAGCCTGGGCGTAGCACCTTAAACGCTGCGACATAGGGAAGAAAACTTTAATTTACCAAGCACAACTCAAGATTATGAAAACATATTCTGATCATGTATATTTGAAAATTGAATCAAATGGAGGCTAAGACACTTTGAATTTGAAAACTTCCGGATAGGTAATTAGATGAAAAAGAGGTATATTTCTTTGCGCAACACTGAGGGAATTAAGAACAAAGGGGGTAGAGGAATGACCAATTTAAATTTTACAAGACACAATAAATTTTTATAATTTTACACAGCATCTTTGAAGTGGAGATACTAGGCTTCTGAGGTCATTTTATCAATCAAAGAGGAAAATAAATGTAGGATTGTGTATGATTGCAACACTTGTAAGTGCAACACCATTTACACGGGAATTTTGGGCTTTGAAAACTCAATTTAATCTAACCAATTGATATGATATCTTCAATTTGTATACAGGAAATCCTCCAAATTGGTGTACATGCCTTGAAATGGTGATTTTATGAATAAAATTCATTCTTTGAGAAAAGCGCAGTGTCCTCAACAGCCTGTGTACAGCACTAGTGATCTCTTTTCACAAGCTCCTAGAGATGGAAATGGCCACAGATTCTGAAGGTAAAGGATTAAATGCATTCAATTGTAATGAATTTTGCAAATAAACCTGCTCCTTTCTGGGAAATGATGATACTTTTGGGATCATCAAAGGCTTGAGCTCAGCGAAAAAAGGATATTTCCAAATTTAGAAATGATTGTTGTACATCTGTTGATGTCGTGCAATAAGACAATGTCCTTTATAATTGATCGACATGAATATAACTAATCCTACTTATAATTCCACCCAAACTAACCTATTATGACCAACTTCCCTATGACATGACCCCCTTAATCACTACAAGAAAAAATGACATTGGTGAGGGTCAAAAAATGTCACCATTATCTCATTGGTGACGGTCAAAACAACGTTTGTCACCAAAAACTGAACGTCACCAAAGGTGGCATCACTAAAAGTATAGGTGATGTGGTTACATTCAAGGTTTGCCACCAATAATGATTTATAATGATGGATAGTGACCGTCACGATTTTATATGAGTAATGGTGACATACCTTAGCCTCTATCACCAAAAACTGAACGTCACCAAAAATATAGGCATTGTGGTGACATCCAAGGTTCATCACGAATAATTATTATAATGACGGATAGTGATCGTCACCATTTAATTTAAACAACAATGATTTATGGTAATGGACCTTTCATGGCTGTCGCTATTGATGCATATATATGGTGGCGATCATTGACCCTCACCATTTCATATTTTGGCGAGGGTCAAAAAATGTCAACATAATCTCATTGGTGATGGTCAAAAGAGCCGTCGTCACCATTCCATATGAATATCAGGGCATGATGGAAGTGAACCACCAACCTCTTGCGTGTAAAGAAGGTGCTCTTCCATTGAGCTAACACCCTTTAAAGAACTAGACTTTAAAAAAATAAACCTTGAAACTTTATAAATTCTAAATTATACAACTTTCGAGAAATTATAAAACTTTGTAAATTCTTGGAAAATATTTTACTAAACAATAAAAATAACATCGAATTTTCAAGTCCCTACCTAATGGCTATGTTATTAATGAAAATCAGGTGGAGATGAAAATGAAGCGTTGGGAAGTACCAAACATACAAGTAGAATACATTTATTCCATTCTATAAGAAGTCTTAGAAAAAGTTTGAGATTGTAATCTATATGAGCTAATTTAACTATTATGTGTAAAATGTGCATATGCTCCAATGAATAAATCAAGACAGATAAATGTATATTTGTGCTATGAATATTTGCATCCTACACTAATATGGAATAGGTACTTTTAGCCAACTGCAAAGTAATGTACATGTCAAAGACAAAATCAACAAGAGGAAGTTATTTCTATTAATTTTGGGGCACAATTGCTACACTACCTATATTTGAATGTCCCTTGTGTAAATATATTACTATCTTTAAAGCTCTAGCATATTATAGGACCAAAAGAATACTTCCCTATTTAATGCAGAGCTTCTCTTCTATAGGTAGAGAAGATGCCATATCATGTGTAAATATTTTGAGTGACAGATCTGCAGTTTACAGTTATGTTGACCACTGAAAGAACCCATTTATACTGAGACAATTTATAATTTTATGAAGATGTTTAGCCTTGAATAAAAAAATGACTAGTGAGGGAAAATGGGAGTAGACCTTAAAAACGCTTTGAGGTGCTTTCAAAATGATTATGTATATCTCATTGATAATGTTGCCTCTATTTTTCAATATAAAAAATATTTTGGGAACATATTCTGCAAGAATATGGCTTGCATTTAGAAAAATGATATTACAAAGTGGCACAACTTTGAACCCTTTCATAAATTTAATGACCATTTTCATGGCGATTTAAAACAAAAAATTACAACATACTATTTCCTTAATGCAAAAAACCATCATGCATTTTGTAGGAGATAAAAAATACTTAGCATCTTAGTGAATTAAGTTGTCTAGGTGATTAACTATTTTATTCCCATACTCAATCCCTGCCTTTAAGGGGTTCTATATAGCCTTGAAATGCAAGGATACCATTCATTATTGTCTTGATCTTTGTAGGCACTACAAATAGTCTAGGAAACCCAAAAATAACAAGTTGAGCTGCTTAGGTTATAAATGATCTAGTTTCCATAGCTAGGCTCTTTCAACATTTGAATTTATATTTTAGTAGTGAATGTGATAACCAACAAAAAAATGAATCGATGACCATATGTGCACATAAAAGATAGACATCTAGAAGATATATTTCATAGTTCTCTAACTATGGTACAATCTGTTCTTGGCTATGGGGATTGTAGAACATTTGCATGGATGGTTCAACTTGGTTTGAGCTTGTGTCAACTTTTCCAAGAGAAAACACAAGAAGCAGAAAGAGAGAAAAGAGTTGAAAAGGAAAACACATACACACACAGATACAAAGACAACTTGAATGGGGTTTGGTTGGTTGGTAAAACTGGGGTGTTGTTATTCCCCAACCAAGGTTCAAATTCCCCTAAACATGTTTGTCTCCAGAGCTATTTCACCTGGGTAGTTTCAAGTCCTGGACAAATTTTTCTAAATATATATTCTCAATTGCCTTAGTAGGTTCGTCCTTAGTGGGCCTTCTCAATTAGGTAGTTGCAAGTCTTGGGATTTTTTTTATCAATAGATAGTATTAATCGCCCTAGTAGGATGTCCCATGGGAAGGTTCTAGTTACTTTTATTAGATTATCCTCCAAATTCCAAATCCTATACCAGAAATTTCACTGATTATAGGAAAAACAGAAGAATATTTAGTTAAAATGCATCAATTGAATACTGAGACACAAAATCAAGTCAACCTGGGCTTGGATGGGTGGTGAAACAAGGGTGTTTTTGTTCCTCAGCCAGAGTCACATGGGTATGTGCAATTCTTGGGAAAATTTAGCTGATTAGATGTTCTTGACTACCCCTACTAGGCTAGCTCACACGGTTAGGTGCAAGTATTTGGAAAATTTAGTTGAGTAGATATTCTTAATTTCTCCTAATGGACTATCTCACCTGGTTAGGTGAAAGTCCCTGGGAAAATTTGGTTGAATAGATACTCTTACTTAATCAATCCTTAGTGGGCTTTATCACCTAGGTAGGTGCGAGTCTTAAGGTAAATTTAGCTCAATAGATACTCTTAATTGTCACTAATGCACTATCTCACTTGGGTAAGTGAGATTCTAGGGAAATTGTGGTTGAATAAATACTCTTAATCAGCCCCTAGGAGACTGTGGCTTGTCTCACCTGCGGAGGTGCCAAAGATGGGAAAATTTGGCTAAATAGATACTCTCAATCAAAGTTTTTTCATAAAATATTTGAAAAGGTAAAATTAGTATTAAGTGGTGGTCCGCTACATAAGATAATAGGCCATCCTCTATCTTTTTTAGTAGTTAGAATTGGTATTGTTGGTAATAATAGTCATGAGATTATGGTGCACAATAGTAGTGAGTTAGACTTCATACTCTGCTTCTATTAGCATTTATAATTAGTGTAGTTGTAATGGGTTCATACAATGTGTCCATGTGACTACCAATGAAGAATCCAAAAGCACAAGATGCAATAGATGAAAGATTAAAATAAACAGGTGAGAAATACCCTCGAGTTTAGAGTAAACCATAAGGAGGAGGAGAATGGTTATACTTGCAACTACTCATGGATTATATGATGGTGTCCTCTATATTGATTAACTTCCTGAAGCACTTGAAGGAGGAATAATCCCTGTGACTGATGGGAATCAAACTCTTTTTAGGACATACTCAGGCTAACAATTAGACCAACATCTATATTATAGTTGTATTCAATAACACAAGATTGCACCTGGTTACTTCCTTCTTCACATACCCATTTCTAATATAACTTTCTTCAAACCAAAATCGTTTCTAACACAAACTTGCTTCAATCCAAACATTATTTATTAATCAACAAATTAACATAAAACTTCAGCACGTCACACAACCACCACATTATAATGAAAGGGAACAAAGTTATCTGAACAGATAGAAGGAAACATGGAATACACTACCTTCAGTCTCTTGAATTTTTGTACCATGTGTTATGCGGATTAATCCTTCTTGAGGACAAGAGAGATCTCCATAGTATTCTACGAATAGCTAGAAACAAACGCTCATTTGTAAATCATTTTCTCTAGATTATTTGCAATTCATAATTATTATAAACAAAGAAAGAGGAGATTCCCCTACCTTGAAATCCAACATTCGGTGCATTCTTTTATCCAACAGCTCCAAAGGGACTTCTCTAGTAAGTATAGCCTGCAATCAAAGATAGTGAAAAGAATTAAAAGCTCCTGCAACATATAATAACTAAGAACATCTAATCTAACTTAGTGATTGTTACACAGCATTTTGTCACTGTCCCTGCAATCCCCAACTCGCACATTGGAGGGTCTTTTATGTGACCAATAAGCAGTGTCATGCTTTGCAGATACCATCCTTGCATCCCTTTTGATGAAAGCAACATTTTTCTTGTTGACATTTCCCTAAGCAGAGCTGTAAAAATCCCTATTTTAACCTTGGCGCGAGTAGCCCGTTACACCCTCACGCCGACCAGGAAATTTAACACTAAGCCCATACCACTTGGTGCTATGTGCCAGTTAGACACCCGCACCAAGCTGTTTATGGAATTTAAAAAAAAATAGAGGCAGAGGTTCCATTCCAACCACATCGGGGATGAGTCATTGGGAGTGGTTGAACTAAAACAACCACAGACTCCTTCCTTTAGTTAGTAGTTTCCACCTCCCTTGGAACTCTCCTGAAGGATAGGACTCCCTCCCACCTTTGTATGGATCCCAACCTCCTCCCTTTCCTCTATATAAGAAACTATCTCTTTTAGTAGAAGCTAGCTGAACACATTATAGAAAAATAGTTGAATGGCTGAATAGCTGAACTAGGAGGATTATACTATAGCTAAGCTGCTAGAGAAGATAGAGTAAGAAATATTGTGTCGAGAGAGCTCAAGTCGATGACTTCTAAGAGAGCTTGAATCAAAATTCCCGGACCAACGTTTGAGACGTGCTTCATCTGAACCCCACTAGAGGAGACTGCGACGTCAAAGCATCGATTGTACTCTTCCTTCTACTCATTAATATACATGACTACTGTTTGGTTCCACTATTGTGTTACGATGTTTATTTGATGCGATATGCTTAGCCCTCTTTGACTCGCTAATAGTTGTGAGTCAAACTATTATGTCATATGTTGTTCTTGTTCTTTGTCCTATGTGTAGGTATGTGAGCATGACAGTGAACAGATCGTGATTTTCCAAGGCAGGAGCGAGAGGCCACTACTCTTTCTACAACATCGACAGCATTGGATCCAAGGTAGGTCAATCTACCGTGTCTTTTTTTCATTCTTTAACTAGGAATCAACACTTTAGCGTGTGTTTTTATTACTAGACCCACCCTAGGGCTAAAGGGATCGTCTTTGTCTACAGAGAGGATTTTCCTTCATAAAAAATTGATGACTCCACTAGGGATCAGTGCAAGTTTGTTGTGTCATCTTGTTCGGTCGGTTTCAATTATTGATTTAGTTATCTATATTTTTCTGGTTTGTTTGCTGAGTTTCCATCCTCTATTCAGCTCCAAAGTGTCAAGGTTGACCTTTGCTTATTAGGTTAGGGTTTTTCCTCTTTTTCCCATAAGTATCCAGCTTGGCGCATTTTTTTTCTGGACAGTCATGCCGATTGGTGCAGGTTGCACTTTTAGCACTCACGCCAACCTCTCTATGGCGCGAATTATAGCATTACAGTCATGCCAACCCCTGTAGGTTTTGGTTTGACCTCCTTAATGAGTATTTTGGTCATTTTTTCTTGCTTCTGGGTCATTTTTTAGTGTGTTCAAGCCTTTGAGACTGTGTTGACTACTGTAGACTTGTAACCCTTAGTCGTTTGTCCATTTTCTTGTCGGTGTCATTTAAGACCTTAGGATTTCTAGGTGTTATTGCACACTAAGCCTTTTGTTCAGGAACAAGTCTCTTTTATTGTTTTCAGTCTCATTTTGGGTCTTTAGACTGAGTTTTTCTTGATCCTTTTATTTTTCTGATTGAATGGTCTTTTCATTTTTCGATTAGTCCTTCTTTTTTAATACTTTGAGCGTTGATTACTTTTCTTGTTTGGATCATTTTGGGAAACTCTCTTTGTCGATTGAAAGTTTGTTCATTAGATTACATGTTTTTGTGTCTGTTTCACTTTGGTTGAGTCATTCAATTTCAAAACCTTACATTCACAAAACTCAAACTAGTGTTTATTTTGTTTTCCATTGAATGAGTACAATGTGTGGTTCATTTCATTGAAAATTCAAAAATAAAAAGAATATCTTTGCATTCTTTTGTTGCATCGAAAGTGAAAGTTCCTTTACATAACTAGAATTTGTTAATCTAGGAAGGAATTTCATTTTAGATTGATTACATTAAAGGCATTAGAAGTTTCTTCGCATGTTTTCCTTGTTTGCTTGTTTGAAAGATTTCTATCCTTCTTATAACTAGCATTCATCGAATTGAAATGATGTTCATTTGCATATAGTTTTCATCTAGGAAGTTGAGCTCCACATTCGATAGGGCCTAGAAATTGAAACATAATTCAAGATTAACTTTAAAATTTACTCAATGAACCTAAGGCAACATTGGAACCTAATGAAAAATTTCTAGTGGTCTAGGCTAGAGACGTGTTTCGGCGTCTTAAAACCTAGTAGTTGTCGCTCGCCTTTTGGCTTCAAACAGTGCTAGTGCGGACTTGTGCTCCCCGTACCGTCACGTATATAAAGGGAGACCCCTCTAGGTTTAAATCCTTTTATCCATAGGAAGTTGAGTCTTCCGCCTTGTAACCGTGATACACCGAACACAACATTCGGGGAGACTACTTGCACGTACGTCAAGTCCTTGGTCATTTCTCTTTCATTTGATCACCAAGGTGTATATGGCAGTTCACGGAAACCTGGTACACCCTCTTTCTTAGAATTCTTGAGAAGTCATTTCGATCTTTTCATGACTCTTTAAACAAGAGAAGAGATCATCGAGCACTTGTACTTTCACGCTCATTTCAAATTGAAAGTGAATAGAGTCATATTTTTCCTGTTTCTTGACTCTTAAAACATGAAACAGTGAATTTTGGTTTTAGTGTTATAAAATTAATCACCTACGATTACACACCCATTAAAATTTTGTTACTTGGAATAATTGAATTCCTTGGTTCTTGATTTTGGTACCTTCGATTGGTTATCTCTTTTCCTTCCTGTTTTGATTTACGGTGAAAGTGGCGGAACATCCAGTTTCGTCGTCCTCACTGCCTCCTAGTGGTGGTTATTTTCTAGATGTTTCTTTTGAAACCCCTTAGTCCACTAGGTCTATCAAGTACTCGTAGCCTATTCTTCTATCTATCCAACCCCTTGCTACTCGATCTCCACTTAACGAACCAGTTGAATTCAATTGGCCTTCTTCAAGTGTTTGGTGTGGTTTTTGGGAAGAAGGAGAATTTCCTCCTCTTATGTCTGGATCACCTTTTGTTGCTGCTGCGGTACCTCCTAGTCCCCGTAGTCTTTTCAAAGATCTTACCTTGGACTTAGATATGGATTCCTCCAGTCCTGTTGGCAGTGAAGGAATGCCTATTTTCACAGGAGAATATCAACTCTTTCCTGAAGATCTCTCTCGTTCCTCTATCCAATCTTCTCTGCCTTCGATGTCACTTCTGGCTTGCTATAGGTATCTCAGTCAGATTATGTTTGGTGTTGCATCCATAGCACAATCAAACACAGTAAATCCGCCTCAGAGTTCAATCCTCCCTTCGTTAGGACCGTCACCTTCGGCATTAGATCTGTCGGTTACTGTTACATTTGTCCTAGTTTGACCTACTATCTGTGTGGCTTCGTCTACACCTTTGGCTTCTACTTATGAGTTTGATGAGTAGATGTTAGATATTCACCGACGTTATGCTCCTTCGACGGAAGCCTCATCTACTTTTAGTGTAGTTTCCACTACTCCTGTGATTCCTGGCGGTCTTACTTTTGAAGAATATATGTTGGCTATTCAGCAGTAGAATTCTCAGGGTTCTTAGCAGTCTCAGGCTCCTACTAATCCTCTGTTCCATCACTATGATGCGGTTGGTAATCCTATTTATTCATATCTGCTTTATTATGATGAGCATGGTATTTCGGTTTATTTTCCTCCTATTGATCCTCATCAAGTCGTTTCTCAGTTTAGACCTACTTTGCTTGTGCAACCCTCTAGATTACAAGGAAAACCCTCTCAGGGACAACCTTTATCTCATCAGGGCCCTGCTCACGGTCCATAGGGACAACCATACGGTCCACAAGGCCAACCTTTACAAGGAAAACCTTTGGTCCAACATGGACAACCCTCTGGTTTCTCAGATCAACCTTTGAATCAACCAGGATACTCTTTCGGTCCTGGGAGGAAAAATTATCCATCACAGGGACAACCAGTTGCACCTTAATTGTAGCCGCACGTTCAGTATGGCCCAAATATGGTGCAACCAGGGCAACCCTTTGGTCCTTCTTCAGGTCAACTAGGTCATCAGGGGAAACCTGGTCCGTCGCAACCATCAGGAAAACCTTTTCCACAAGGTCAACCTAGTGGCCCTCAGCAACCATTTCAACAGCCGTTTAAACCATCTCATCAACCATTGCAACCTGCCCACCAACAGATTCCTTTGTTTCCGCAACCGGTTTTACCTATTTACCCTGCTTAGCAGCCTGCTCAATCTGCTCCGCAAGGTCAACGTACACAGCTGCAGGGTGCTTATTACCCTCAAGCCTCATATCAACCGATATATAGCACACCCCAAATTGTATACCCTCAAAATCAACCAGTATATGGTGCACCTCAGATTCCTTACCCTCAAAATCAACCTGTGTATCAGCAATCTCAAAGTCATACTTACATTCCGCGGCAGAAACCTTATGCTACTCAGTAAGGACCTCAGTGGTCTACTTCGACTCAATATCCTGGTCCTCAATCCTAATATCAACTGAATTATCCTTTTTTTAATCTCGATGATCTGAATCCTTCGAGATAGAATATATGGGGACAGAATCCCGCTCAGACTGGGTGGAATGTACACACAGGTCCTTATCAAAGACCTTCAATGAATTTTAATACTCACTTACCGTTTCTTGCTACGTTGGAATTACCCGATGTGTCGAAGTTGACAAATGATCCTATTCTTCATAATCCATATTGGCCTCTAGTTTCGACCAAGATTCCTGTTGATTGTTCTAAATTTGAAGGTAAACCTGGTGAAGAACCCCAAACGCATCTGATGACTTACCACTTATGGTGTTCTTCTAACTCTTGGGTTGACGATTCTATTCATCTTTGTATTTTCCAACGAACTCTTACTGGTGCCACTGCAAAGTGGTACATTGAGCTGTCTCGTGGATTTTTCCAAGGTTTAAATTCTTTGGCCATGGTATTCCTTACACATTTTCAATTACCGATCCGCTATGAGACTGGGATGCATCTCCTCACTTCATTAAAACAGGACCGAGCTACTCATATCTTGGATCATATTCATGAGTGGCGGCGTCATCGTCGCATGATCAAATTTGAGATACCTAATCATCTTCTAACTCATTGGTTCACTACCTCTTTTTTCAATCATATTCCTAAAGGCATTGCTATGGGGGCATGTGTAACTGAGGAACAAGCCATTGCTTACGCCCAATACCTTGATCTCATGTATTCTCAATCTAGCGCATTGTATGATATCTTGCTTGAAGCTCCTCGAACTGGAACTTCTAAGTTGCTAGCAACTCCATCCGTTAATGGTATTATTGGTTCCGTATCGCAGACTTCTCAGAAGTATCCTTCATCTAACTCTGGGAAGAAAAAGTCTACTTCTTCCAATAATGTAGCTTCTCATTCAACTTCAAATTCTGGCACACTCGCAGAAGTGAATGTTGTTCAGCCCAATCCTACAATTAACACTTCAAAAGGTAAGAAGAAGGGTAAAGGTAAGGCCAAAGCCGATACCCTGAAACAGGATTCTCCAAAACCTCGTTCTACTAATAGTTCTCAACACAAATCAAAATATCCTTGTTTGATTTGTGATGATGAGCTCTTCACCAAGGATTGTCCTCGATGGTCTGAAGTGAGTCGATTACTAAGAGGCACCCAAGGAGCTCCGACCATTCTTAAAGAACCTTTCCCTCAACAGACTCAGATGGTAGAGCACCCTCATTCCTCTACTCCATCTAGTTCGCAAGTATTCATGATGAACGGTTCTGCACTCGTTTCTATTGCTACTCGGTCGAAAGATTATTCTATTTCGCAATTGGAAGCAGGGAAAGAGATCGTTGATGGTCCTCCTCCTCCCCCTATTTCTGGCCCTCTTGAGATTGAACGGCCTAGTGTCGAATCCATTGTATGACCACCTTCCAAAGGTGTGCTCCGTAAGTCTTCGTACAATACTAACGCCCATGTCGCTCATCATTATAGTATTGTTGAGTATTTGGCTCAGGCACCATCTACAACGTCTTTGTTAGAAGTACTTTAGAGTTTTCCTTCACAACAGAAAGCTTTGCTATCTGCGATAGGTGGGATTGATCCTGCCGATACTAGCTTGCTCGCTTTTGATTTAAATAATTTTGTCCCGCGACTCCCGCACCATATTGCTCTCATCATTCAAGTGGGTATTAATGGTTTGAATTTTGGTTCTCTAGCTCTTGCTTCATCAGCCAATGCCCTTGAAGCATTTGATGGAAGAGAATCTAAACCTCTTGGTGTTCTCGCTCGTCTACCAATCATGTTATAATGGAAGACAGTCAATGTCGAGGTCGAAGTCATTGATGAAAAACCCAATTATAATCTTATCCTCAGACGCAGTTGGACTCATGCCATTTTGTGCGTTCCGTCCACTCTCTTTCATGTTTTGAAGTTCCCGCACAAAGGAAATATTATTACTATTGATCAATTGTATTTTTTCACTTCTTCTTTCGAGAAAAACATTCTGTATGTGGATAAGATTCCTACTCCCTACGAGAGCGTAGGACCAGGCCTTTTCAAGGATCCTGCCCTCGTGGGTGTTTTCCCTCTTCCACCACCGAATACTGTTCAAGTCAACATGATTTCTCTTACTAATGACCCCTGGGTTATCCCTTGTCCTGAACAAATTGATTCGTTCAGGGATTTGATGCTATTGAGTCCGATTGAAATTGATTATTGTGAACTCATTGCTACATCGGACACTCCGTCCTCTGATTCTTCTCCTTCGATCGTGACTCTTGACATCTATTCTCAATCCCCTTGGCTTTGTGATTTTGATTCACCGAATCCTTTGAAAGAAGTGTTTCCTTCCGATGAGGCTATCATGGAAACCCTCTTTCACGACAATCTGCCATGGGATGATGGTCATCATCTTTCCTCGTTTCTACCAAGCCTCGAGGCCATGTCTACCTATCTTAAGCGTTTTGCCTCTCAGGTTCCTTCTTCTCCGCTTCAAACACTTGTTCAGGTCCATGAGGTTTATTCGGAAGCTAACTTGAGTAAAATTACTCAAATGATGCCTGTCGACATTTCCATTAAACCGAGAATCATCGAGAACATCCATATTGGGGTTACTTACTCTTCGGATGAAGTGCAAGTCTATACTAGCCTTTTTCACGAATTTCGTGATGTCTTTGCATGGTCTTACGAAGAAATGCCTGGCATTGATCCTAGCATCATGGTACATGAAATTCCCACTTACCTCGGTTCAAAACAAATTCATTAGCGTCTTCATCCGGTGCATCCTAGGAAAGCTGCTGCCATTAAGGCTGAAGTGGAAAATCTTCTCAAAGCTGGTTTCATTTATCCGATTCCCTTGACAAAATGGGTTTCTAATAGTGTTCCCGTTGACAAGAAATAGGGCACTATTCGTGTACGTGTTGACTATCATGATATCAATCGCACTTGTCCTAAGGATAATTGTCCTACTCCCTTCGTCGATCGGATTATTGATGACTGTGCCGGGAGTGAGATTTTTTCCCTTATCATTGGACAATTTTTCGGGTTATAATCAAATCAAAATTATCCCGACTGATCAACACAAAACTGCCTTCATCTATCCTTGGGGTACCTTTGCATATAAGAAGCTTCCTTTTGGTTTGAAGAATGTCGGGGCCACATTTCAGCATGCGATGTCTTATGCCTTTCATGATATTCGTCACATCGTTCAACCTTATCTGGATGATCTTCTGGCTCATTCAACTAAGCATAGAGACCATCCTGACCATCTTCGTCAAATTTTTCTTCGTTGTAGACACTATAACATTCAGCTTAATCCGCACAAGTGTGTCTTCTACGTCAATTCTGGTAGACTCTTAGGGTTTATCATTTCCAAAGACGGGATTTTCCTGGATCCTCTCAAGGTTGGGGCTATTATCAATCTCCCCTCTCCTTCCTCATTGCATCAATTGCAGAGTTTACAAGGGAAAGCTAATTTTCTTCGCCGTTTTATACCTAACTATGTCGAAGTAGCTAAAGGATTCACACGATTGTTAAAGCATGGCGTTCCTTTTTACTGGGATGAGATCACTTAGAAATATTTTGATGCATTGAAAACACTGTTGGTTAATGCTCCTCTCTTGTGTCCTCCAGATTATCATCGTGATTTTTCCCTTTATTTAGCTGCCGCTTTCAACACAATTTCCATGGTTTTGGTACAAGACGATGATGACGATCATTAGCATGTTATTTATTACTTGTTTCATAACCCTCTCGACCCTGAAACGCATTATTCCCACGTTGAGAAGTTAGCGTTGGCTGTTGTTTAAGATGTTCAATGTTTTCATCATTATATTATTTTGCATACAGTGACGGTGATTTCTGAATGCAACCCCATGACCTACATATTGTCTCTACAATTACTAGGGGGCAAATACTCCAAGTGGATTGTCATCCTCCAAGAGTTTGATTTGGAATTTACTGCTGCCAAATATAAGAAATCATTGGTCTTTGCTGATTTACTTTGTTCTCTCCCTTCCGACTCTGCTCCTTCTCGTTCTGAGGAATTCATTCCAGATGATTCGATTTTCTTTATTATCACCCTCAATCCATGATATGGTGATAGCATCGTCTATCTCCAAACTTCATCTTTTATATCTTAGTTGACGAAGGATTCCCGCTGACGCATCCTCCATCAGTCGCAACCTTATCATATAGTTGGAGATATCCTCTATCGTATTGGAGTTGATTCCATACCCCAGCGTTGTTTGACTCTCGAGGAAGCCGAGAAAGCTCTGACTTATTGTCACAGTGGCACCTGTGGCGGTCACATGTCTAGCTATGCTACTACACAGAAGATTCTTCATGCTGGTTATTTTTTGCCTTCTATTTTCAAAGACTGTATTGTCGCAGTTCGTAAATTCCATGATTTCCAGTTTTATCAATGCAAGTTTCATGCACCACCCATTCCTCTTCATGTTGTCATTACCGTTGGTCCCTTTATGAAGTGGGGCATCGATTTTATGACGTGTAACCCTCACTCGGTCGGGGGGCATGATTATATTATCGTAGCAGTGGACTACTTCACCAAATTTGCCGAAGTAATGCCTACACTTGCCGCTGACGGTAATAAAACTGCTCAGTTCATATTCAATCACATTATCACTAGGTTTGGTGTCCCTCAAGCCATCGTTACCAATCATGGTTCCCATTTTCGACATTATATGGTGGCGGAGTTGACTTCTAAGTTGGGTTTGTGTCATGATAGCTCAACACCGTACTACCCTCAAGCCAATGGCCAAGTTGAAGCTGTAAACAAAGTCCTTGTCACGATGCTTCAACGTACGATTGGGATCCACAAATAAAATTGGCATCTCATGTTATTTTCAGCTCTTTGGGCATACCGAACCTCAGTTAAGAACGCAACTAGGTTCACTCCTTTCCAGTTGGTTTATGGCCTGGAAGCTACTCTCCCGATTGAATGTGAAATACCTTTGCTCAAGTTGGCTATTGAATTACTGCCGAATACTTCGCCAGAAGAAGAACATCTCCTTTATTTAGAAAGGCTGGATGAAACCCGCCACTTTGCTGCTCTCATTATCGAAGCACAGAAAAAGCAGGTCAAAGCTCATTTTGATCTATCTGTTTCCCCTCGTTCTTTAATTGAAGGAGATCTCATCCTCATGTATGACTAAGCTCGTGATAAGCTGGGGGCAGGAAAATTTCAACCTATGTGGCATGGACCCTACATCATTAAACGTGTGTTGCAGAATGGGGCCTATGAGCTAATTGAATATGAAGGGAATCCTCTTTAACAACCAAGAAATGGGTTGTATCTCAAATAATATTATGCGTGAGTCATTCATGAATAATAGGTGTACATAGGTGTTGTTTTCATTTTTATACATTTTTTCTGGTTTGGTGTGCTTTTTGAGCATTTTCCTGCTTACTGGGTCTTTCTTATTATGCATATTTCTATTACCCCTTATGTCAGTTTCACAGATGGTGCTTCCTACAGTACCAGGAATTTGTCTTCAGCAGCCTGGGTAATTTATGATCCTGCTGGTGAGTTGATAGATCTACAAGGTATTTGTCTAAGACAAACTACAAACAATGTCGCTAAATATAGCGTTGTCATTGAGCTATTAACCAAGGTAATCAACCTCGGCATACGCGCATTTCTTGTAAATATAGATTCACAGCTTGTCGTTCTGCAACTCAATAATCATTATTTAGTTATAAATCCACACATTCTGAGATTGTCTTTACGTATTCATTTGTTGGAAAAACATTTTGATTTTATTACCTATCAACATATTCCTAGATGAATGAACACATTAACTGATACAGTGGCTACCATTGTATTAGATAGACATTTGCATAATTTGTAAAAGCATCATCATATGTAAAATATCCATGTAGGGAAATAGATGTATATATATATCGCATGTTTGAAACTATGTGCATCATAACTTCAAAAAATATATGTGTGTTTTCGTTACATCCTGAGACATCATGTCTCTAAAATATGCAGATAAAATGAAACCTAGGTGTCTAATCAGCATGGTGCTCATGATAACATGTCACTGCCCATACTAGCCACCTCAGCAAGCAGTTAATTCGGCTGGGCACCCCTACGGTATGTCTTTGATAGGTGCGAGGAACATCGTCAAAACATGAATAATCCGGGACTTCTCGTGTGATCCCCTCCAGGTTTCGCACTATCTCATCTTCCTTGCCACCCTCGCCTTGAGGGTCAAAATCGCGAGGGATTCACCTCGGTATCAGTAACATGTCGGCAGGGCTCTCAGGGCAAACGTCTGCAATTACATGGATTTAATGTCAGAACATGCATAAAAATAAATAAATCATAATACTCATAAAACTTAAAAAATGAGTCTAACCCAAATCTTCATCCCAATATTCTCCCTCCAGGAATGGGAGGTCCAGATCATCAGTGAAATCTGTACCAGAGTAGGGCCAATCCTCCACGACAATAAGTTGTCGATGGAGCCAATCAAATAATTCCAGTCTCCAAGACATCTGTTGACTGCCCCCTGCCCTTGGCATCAGAGCTTCCCATCGAGCCATTTGTGGTTCTCTCACTGGTGGTGTCAGGACTATGACCTCCTGTCACTAAAAAATGGGTACTCGTTCCAAGAATAATGATACCAGAATAGATCCATAACCAAATTGTTTTAGTTTGGTCTTCTTGCATTTGGTTAGTTGGCGCTTCATGTTTATGGTCATGGCCTCTACCCAGTTGTATATGGTCAGTTCCATGCAGTCCACAGCAAGAAGCAAATATGTCTTTGTTGCTTCGTGTAGTGCTTGTGATCCCGCAACCCGTGTGATGGTATGTAATACCACGTGTAGTGTCAAATATGGGATAATTTATATATCAGCTTTCTCGCTACCTGATCCCTTCCGTGCTCCTGGACACACCCTGTCTATCACCATGGTCATGTTTTCCATGCAGGGCTGGGTGCCGGTTAGGATTGGTGCTACTCCCCTCCACAATAATCCTATGATGTAATACACGTCAGAGACATCAATCTCAAGTTCTTAATCCCGAAGGATGAACTTCTCTTGATTTTCGTCCCAAATGCTGACTAGATACTATAGTAACTCTAGTTGGGCTCAGAGACATGGTGTTAGGAAGAATTTTTTCAGACCATAGTTTCTGAGAGCCTCCATGACTCTCTCATTTTCCATGGCCAACTCATCTTCTTCGCTATGTTCCCATTATTTCCATTCAATGACCATTTTACTTCTTTCTACCTGCAAACACATTCATATGAGTGGTATTAGTTAATTTTGAAACTTAAATTGTGAATAAATGGGGCATTTGATCATAATTTTTTCCTAGAAATGGTTTGTGTCATTGGCACGACTATTTCCAAAACAATCACACCAATGGGCGCGCCCTAGTGTAAAAAATCTGGTAGTTGGCGCGACTCCGTGCCTGAAACCCGCGCCAACCACCCAGCCCTAATTTTTACATTTCCTCCCCCAAAATTTGAAATTGACAATTACAGAAAGAAAGAAATGACTTAAAATGACAAGAGGGATCTCGGCTCTTAACTAGAGTTGACGGATTTGCGATTGGTCTACTGGATTGGCTGCTATCGTCGCTGCAAGATTGCATAGTGAAATGGGTAACTATTGCTCCACAAGAGGTAAAAAGTGAAAAGTAATTGTTTTTACCATTTTTGGTATTTTATAATTTTTTCACAACCCTAATTAGGTTTTAAGGCATGTTTTTTTATTATTTTATTATATTATTTTCGAGAAATTGGTTTTACACATGTCTCTTGTGCAACAACATATTTTTCATGCGACAATGATTGTAATGTTCCAAAATTTTAACCTCAAAGCTAAGTGGAACATTAGAGTTAACAACAGCTCCGGCCGGTGAATAAATGGGTAAAAAGCCCATAAGTCTCCTAAGGAGGGATAAAAAGACTCCAATTGTGAAAGGGGGCACTCTTAATAGCTTAATAAAACACCTCCATGTGTGAATAGGGATAAAATATAGTTGATTCAGTCCACTTTGACTAAGTCAACAGTGTAGTTGTAGAGGAGGAGGAATCCAAGAAGGCATAACGCAGTTTTGGAGGGAGATGTATATTTGGATAGAGATGACCTAATTGAGGGGACCAAGGGAAATAAAACTCATGTTTTATATAAGGAAGAGGATGGCGGCATTATTCTTCATGTTTTATATTATTATTCTCGTCTACTCAGACTTTTGCTTCCTCTTGTTTTTTAGCAAGGTAGCAGTGTTGTTTAGACCGGGTGTTCCCGAGCGGGGATTCCACCTCTCTCCTTGAGGAGCCTCATTGGGAGATTTTTCATTCATCATTCCACATCAGGTTTTTAGGCCAATCTTCAGCCAACTTCATGAGCGCAGTTTTGCCAGAGATTGTGCAGTGTTGCTGGGTGCAGCAGTGGAAGGGATTGGAATCCCGATTTTTGAGCTAGTTTCGTATTGGAGTAAGATTTCCTTCACTTGAGGGACCTGTTTGGAGAGATCCAGAGCCTATTTCAGATCTATGGTATTAGACCACACATTTCCCATACATTCCTAGCATTGTTTCAGCTACGGAATGCATTATTTTGGAGGCAACATTTAGTGCATGGTCTAGTGGCTCTGTTGCAGTGTTTTCTTGTGATTGAGAGGTCCAACATTTCATGGGAGGAATCCCTTGAGGGATCTACAGAATATCAGACATATTTCAACTTTCTACATTCATGTTCTTCAATGTTGCAGTGGTGATTTAGTAAATTACTTAATATCACATTTTGTATGCAGAGTGTTTGACAAGAAACCCTTGCCGGGTTATCTTGTATTTTGTATGAAGGAGACTAGATCTCATTTTCTGAGCATATTTTCTAATATATTTCCAGATCTATTTGTCTCTATAATTTTTATGTGTAAACCCTCTCTTAGACTGTGCAGTCCCTTTTATGCAGAATTTCATATGTTGCAGTGTTTGGGGTTTTAGCTCATTTTAGCAGTCCTAGGTGTGGGAGATGTGTTTAACCCACCTAGTTTGATTTTTTTCAGCTCCATTTTTGGTTTTAGGTTGTATATTGACTGATATATGGAATCAAAGAGTCCATTTCATTATTTTATAGCATATATGTCTGAAAATGCGTTTTTAGTGCATGATTCATGAGCTGTCCCGATTTTGGGATATTACAATGGTATCGAAGCTTTAATCTTGGCTCAGCCTATGGATCTCAAGACATTACATTCCATAGGAAGGAGAGATGGATAGAAGTCAGAGAGATTCAGTATGTGAATGGAGAAAGGAAGAAAAGCTTACAAATCTTCTTCCAAAATCTATGTAAAGCTTTCAAGGAGAGCTGAAGAGAATGAGATTGGAGATGGGATCTCCAAAGGAAGTTGCATCTAGAGCAGAATCTAGATTTTCACATGGTGAGCATGTAGCCACACCCCATGATGCACAGTGCAATCAAGTGCCTAGATCTATCTTGAGATGGATGGGAGGAGGAAGAATGCCTAAGAGGATGACTCTTAGTGATTTGTTGTAGGAGTATGAATCTCAATATTAGAGGTTTAGAGATCATACTAATTTCCAAGATTTTTGCAAGATCCAGGTGGAGAAGGGCAAGCAACAAGATGTGGGTATATTTCTTCTATCTACTTTTGCCGAATCACCTACATGTTCAGTTGGAGCTTGGGTGAAGGAGCTAGACTCCTATTTGCAGCTGCACCATATTTACGAAGATGAAGCCATCAGAGTGGCAGTGCTGCATTTCAGAGGTAAGGCTCATGCATGGTGGATTTTTGAATCTTTTTCTTTAAAAAATGAAAACACTTCCTCTTATGCAAGATTCATAGAGACTTTGGTGGGGAGGTTTGGTGAAAAACTCCCTAAGACACATGAGCAAGGAAAACTTGAGAAAACAAAACCCTTGCATTTGATGGAGGAAACCCCACTTCAAAAAACCATGGGAGAAGCTAACATCTTTCATTACACATTGCCGGAAGTAAGACCTCCAGTTCATATTCTTGAACAAGAGGGCATGGGGATCCCTTTTTCACAGGAGGATCCAACTTTTGATATGTTGCCCATACACATTGAAGATGATGAGGGCAACAACGTTGTCACATATAGAGCACATCCAGTACCTCATGTAGAGGGAGGAGGAGCACATGCTCCAATAGGAGGGATTCTTGTATCCTTACAAGAAGTTCCCCAAGATCTCATACATGGAGGTCCAAGCATAATCAGTGAGCAGAATGATTGTGCATCATTATAGCTTGAAGGAGGAGGTAGGGAGGAAGAGCAACATCACTTGATAAGAGGCACACACTCTTCTCTATTTCAAAGAGCTAATGCAAGGAAGAGGCAAACTTATTTGCGTTGTAAGAATCGGGGCAAGATTGCCCAATCATATGTGCAGTCTACTCTTGACATAAATGTCTCACTTCATGGAGGCATTCCACCTAGGAGGCCACCTGATCTAGAGTTGATGAAAGAAATATTGTCTTTGGATTCACCACTCTTGGAATTTGGAGAGGTGAAGAGTTCAGAGGAATACTTTGGCATGGGGGATGTCAATGTAGCAGGTAGCAGCATGAGGAGAGCTTCACATGCCAGATCACCAACGTTGTCCCTTAAGAGGATTGATCCTTATTGGAGATCTCAGCTCTTGGTAGAGTACTCCAAGGATCTTAGTGCATGCATTATTCTTGATGATCCGGATGGAGATGATAGATACATGGTGGATGATGTGGTCATCTATTCCTATGGAAATATCTTCTTGACTAGATCTTCTAGTCTTAAGGAGAAGATGCTACATGCAGCACATGAGAACTTCTCTTCTATGCACTTTGATGCATATTTTCATTTGATGGAGGAGTTCACTTGGGAGGGCATCTAGCATGAACTATATCATCATATGGAGAGATGCATAGCCCGGATGATGATATATAGGAGGTCACAGCCACTTCCCTACTCATTAGAGGTGAGGGAAAGATTCCAGATGAGCCATTTCAGCTCAAGATCTCAAGTACATGGTGGAGGAGGTATCATTTCACATTTTGTATTGTACTTCTCTTCATTATTTGAGTAGCATGATGTAACAAGAAGAATTGTCTCTTCTTCCATATCGTATGATGATGTACTTACAGCTACTTGTAGCATTGATTTTGGCAATCTTTGTGATGGTTTGTGGGGGAAACCACATGATTCTTGGTGTGCACCATTGACACCACATTGTAACTTCATGTTTTCATCTTATGAGATGACTGTGGTAGCAAAAAAGTGGCTGGTAAAGCACTTGTTATTTCTTATTTTGATGCAGACAAAGGATGCACTGCGCTGGTTCCATGAGAGGGACCATGATTCACTCTCTGGTGTCACTTGGCAACTTGTTCTCATTGTACTTTGCTTCCATATATTGCTGATATGTCTATGTTCATGGGGAGCTTTGTTTGGAGAATGGGCTTGAGATTGAAGATGCCCATTGGGAGAATAATTCTCCCCACTTTATATGTTGTACACTTTAGGAGGAACCATGGGCAAACCATGATTGCCACATCACACTTTTTCTCTTCTTGTGGGAGGAACCACTTGGAGAACTTGAGGAGGCATTTCATGGCTGAATTTCTTGTTGGGGAATCATACAAGTTTACCATCATGATTCTAATCCATGGCTTGTATGAGGGAGAGATGAGGAAGTAGAAAATTTTGATGTTGCTGTGGTTGCACCTGGGAGAGTTTGGGCAGAAATTTTCCCATACTTTTCATGATATTTCCGGAAATAAGGAAGGCACTTTCATGGTGCAAGGAGGCTACCCTTCAGCATTGGAGGATTATGAGAGGCTTCCATGTCGAAAGAAGATATTCTCACATAGCAGCATGATCGTGGATGGCTTTGGCATGTGGAATGTCGAAGGGAGAAGTCATGGAGTGACAAGAGCCTTGTTACTAAGGCCTACAGCGTTGTCACTTGAGAGCATGTTTCTGTTGATGAAGTGTTCCAAAGGGAGTATGCACCCTCTCCTCTTACATATTTTTATGAGGATATTCTCATGGGAGGACTCACTCATGGACCTCACATTCAGCTCACACATGATGCATGGTAATAAATACATTTATGTGCTTGTTGATTACTCTATTGAGTATTTGTATTTTCTCACCATATGTAAACAGTGCATTGTTCCACAAGAGAGAAAGATTATTTATGGGTTTCATGGTCACTTTAGGGCCAAATTTTGTAATCTTGATAACCCATCTCTACATGAATTTGGGCAAGTGTTGTATTGTTTTGATTGTACACAGCTGGTATATATTGTAGCTTACTACTTCATAGTAGATGAGCTAACATGCATAGTTGCAAATTCTTTGAAGAACAACTTGCCACTTGATGCTCTGAATCAACAGTTGAAAGGACTGTGTTGTATCCACCAGAAAGACAATGGGTATCATCCAAACTTGCACATAAGCTTCAGCCATTTTCTGATTTGGATGTCATATGGTGGTGATGTGCCATTCATCTTGAATGGAATGGTTTGGGTTGCAATGTCTCATGATTTGGAGGAAGAGTCCTTGGAGGCTAAATATTCTTCTTGCCATTGGAGGGAAGTCATGTTGTAGCCCAAGATCAGCAAGCCCCCTACACTTATCATAATTGGAGAGGAGGACAGCGTGGGATAATCCCTCTTTCCTATCATGTTCACTTATTCAGCCCACCTACATTTCAGGAGCCAAAGGTGGAGGAGATTCTTCATGAGTTGCCATGTTGGAGGGTGACTCACTTCATTTGGATGATAGCATGGGTGAGGGAGGAAATCATTCACCATGTTGGTCATCACTGCTACTTTGTGGAGGCCTTGAGACAGCAAGCATGTTTCCATTCACACTTTCCACCTTTTGATTGATGTAGACCATTTGGTTTTGCACATTTGGGAGGAAACATGGGATGACAGTTTATTTGCAGATTCTCTTGATACAGTGATGGAGGCTATTGATGGGAGGCCACATGAGGAGGAGGGGAGAAATTTTTCTCTCACTATACATTTTCTTGAGGAAAAGAAAATATTTTGGAGGGGAGGACTGTAATTTTCCAAAATTTGAACCTCAAAGCTAAATGGAACATTAGAGTTAACAACAACTCCAACCGGTGAATAAATGGGTAGAAAACCCATAAGTCCCCTAAGGAGGGATAAAAACACTCCAAGTGTGAAATGGGAAACTCTTAATATCTTAATAAAACACCTCCATGTGTGAACAGGGATAAAATCTAGTTGATTCAGTCCACTTTGACTAAGTCAACAACGCAGTTGTAGAGGAGGAGGAATCCAAGAAGCCATAACACAGTTTTGGAGGGAGATGTATCTTTGGATAGAGATGACCTAATTGAGTGGGGCCAAGGGAAAGAAAAATCCTGTTTTATATAAGGAAGAGGATGGTAGCATTATTATTCATGTCTTAGATTATTATTCTTGTCTCCTCAGACTTTTGCTTCCTCTTGCTGTTTAGCAGGGTAGCAGTGTTGTTTAGCACCGGGTGTTCCCGAGCGGGGATCCCACCTATCTCCTTGAGGAGCCCCATTGGGAGAGTTTGCATTCATCATTCCACATCAATTTTTCAGGCCAAGCTTCAGCCAACTTCATCAGTGCATTTTTTCCAAAGATTGTGCAGTGTTGCTAGGTGCAGCAGTGGAAGGGATTGGAATCCCTATTTCTGAGCTAGTTTCTCATTGGAGGAAGATTTACTTCACTTGAGGGACCTGTTTGGAGATCTCCAGAGCCTATTTCAGATATATGGTATCATACCACACATTTCCCATACATTCCCAGCACTTTTTCAGCTAGGGAATGTGTTATTTTGGAGGCAGCATTCAGTGCATGGTCTAGTGGCTCTGTTGCAGTGTTTTCTTGTGATTGAGAGGTCCAACATTTCATAGGAGGAAGCCCTTGAGGGATCTACAATATATCAGACATATTTCAGCCTTATACACTCATGTGATTCAGTTTTTTAGCGGTGATTCAGTAAATTACTGAATATCACATTTTGTATGCAAAGTGTTTGACAAGAATCCCTTGCCGGGTTATCTTGTATTTTGTCTAAGGAGACTAGATCTCATTTTCTGAGCATATTGTCTAATATAATTCCAGATCTATTTTTCTCTATCATTTTTATTTGTAAAACCTCTCTTAGAATGCGCAGTCCCTTTTATGCAGAATTTCATATGTTGCAGTGTTTGGGGTTTAGCTCATTTTGGCAATCCTAGGTGTGGGAGATTTGTTTAACCCACCTAGTTTGATTTGTTTCAGCTCCATTCTTGGATTTAGGTTGTATATTGATTGATATATGGAATAAAAGAGTCCATTTCATTATTTTATAGCATATATGTCTGAAAATGCGTTTTTAGTGCATGATTCATGACCTGCCTCGATTTTTGGATATTACAGTGGTATCGAAGCTTCAATCTTGGCTCAGTCTGTGGATCTCAGGCCATTACATTCCAGAGGAAGGAGAGATGGACAGAAGTTAGAGAGCTTTAGTATGTGAAGGGAGAAAGGAAGAAAATATTACAAATCTTCTTCCAAAATCTATGCAAATATTTCAAGGAGAGCTGAAGAGAATGAGATTGGAGATGGAATCACTAAAGGAAGTTGGATCTAGAGTAGAATCTAGATTTGCACATGGTGAGTGTGAGCATGCAACTACACCCCATGATGCACAGCGCAGTCAAGTTCCCAGATCTATCTTGAGATGGATGGGAGGAGGAAGAATGCATAAGAGGATGACTCTTAGTGATTTGTTGCAGGAATATGAATCTCAAACTGAGAGGTTTAGAGATCATGATTTCCAAGAGTTTTGCAAGATCTAGGTGGAGAAGGGAAAGCAACAGGATGCAGGTAGATTTCTTCTATCTACTTTTGTCGAATCACCTACATGTTCAACTAGAGCTTGGGTGAAGGAGCTAGACTCCTATTTGTAGCTGCACCATATTTCTTAAGATGAAGCCATCAGAGTTGCAGCGTTGCATTTCAGAGGTAAGGCTCATGCATGGTGGATTTTTTAATCTTGTTCTTCAAAAAATGCAAACACTTCCTCTTATGCAAGATTCATAGAGACATTGGTGGGGAGGTTTGGTGAAAAACTCCCTAAGACATATGAGCAAGGAAAACTTGAGAAAACAAAACCCTTGCATGTGATGGAGGAAACCCCACTTCAGAAATCCATGGGAGAAGCTAACATCTTGCATTACACATTGTCGGAAGTAAGACCTCCAGGTCATATTATTGAACAAGAGGGCATGGGGCTCCCCTTTTCACAGGAGGATCCAACTATTGAAAAATGGGCTAATTTTCGCAAGTGGGCTAATTTTCGCAAGTGGGCTAATTTTCCATGTTTTTTCCAAAAAAAAGATTCGCCAATTTCCATTTGTTTATAAAAGTGATTTGCCAAAATTTTACAATATAAAATTATTTTACCTAAAAAATCGCCAACATTATATAGACAATATATATAATATCATTATAAATTTGAATAATTTAACAAATACATCAATAAAAAATTTATATTTTTCACATTAGGGACTAGTGAGATTCGCCAATTTTTTAAACTTCAAAATAATTTTCCATCCTTAAAATTTTCCCTGATACAAATTGAGGATGATGAGGGAAACAACGATGTCACGTCTAGAGCACATCCAGTACCTCATGCAGAGGGACGAGGAGCACATGCTCCAACAGGAGGGATTCTTGTATCCTTACAAGAAGTTCCCCAGGATCTCATACATGGAGGTCCAAGCATAATCAATGAGCAGCATGATTGTGCAGCATTACAGCTAGAAGGACGAGGTAGGTTGGATTCGAGTTCCTCCTTCCTAGGGCTCGTAAAATGTACTAGGTTGGATTTGTCCGAAGGACAAACTTACAATGAAAGCATATGATATCCCCTTCAACCTTGTTTAAAAAAAATAATTGGGGTACTCGCCAGAAATGGTGGGGGGAAATGGAACCAAGTTTTAGTTATGTTGGTAGTATGTCACTCTTGAACATGGCACTTGTTTGCATTTGTGTGAGGTTGGGGACATCTTATTTCGTCATTTTTTCCTTCATGGGTTTAGGTAATCTCTTTTGACCTCTCATCTACTCTTTTCCATGTCATAATGACCTCATATCCTTTTATGTTAAATACTGCCAAATCCAGTGTCATGCTATTAATATGTTCAAGAGAAGTTTTCCTCTGCAGTTGTCAACCTTCCTCTGATCTCCTGTTGGTCTTGATCCACTTTCATCATGTTCCTCTATATTGTGTTGATGATGTGGGAAAAATTATGGCCCTCCTTAAACTAGGTCACTTCCTGTCGACTTCAACTCGTTATCCAGGAATTTGATCTAGAGACTCCCTTCTGGTACCTTGGAGCCTGCATGCCTCAATGGTAGGTTTTTCGCATTCAACACAAGGTTCACATCATTGGCCTTCGATCGAGTGATTCTGTGGATGTTCGATGTCAGATCATTTTTCACATTCCGTATATTGTACATTTTTTACCTTGATGGGCATCATCATCATTGGTGGTTTCTCTCACGTCTGTTAATAGATTTCATCATTGGTTGGTAATCAGATGATTTTCCTACATGTTTGACTTCAGTTCACACATTCGCATGCTCTAAATTATACTTGTTCACGTCGAGATGGAGCCCAAGACCCTGGGTTTTGTCTGATAAACTCCAGGCTATGGATTTTTGTGGTTTATTATGACTTATTGCATGACTCTCTTGATTGGATGGCTGCGACAATACCCAAGTCTATTTATTGATCCTTCCTACTGGATGGCTGTGTCCATACCTAGGACCTCAGTTTTTATATACTCTATTATGGATGGCTGTTCCCATGCCACATGATTCATGTATCACAGATATTAGTTTTATTTGTAATTTTAGGTCTTCCAACAGCGGTGTTTGGTTCAAATGCGTTCTCATAAAGCATTTCCCCCTCCCTCTCTCTTGTACTTCATGCTTTAGGGGGCATCTGTTACACAACATTTTGTCACTGTCCCTGCAATCCCCAACTCACACATTGGAGGGTCATTTCTGTGACCAATAAGCAGTGTCATGATTTGTAAATACCATCCTTGCATCCCTTTTGATGAAAGCAACATTTCTCTTGTTGACATTTCCCTGAGCAGAGCTGTAAAAATCCCTATTTTTACCTTGGCGCGAGTAGCCTGTTACACCCTCGCACTGACCAAGAAATTTAACACTGAGCTTATGCCACTTGGTGCTCTATGCCAGTTAGACACCCGCACCAAGCTTTTTATGGAATTTTTTTTAAAAATAGAGGCAGAGGTTCCATTCCAACCACCTCGGGGATGATTCATTGGGAGTGGTTGAACTGAAACAACCACAGACTCCTTCCTTTAGTTAGTAGTTTCCACCTCCCTTGGAACTCCCCTAAAGGATAGGACTCCCTCCCACCTTGTAGGGATCCCAACCTCCTCCCTTTCCTCTATATAAGAAACTATCTCTTTTAGTAGAAGCCAACTGAACACATTATAGCAAAATAGTTGAACGACTGAATAGCTAAACTAGGAGGATTATACTATAGCTAAGTTGCTAGAGAAGATAGAGTAAGAAATATTGTGTCGAGAGAGCTCGAGTCGATGACTTCTAAGAGAGCTTGAATCCAAATTCCCTGACCAATGTTTGAGACGCACTTCATCTGAACACCGCTAGAGGAGACTGCGACGTCAAAGCATTGGTTGTACTCTTCCTTCTACTCATTAATATAAATGAATGTTGTTTGGTTCCACTATTGTGTTATGATGTTTATTTACTGCAATATGTTTAGCCCTCTTTGACTGGCTAATAGTTGTGAGTGAAACTATTCTGTCATATATTTTTCTTGTTCTTTTTCCTATATGTAGGTATCTGAGCGTGACAGCGAACGGATCATGATTTTCCAAGGTAGGAGCGAGAGGCCACTACTATTTCTACAACATCGACAACGTTGGATCCAAGGTAGGTCAATCTACCATGTCTTTTGTTCATTCATTAACTAGGAAGCAACACTTTAGCGTGTCCTTTTGTTACTAGACCCACCCTAGGGATAGAGGGATCGTCTCTGTCTGCAGAGAGGATTTACCTTCATAACAATGATCAAGCATTCGAAGTATTGAATTATTCAAATAAGCACAATAACAACTCAATGAGAAAAGGATATACATATGTATTATCTTTGAATGAAAAGAGTAACTTTACAACCTAATGCCTTGATGTCATACAAGTTTCTCTCGAGGTCCTGAACAATCATTCCTCCTTAATTTTTTCAAGCCTTCCTCTCTTTGAACCAACATGGAGTTATGGACATAAGGGTGTGATAATTCTCATGCCAACAACAACTAGTATAGAGAGTATGCTCTCTTGAGAATTTCTTCAGCAGCTAACATGTATGTCTATAATATACAAGCTACCCTTGAGACTGAAACATGAGCTATATTTATATGGAAATGGAGGTAGTTTCAGTTCCATGAAGAGGGGGATGAATTCCTCTCATGAAGGGATTTTAGCTCCATAGATCAAGGGATAAGATCCATAAGTGGAGGGATAGAGCTCCATGAGTGGAGGGATAAAGCTCGAACTCATCGCACCTCTATAAGCTTCTAGTTGGGAGAATATTCGACCAACTGTGCTTCTAGAACTTTCTTTTTCCTTTATTTGAATTTTTATAGGGGTCTGCAGGTTTTATAAGTGGAATGTGCAAGACCTACCGCAGGCTATAGAACAAGTATCCGCGGACCCACAGGAAAGGGCTAGGAAAAGTGCGAAGTTAGAATTTTAATGGTTTTAATGCACTTTTCTCCAATTCCAAGACTTGGTTTAGGAACATTAGGGTTTTTGACTTCTAAGGGAGCATAATATAGGTAGTGATAGACCTATATGGAAAATCAAATGTCATGGTGACAAAATAACGTGCAACAGATTTCCCCCTAAAGTGCGAAGTCTAAGGTTGTTCTGAAGAGTGAAGTGATTTATCATTCTGAGGATTGGATTGTAGACATACTGGTCAAAAACCTGTAAAAACATTCAATGCAAGAATATATATATATATATATATATATATATATATATATATATATCATCACTGAGGTAGGAATTTCCATACTCAAATAAAAAACTAACCAAATGTTCTAATACAAAAATTGTTTTAGTATTACATTAATAGTAGACACAGCATGGGTGCAGCCATCTGTCATAAGTAGTCTATTGTATCATGGATAATAAAACTCCTCATAGCCTGGATGGTGGAAACTAGATCCAGGGTCTTGATTTCCGCTTCCCGAACTAGTACGATTCTATCCATGCGATTGATTGTGTCGAAGTCGAACATGGTAGAAACCACTTGATTACCAGTCAAAGATGTAAACTGTTAACAAGTGTGAGAGAAACGACCAATAATGACAATGGCTCGCAATGTACTCAGTACAATCCATGAAGCATGAATGAATTATTTGTAGTCGAACACTTCACAGAATCATTCGATTGAAGGTCAATGATGCAACATCTCGTAGAAGGTGAGAAACCTGCCATTAGGTCATGTAGATCCTAAGGTACTGATAAGATTCTAGATAAAATTTTTAGATGATGAGTTGTTGCCAATAGAAAGTTACCTGTCACAGGAAAGCACATGACACGAAACCATTAGATCAAGTTTTGAAGAAATATTTGCAAGGACTGACTCAGAGATAGTCAATGCCAATGGAGACAAACGTTTGCAATGTATGGTTTATTTGAATTGTTTCTTGAACACATAATGACACTATAGATGGTTTGGTAACAATTGAACTAAAGCTAATACCCAAAAACTGGCTGAAGACTTTCAATGTGGTTTGATTAACTATTAGACAAAGCATTTTCCCAACCCAGGTACAAGTGTGACAAAAGTGTCATGTTCAAGAGTGGTATACTGCTTTTTAAACAAGGGCTACAACTATATTCCTTTTCTCTCTTTTTCCCCCACCATTACTGGGAAGTACCTCTTTATTTTTTACAAGCTTGAGGAGGATAACATTTGCTTTCTTTTGTAAGCACATCCTTCGGATGAGTCCATCTTAGTATTAAAATCGAACCCTAAGAAGAAGTGGTTCGGTCCTTTTGTAATTGATAGGTCCTTTAATGTTAAATTTTAATGAGTCTAGTATAGGAGAAACTCAACATTTTTCAGTTTTAGGGAGTCAGAAGAAAAACATAAGTAAACTCCATGGTTTTACTTTTTCGTAAATTTAGTCTCTCAAGCCCTAAAAAGGATAAAATAATATAAGAGAGAACTCTATTGACCATGATTAGTCAATGTATACCTTTTTCGTAAATAGTCCATTTCAGTCCGGAAAAGGGGTAAACTTTTACTGAAGGGACGACTATTCATTTCCTTTAATGAGTTTGAATAGTCAAGTACTCGGCGATCTTTTCATGTTTAGAGAGTCTGAAAAGGGCTTAAAAGAGAATTCCAGGGTTTCACTTTTTCGTAATTTTCAAGCGCCCGAAAAAGTGATAAAAGTATACTCAGCATCAAAATAATTATTTTCACCAAAAAACATGTATTTTGCACAAAAACTCGAGATATTAAACATACATGTTCCAGAGAAGTAAAAATATTGAAAAATAGCCTTTTAAAGTGAAAAATAAATAAAATATAATATTTTATTCATTCAAAAAATATAAAATGGAGTTTAAAAAAATCATTTTCACCTTTTATCTTCAGAGCAGTGAATTGATAGCTTTTGGCAAAAAAGTTCTAGAGCTAATATAGGGAGAACTGACTATTCATTCCGTGATTCTTCAGAACCAGAGAATCCACATCATCTAACTCTTCATTTCACATGATTGAATATGAATTTAGCTACATTTTTTCCATCTGCCGCGAATGTAGGCATTGCCTCGGCCAATTTGGTAAAGTAATCTACAGCAAGAATAATATACCCATTCCTCCCAGCCGAGTGAGGGTTACATGTAATGAAATTAATGCCCCATTTGGAAAAAGGAATGATAGCAATTATTGGGTGAAGAGGAGTTGGAAGCGCACGCATATTTCGATCAAAAATTTGGCAGTTGTGGCATTTTCGGACTGCAATAATACAATCTTTGAACAATGACTGCCAAAAATAACCAATGCGCAATATCTTTTAAGCTATGGAAAACAAAGACATATGACCACCACACGCTCCAGAGTGGCAGTCATTCAAAACCCTTTCAGCCTCTTTGTGAGTTATACAATGCCAAAAAATAGAATCCGCACCACGATGATAAAGTGTGTCCCCAACAATATTGTATTGCTAGGATTGACATCGGATTCTCTGTCAATTTGAATTTGAAATCTCTGGGCGAAAGGTTTGGGTTTGAAGATAAATGATGATATCTCCATACCATGGATCTAACGTACTCATAAGAAAAAGAGATTCATCTACGTTGGGATTATCTACCACGGTTTCTGTCTCAGTATTGGGAATGTCACACATGAGTTCTGCAAACACCAGTGATTTCTTTGATTTAGATTTCTCAAATTCCAAATCAAACTCTTGTAGGATGACAATCCATTTAGAGTACTTGCCCCCGAGTAATTGTTTTGTAAAAATATATATCATTGGGTTGCAATTAGATATCACAGTTGTATTACATAACAATATGTAGTGACGAAATCGTTGGACAGTTTGAATTGCTTCCAAGGCCAATTTCTCCACATGTGAATATTTAATTTCGGTCGGGTTCAGATTCCAACTTAAATAATAGATTACATGCTCATTGTGAAATTCAAATTCTTTAACTAGAACCATTCCAATGGTGGAATCAAAGGCAGCTAAGTATAAAAATTATTCCTGGTGGTAATTAAGTGGATGCAATAATGGTGCATGGGTTAACGCATGTTTTAGAGCATCAAAAGATCGATCAACAATCTCATCCCAAATAAAAGGAACATTTTGTTTCAACAACCAGGTAAAATATTTTTCTAACTCAGCATAGTTTGGGATAAACCTATGTAGAAAGTTTCCTTTCCCTTGCAAACTTTGGAGTTGGCGAAGTGTGGAAGGAGGAGGTAAATTTATGATGGCCTCAACTATTGAGGGGTCGATACGAATGTCGGCTTTTGAAATGATGAATCCCAGTAATGGTTCTGATTGCACACAAAAAACACATTTTTGGGGGTTCAAGCGAATCTTGTAATGCCTAGATCTCATGAAAATATCTCGTAAGTGTGTAGGATGATCATCCTTGTGTAATGAGTGAGCAGGTAAATCATCCAGATAAGGCTTTATGATATGTTTGATATCATGAAAAGCGTAAGACATGGCCCTTTGAAAATTTGCACCAGAATTCTTTAATCTGAAAGGTAGCTTGCAATAAGCAAATTTCCCCCAAGGACATATAAATTTTGTTTTTGGTTGATCAGCAGGGTGTATGTTTATTTTATTATATCCGTAAAATCCATCCATAAATGAGAAAATTTCATTTCCGGCACAATCATCGATAATTTGGTCAATATAGGGAGTAGGATAATTGTATTTTAGACATGCTTTATTGATATCCCTATAATCGACGTATACTCGTATAGTCCCTTGTTTCTTGGTAATGGGAACTATATTGGATACCCAACCTATCAATGAAATTGGATAAATAAATCCTGCTTGCAGTAGCTTTTCAACTTCAGCTTTAATAGCAGCAAGTTTTCGCGGATGTATTGGACGTAATCTTTGTCTAATAGACTTAGCATCCGAGTATGTATTTATTTCATGAAATACAATCTTTGGATCGATTCCTGGCATCTCTTCATAAGACTAGGAAAATATGTCTTGGAATTCTTGAAATAGGGCTTTATATGTATTAATCTCTTCAATCGTACAAGAACCCCCTATATGAATGTTTTCAACAATTCCAGGAGTTATCACTCATAAATTTTGAAACATCATTTGACAAAGTCTTAGAGGTTCATGTGTCAAAGGTAGGGTCATATAATTCATATTTCATTACTTTCTCAAGGAAAATTTCTAATTTTTCTTATTTAACCTATCCTAAGTTTCAAGACCACCCTCATTATATCTCAAAACCATCTCCATATAGGTCACATCATGTTCCAACAGTCATTATTTGCTAAGATATTTGATTTCCCAAGCTTACAACTCTGAAAAAGGTCATTTTAGCCAAGAATCCTTACTTTCGTAGTGAATTCAGTGTAAAATAGGTTGAAAACGCTACGAAACTTTTGTTAGTTTCGTAGCGAATATGAAGCAATTATCTGTTTTCTGACTTTGAGAAGTCAACTTCAAGGGCGATTTCTGGGCAAAGAAAGAAGTATTTTAAGACATTAAGAGAGGTTATTTTCAAGAAAATATCAAATAACAATAACCTCTTTCACTTTTCACAACGGTGCTACAAATTGGGAGATACAGGGATTTCTTTTAGCCCTATTTTTAGAATGCAGAATTTTCCTGTTTTATACATGTTTTTAGAATGTAGATTTTGGACAGCTGGAAATGGTTTTCAGAAGAAAAAAAAAAGAGAGGTTTTTCTTCATGATATACTAACCTACAAAAAAATCCTTCAGGTTTGCAATATCTATCAAGGATATGGAGATAAGAGCTCAGCTCTGAACCCTATGTTTTCATAAAAAAGCAGAGTCATTTTAATTTAAAGGTACACAACCATGTATGAGGTCATCATTAATATTTTGGCATGTGTGTGTCATTATTTAAGCATGAGATGTAATTTAAAACACAAACCATATCCTAAGCTTCTATTTTTCACTCAACATTCATTCTTTCATGTGAAACATCTCAATGTCACTTTTTGAGAGCTGCTTCATCACACCAAGCAGCTTGTTGTCCAATTTGGCTTTCCAAGTGTCACCTTTTTAAGAGGGAAGATTGGTTATAAAAGGAGATGAAAATGTACAAGAAAGCACACAAAGGAGGATATATGGATAATATTAAAGCTCATCTACCTTGAGCTATCTGTGGAGGACCCTGGCTTTGCTGAAGCATGCATCAGTTCAAGTTGTTTGAATTTCTGCAACAAGGAAATGGTTGTGTTTTTGGACTGTTTGAGAAGTACATTTAAAGACAATATTTTGAATGAAAATAGATGAATTTGGAAATACTGAGAGACATTATTTTCAGGCACGGGACAAGGAAAAATAACCTCTCTCACTTTTCTCACAGGTGCTATCAGTTGGGATATACAAGGATTTCTTTAAGACCTATTTTCATAAAATAGATTTTTCATGTTTTACACATGTTTTCAAATGCAGGTTCTAGACAACTGGAGATGGTTTTCAAAAAACCAAGAGATTTTTTTCTTAAGAAAATTATTGTTGAAAAAAAATTCCTCCATTTTTAAAAATATATCATGGATTCGCAGATATAAGCTCTATTCTAAGACCTATTTTTCAGAAGAAACAGGAAAAATCTGCAAAGTGGTTTTAAATATGAAAGGTGAGATGGATTGTGTTCCTCATTAGTTTGATGAGGTCCATAATTTGTAGAGGGGTTCATGGCATGTTGAAGAACAAGTCAAAGACCTCCAAGAATAGCTAGAACTAATCCATGAGGAGTTGGAGAAGGAAGGCCTAAAAATGATAGTAGTTGAGTAGCCAATAGCTCAACTCATCATCAATGAGGAAGAAACACCTCAAGAATCATAGTGTGAGCTAGTTTATGATTTTAAAGGTCAATGGAATCTTGTAAACAAGTTTTTATGGTTGGAGGACACATTTTTCAAGCTAGACAAATATATGGAAATTTCACTGTTTTCAGCAGTTTTGTAGCATTCCTAGGCTTGAAGCCTGGGAAAATGCTATGAAACAAATGTAGCTTTCTTTTTTCTTTTTGAACCATTTTGAGAAGCTTCTAAAGGGTGAAAATGATATGGTAGAGGTTTCTAAGGATGATGAAGACAATACCAAAAGAAAGAGACAGAAAAGTTGATGGAAAAAGGCATTTTTGTAACGCTATGAAACTATCTTACTTTAGTAGCATACTGTTTTGAAGCTATATGAGCAAGTTTTTTTGCAATTTTGCACAAATGGACAATTTCTAAGGTTCAATGGATCTTGCTAGTAGTAAAACAAGACTCAAAGACCACAAAATGAAGAAAAACTACCAGCCAAATTATTTGTTGAAGATGAAGACCAGTTTTCCTAAAAACAGGGTTCGTTTCCAATTTTAGAGGAGGTCAATTAAGAGGTCATGTAGTGATGAGTCCCATCACACCCTATTCGAACATGTGAAGTCATATTTTTCAAATATTTAATTATTTTAGGAGATAAGGTTGTTATTGTAATAATGAACAGTTTGATTCCTATTAGGAAAAGGACTGTCAAGTAGGATAGCTGTCATTTTCTCATTAAATAAATGTTTTATGGTTAGGCAAGGTGTCATTAGAAAAAAATTCGATGAATCTAGCTACGAGGCAGATCATCTCAGGATGTAACAAGTCTATTAAAGGGCAGAGAGTCGAATTTATCAAGGGTTGGGGTTTTTTTGGGAAAACTATAGCTTCATGTAAATTGACTATTTTCAGTAATACAAAGACTTGTTTCTTGAAAAACCTGAGATTCTGATTGAGTTTTTAGTGCTTATATTATCTATATCTTTATGTGTCTCATTTGAAGTGGTTTTCATCTTTAATACTTAGAATTCATTCATGTAATGCTCTGACTTCCTTTATAGATGAATTGACTCTGTGTGATTTCCTATTTTATGTGTGTGTACTTCTGCTAAAAACTCTTACCTGCCTCAGCTTCCATGTCATGTGAACTTACTACTGAATCACTGAAAGTGTTGACTCCATAAGACAAATTTTTACAAACTGATACTATTTTCAACCTATACTCATCACAAGCAATTTTTTTTCCAAGTAGAGTTATCCATCTAAATACATCTTTATTCAATATCATTAACCCTTTGAGTGAGCCCTCTCAGACTGAAGAGGCTAAGCTTCAGTCAGAAGATTGGCTTGAAATAGTTACATGATATTGTCTAATTAGCAGCCTATTAGGTGCAATTTTGTGATAACATTTTGGTGCTTCTGTCAAGATTATGAAGATATACATCTCCCAAAATTTTGAAGCTGAATTCCTGAAGGTAGCGAGAGCTTAGAAAGTTGTTTGAGGCTGCAAAACTACCTTGGCAACTCCATTGTTGAAGAATATAAAATTTCATAGATTCATGGTGATAGCTTTCCTGTCAGATCTACTAAATAATTTGAAGATTTTTGGCTTATGTTTTTGGAAGAATGGATAGACAAAACAGAGTTAGTTGCAGACTCTCCTTCAATTCAAGGTTTTAAACAATGGAATTATGATCATACTAAGGAGGAAGTAAATGAAAAATTTTCTTTTTCCTTGTCTTCTTATCTAAATTATTTGAGCACAAGTCATAAGATAAGATTAAATTTTTGGATGAAATTTCTAAGAACATTGAGAAAGACATTGAAGTTTTAGAAGGTCAAATTCAATCCTATAGGCTTCATGATCAAGATCAGTCTTTTCAAAAGTTTTTCATACCAGAACACAAAGAGAGGGTGTTTCTACCTTTCTATTTTGATATTGAGGAAGAATACCCTGTTTTTGAAAATCAGTTCGATAGCACACAACTGAAAACTTATGTGGATGAGAAAACTGCAGAATGTCTTGAGAATCATCAAACAGGTTATGTCCTCTATGATCCTATAGCTGACTACATGGAAGAGTTATACAGCCCAGATTTCCAATTATATTTTCATTATGAGGATCAGATACATTTTATGTTGCCTTGGTCATTTCAGTATCATGCTTACTTTTGGTTCAAGTGCAGTCAAGAGGTTCAAGTGTCAGATCAGATCAATGACTGGCTTCATTGGAAGTTTCATGTTGCTTGAATTAAAAATGGATATTGTAGTTATTAGGGTAGGTACGAGTGCGTGAATAAGCTCAAAGTTGACTGAGCATCTTTTCAGTAGGTACAAAGTTGGTTTTTGAGCAGTAATCATTAAGCTTGAGCCCAAGGAGAAGGCCATAAGAGCTTGGCGAATTTTTCATAAATTTCAGAATTTTTATTTCCAAGAATATGGATGACACTGGAACTATAGGTTCTTTGGTGTAACACGGGGGCACACCATCCCAAGTGTAGCCACTGTTACCAATAATAATTTTTGAAACATCATTTGACAAAGTCTTAGAGGTTCATGTGTCAAAGGTAGGGTCATAGAATTCATTTTTCATTACTTGGTCAAGGAAAATTTCTAATTTTTCTTATTTAACCTATCATAAATTTCAATACCACCCTCATTTCATCTCAAAACCATCTCCATATAGGTCACATCATGTTCCATCAGTCATCATTTGCTGACATATTTTATTTCCAAAGCTTACAACTCTGAAAAAGGTCATTTTAGCTAAGAATCCCTACTTTCATAGCGAATTCACTGTAAAACAGGTAGAAAACACTACGAAATTGTTGCTAGTTTCGTAGTGAAAATGAATCATTTCTCAATTTTATAACTTTGGGCAGTCAACTTCAAGGCGGTTTCTAGGCAAAAAAAGAAGTATTTTAAGAAACTGAGAGATTTGTTTCAAGCACATATCAGATAACAATAACCTCTTTCACTTTTCTCAAACGTGCTACAGATTGGGAGATATAGGGATGTCTTTTAGCCCTATTTTTAGAATGCAGAATTTTCCTGTTTTATACATGTTTTTAGATTGCATATTCTGGACATCTGGAAATGGTTTTCAAAAAACAAAGAGAGGTTTTTCTTGAATAAATATTGACCTACACAAACCTCCTTCAGTTTTTCAATATCTATCTAAGATAGGGAGATGACAGCTCAGCTTTGAATCTTATGTTTTCAGAAAAAGCAGAATCATTTTAATTCAAAGGTACACAACCATGTATGAGGTCATCATTACTCTTTTGGCATGTGTATGTCATGATTTAATCATGAGATGTCATTTAAAACAAAAAAACCTATCCTAAGCTGCTATTTGTCACTCAACATTCATTCTTGCATGTGAAACATCTCAATATCACTTTTTGAGAGCTGCTTCATCACACCAAGCAGCTTGTTGTCAAATTTGGCTTTCCAAGTGTCACCTTTTTAAGAGGGCAGCTTGGTTAGAAAAGGATATGGTCATGTAAAATAAATCACAAAAAAAAGTCTTTGTGGATAATATATAAGCTAATGTACCTTTAGCTATTCGTGGAGGACCCTAGCTTTGTTGAAGCATGCTTCAGTTCAAGTTGTTTGAATTTCTGCAGCAAGGAAATGTCTGTGTTTCTGGATTGTTTGAGCAGTAAGTTTAAAGAGGATATTGTGAATGAATAGAGATGAATTTGGAAACATTTAGAGAGGTTATTTTCAAGAATGGTACAAGTAAGTATAAACTCTCTCACATTTCTCACAGGTGCTATCAGTTAGGAGATACAAGGATTTCTTTGAGCCCTATTTTCAGAAAACAAAGTTTTCTTGTTTTACACATGTTTTTAAAATGCAGGTTCTGGACATTTGGAGATGGTTTTAAAAAAACCAAGAGATCACTTTCTTAAAAACATTCTTATTGACAAAAACCTCCTCCATTTTTGAAAAATACATCATGGATTCGGAGATATAAGCTATGTTTTAAGACCTATTTTTCAGAAAAAACAGGAAAAATCTGCAAAGTGGCTTTAGATATGAAAGGTGAGATGGATTGTATTCCTCATTATTTTGATGAGGTCCATAACCTATAGAGTTTTTCATGGCATGTTTAATACCAATTCAAATACCTCCAATAACATCTAGAACTAATCCATGAGGATCTAGAGAAGAAAGGCTTAAAAATGATAGTAGTTGAGGAGCCAATAGCTCAACTCATCATCAATGAGGAAGAAACACCTCAAGAATCATGGTGTGAGCTGTTTTATGATTCTAAAGGTAAATGGAATCATGGAAACAATATTTTAATAGTTGTAGGACACATTTTTCAAGCTAGACAAAAATTTGGAAATTTCACTGTTTTTAGCAGTTTTGTAGCGTTCCTAGGCTTGAAGACTAGGAAAATGCTACGAAACTACTGTAGCATTATTTTTTCTTTTTGAACCATTTTGAGAAGCTTATAAAGGGTGAAAATGATATGGTAGAGATGTTTAAGGATGATGAAGGCAATACCAAAATAAAGAGACAAAAAATTTGATGGCAAAAGGCATTTTTGTAATGCTACGAAAGTACGCTACGAAACTGTCATACTTTCATAGTGTATTGTTTTGAAGCTATATGAGAAGGTTTTGTGCACTTTTGGAAAGCTAGAAACTTTCTAAGGTTCAAGGGATCTTGATAGTATACATCCCAAACATAAAGACCACAAAATGAAGACAAACTACTAGCCAAATCATTCGTTGAATATGAAGACTAGTTTGCCTAAAAAATAGGGTTTGTTTCTAGTTTTAGAGGAGGTCAATTAAGAGGTCATGTAGTGATGAGTCCCATCACACCATATTCAAACATGTGAAGTCATATTTTCCAAAGATGTAATTTTTTTAGGAGATAAGGTTGTTATTGTAATAATGAACAGTTTGATTCCTATTAGGAAAAGGACTGTCAAGTAGGATATCTGTCATTTTCTCATTAAATAGATGTTTTATGGTTATGCAAGGTGTCATTAGGAAAAAATTAGATGAATCTAGCCAGGAGGCAGATCATCTCAGGATGTAACAAGTCTATTAAAGGGCAGAGATTTTAATTTTTCAAGGGTTGGAGATTTCTTGGAAAAACTGCAGCTTTATGTAAATTGGTTGTTTTCAATAATATAGGGACTTATTTCTTGAACAACCTGAGATTCTGATTGAGTTTTTAGTGCTTATATTATCTATATCTTTATGTGTCTCATTTTCAGTGGTTTTCATCTTTAATACTCAAAATTCATTCATGTAATGCTCTGACTTCCTTTATAGATGAATTGACTTTGTCATTTCCTCATTCATGTGTGTCTACTTCTACTAAAAACTCTTACATACCTCAACTTCCATGTCAGGTGAAGTTACTACTGAATCACTGAAAGTGTTGACTCCATAAGCCCAATGTTTATAGACTGATACTATTTTCAACCTATACTCATCACAAGCAATTTTTTTTCCAAGTAGATTTAGCCATATAAATACATCTTTATTCAATATCATTAACCATTTGAGAGAGCCCTCTCATACTGAAGAGGCTAAGCTTCAGTCACAAGATTGGTTTGAAATAGTTACATGAGATTGTTTGATTAGCAGCCTATCAGGTGCAATTTTGTGATAACATTTTGGTGTGTCTTCCAGGAGTCTGAAGATATAAATATCCTGAAATTTTGAAGCTGAACTCTTGAAGGTAGCAGGAGCTCGGAAAGCTGTTTGAGGTTGAAAAACTACCTTGGCAACTCCATTGTTGAACAATTCAAAATTTCACAGATTCACGGTGATTCCATTGGACATATGAAGAACTAAGATGCTGCCATTCTTTTTTCAAGGTATGCATGTATAGATTTTTAAAAAATTTATGGCTTCCCAAATCCTTTTCCCAAAGATGAATATTTTTTAAGGAATGGTCCAAAATTCAATGCGGAAGATTTGAATTTGACTTTGAAGCATATATCAGATTTCTGTGACTTTACTGAGTTTCTTAGAGTCAAACATGAAGACGTTTTCATTATATTGTTCTATGATTCATTTCAAGGGAAATGTAAACAGTGGATTGAAAGCTTGCTTGTTAGATCTATTAAATCATTTGCAGATATTTGGCTTATGTTTTTGGAAGAATGGATAGACAAAACAAAGTTAGTGGTAGACTCTCCTTCAATTCAAGGTTTTAAACAATGGAATGATGATCATACTAAGGAGGAAGCAAATGAAATTTTTTCTTTGTCCTTGTCTTCCTATCTAAAATTATTTGAGTGCAAGTCAGAAGATAAGATTCAATTTTTGGATGAAGTTGCTAATAACATTGAGAAAGCCATTGAAGTTTTAGAAGGTCAAATTCAATCCTATAGGCTTCATGATCAATATGAGTCTTTTCAAAAGTTTTTCATGCCCAAACACAAAGAGAGGGTGTTTCTACCTTTCTCTTTTGAGATTGAGGAATAATACCTTATTTTTGAAAATCAGTTTGATAGCACACAACTGAAATCTTGTGTGGCTGAGAAAAGCATATACGAGTTATCCAAAGCTACAAAATGTTTTGAGAATCATCAAACACATTATGTATTCTATGATACTATAGCTGAATACATGGAAGAGTTCCAGTTATATTTTCATTGTGAGGATCAGATACATTTTATGTTGCCTTGGTCATTTCAATATCATGCTTATTTTTTGTTCAAGAGCGGTCAAGAGGTTCAAGTGTCAGATTAGATCAATGACTGGCTTCATTGGAAGTTTCATGTTGCTTGAATTAAAAATGGAGATTGCAGCTATTAGGGTAGGTATTTGTGTGTGAATAAGCTCAAAGTTGACTGAGCATATTTTCAATAAGTACAAAGTTGGTTTTTTAGCAGTAATCATCAAGCTTGAGCCTGAGGAGAAGGACATAAGAGCTTGGAAAAGTTTTCATAAATTTCAGAATTTGTATTTCCAAGAAGATGGATGGCACTAGAACTATAGGTTCTTTGGTGTACCACAGGGGCACATCATCCAAATTGGAGCCACTTTTATCACTCATAATTTTTGAAACATCATTTGACAAAGTCTTAGAGGTTCATGTGTCAAATTTAGGGTCATAGAATTTATTTTTCATTACTTGGTCAAGGAAAATTTCTAATTTTTCTTATTTAACCTATCCTATGTTTCAAGACCACCCTCATTTCATCTCAAAATCATCTCCATATAGGTCACATCATATTCGATCAGTCATAATTTGCTAACCAAGACTTGAAGACCTAATTGTCCTCCAAATTTTACATGAAGGATCTTTGTGCTGCAAACTATATCTTGGGCATGGAAATTAAATGAGATCGAGAAAAGAGGAAGCTCTAGTTAAACCAGAGGAAGTATGTTGTGAAAATATTGCAGAGGTTTAATCTACAGGATAGTAAACTCATGAAGGTTCATATTCTTGTAGGTGTAAAGTTATCTGTTGAACAATGTCCCAAGACACAAGAAGAGGAAGAGGACATGTCTCGTGTTCCATATGAAAGTGCAATGGATTGACCGATGTATGAAATGGTTTGTACTAGACCATACATTTCATATGTAGTGGGATTATTGAGCAGGTTTATGTCAAAACCATGAAAGGGGCATTGGACAATAGTGAAGCGGGTTTTCAAATATTTGTGTGGCACTAGTGATTATGGTTTGTGCTACCAAGGAAGACCAGGATTGAACAAATTTTTCGATACTCATGGCTTTGTTAATGTAGATTGGGATAGTGATATAGATTATATAATATCTACAAGTGGGTATGTGTTTAACCTATTTGGAGGAGTATTTAGTTGGATGAGAAAAAGAGAATCTACAATGTCTCTTTCAACTATAGAGGTTGAATACATGGTGGCCACTTATGCAAGTAAGGAAGAAATTTTGTTGCAGAGATTGTGTTCAAGTATTGCGTTGGTGCAGTGAGATATAAGGATAGACAGTGATAGCCAAAGTGAAATTTTCTTGGCTAAGAACCCTTCTTATCATTCAAAGACAAAGCATATTGATGTCTAGTATCACTTTGTGAGAGATATGGTTGAGGATAAAAAGGTGTTTCTGGTAAAGGTGGACACTTTGAATAATGTTGCAGATGCATTGACAAAGTCTGTGAGCACTGAGAAGTTCTCTTAGTGTAGAGAAAAAATGGGAATTGTAGGGATAGACTAATGGCTAAGCTCTCCTGTGGCCCCCTATGGAAATAAAAGAACAAGTGGGAGACTATTGGGTGTGTGTTATATTATTTCCCCCTTCGTTGCGCTCGACACAACAGGGGGGTCACAGGGAGTTCCTAGCCCCCCATGTCGAGGTGTTTGCAACAGATCGATATCCCCCCTGCACAGAGTCTGGGGTAGCGCCCCGGGAAAAAAAATTTGGACCCTATATTAGCTGGGCGAACCTACCTATGGTTTTTGCATCCATAGGGACTATGGGGTGTGGCTTAAAGTTTTATCTTCTCTTTAAAACTTATCAGATCTTCGTAGAACAAATATAATAATACATTGTCATTGTTCCACGCTTTTATTTCTACTTTAACATGCATTAATCAACATAAGAAACCATAAACAAGACTTTTCAATGAAAACACAAATAAAAACCCTAACTTGGCACATATACCATCAAAATATCATATAAAGAAAACGCATAAGTAAAGGACATAGATCCATCATTGACTCTTCTCCTATTACTTCATATCATCTCAATACAATACTTTCCACCTTATGCACTCAACTGTAGGGGTCTACACACTCATCTGCAGACTTCCTAAGGTCTCAACGTACTTAACTGCAGGAGCCTTCCCTTTTGCACAAACACACAGAGTATAGACTCAATACAACGTTACATCCAAATGCACTCTATTTTTGGATTATTAGATATCGAGCTCTTACTTATAGACTCCTTATATATCTATCTCTTTTACAATACCATGATCCGAAAACCATGGGTGGAGCTCAAGCATACAAATTATTCCCATCCCTTTACAAAATAAGCGTCTTTGACCCGCCCCAAAGCCCATAAGACTCTATTATATCTTCACTTTGCACGCTATGCTCCTCAAAATGCAAAGTCTTTATCACAATCTTCAACCTAGTGTTACCCTGTCCAATAAGCCCCCAACAAAAAAATGTGACTCGTCAGGAGTCACTATGCTAGTGTTCCCTCAATCTTTGCTTTGATGTTGCTCAATTCATCCTTCAATGGTGAAACCATCTCGGTGCACTGCTTCTCAACGTCACAGATTTTTGTCAACAATTTCTTAGTAACTGGCCCTACGATCTTTGTGGCAATATCCTTCTGTGTCTAGCGCAACACTTTCAGATGTTTCTCCACAATCTGTGATAGCTGACTGGATTTGGCTTCCCATGGCTATGTTCTAGTTGTGATAATTTGTTCCTTTCTTTGCAGCTCATCGATCTTTCCCTACAAAAAATTACCCTCTTGGAGACAGGTATACTGCTGATCTAGTGCTAGAGTCTTCGTTGTAACCTTAATATGGTCCATTTTTCCAATTTCTCACAGATTTACATCTCATTTTTTTTCACATGAGGGTCCTCCTGTAGTGAGGCCCAAACATGCATAATGTCTTCAAAGACTTGGAGGAACTTCTTGACCATGGAGTCAATCTTGTCATTGGCAGCCTTAATCGTTGTTGTGCGTTGCTCCCAGACCTTTAGTGGAGTAGCCAGCTACAACTGCAACTATAACTAAATTATCTTCATTTGCAGCTCAAGTCGTACCTTGTCGACTTTGGCCATGGAGTCTTTCATAGCCATCACAATCTTTTCAACTTTGTCCTCTGATGATTCCCTGTCCTGAATTTGCAAATTAGGTAGTTCGTTGCAAACTTTGGAGATGGTTGCCTCCAATTTATGCCTGTGTGGAGCTTCCGCCTCTTGCTCATGCATGACCTGCTGCTTTTCCTCGGCCATTTTTTCTCTCTCTCTTCACATCCTAGATAATCAATAGGGCACACTACTCTCAAATCTACAACTCTTTTGTGGCATTGTTGGACAGTATTGGACTCCATAGATCAAGGAGTGGAGCGCGCGACACAAAGCTATGTTTGAGTCTTAGGGGCTTTGGGGTGGGTCAAAACCCCTTATTTTGTAAATGGATTGGATAAATTTGTGTAAGATGAGCTCTGCCCATGGTTTTTGCACCATGGTATTGTAAATGTACAAACTATATAAGGAGTCTAGGATAGTCTTGATGGCATATCATAGATGATACTTGATGATAGAATTCACTTGGATGTAACTTTGTTTTGAGTCAATGTTTTGTGGTTTAGGTTAGAGAAAGGTTCATGTAGTTGAGTGTGTCGAGACCTTAGGAATTCTGCAGCTGAGTGCACATACCCATGCAACTGAGTGAGCAGGGTGGAACAGATTGTTTTAGATAGATCTGAGCATTAAAGAAAGACTTTGAAGACAGATTTATGTTTTGAGTTTATGTGTTTTCTTTACTTGTATTTTATGTTATCTGTGCTAAGTAAGGGTTAAGATTATATACGTTTTTTTTTATGCTTGTTAAAGTAAGATTGCCGGGTCTTCAAGTTAGTTCAATAGAAGTGTTGAATCATAACTGTATAATTAGTAGATCTATTTTTTGAAGTTGTGTCAAGTATTGAAAATAATATAAGTCCTAAAGTCACACTCCATTGTCCCTCTGGATGCATAAACATGGTTCTGGCATCCCCTTATATTGCCTCGGGTGAGACTTTGGTTTGCGCAGCAGATTATTGTTGAAAGGGCGGGTAATAATGGGTTTTTTTGGTTCACGCAGCCATATCTGAACTTGGATTTAGGCCCCATAAAGCCAACAAATGGTTTTTTTCTAAGACTAGGATCTGACTGAGGGATATGTGGATGTGGAATCCATCTAAGAAAGAGATTCAAGACTGAGTAGATCTAAAATAACGTGAATTTTTTTAGCAAGAAAACATAAATCCACGCATATATACTGAACAATGGTTGCAGACGTATATCTTTATAGATCAACATGATATCTTCTTCTCATAATTTGCTATCGATTTGCACGAGTGGTTATCAAAACTAGTTAAGCAAATGACCCATTTCAACAATAGGCCTACTACATGGACTCCAGAGTTGATCAAGGAGCTAAAGAGGACTAATTACGAGATCGCAAGGGTTATTGATTATTGGATCGATAATATCCTTAGATTTTTTATCACTAAGTTCGCAATCAATACATCTGTGTCCTATAACGAAGTAGAGTGAAAATTTTCAAAGGCCCGAGAGTTAAGTCCTTAAACTCACTGAAGCTTTGGATTAATATGCTATAATGTGAAAATGGTGTACTGCGAATGTGATAATATTGATGTTCGGAGGGAGATAAACTAGAACTATGTGACGAGGTAAAAGTTTTACAAAATATTGGGATACTTACGTTGAATCTAAATATAGACTGTTGTTTGGGTCTGAGAGCGAAGAAAGAGAAAGCAACCCTACTACCCCTAGAAGTGTGTTCCTAAGATCTAGAAATCATCAGAGCTCTATGGGAATTACCCAACCTTCCACCCCCATCGCCACCCATCCCCATATTTTTCCTCCACCCCCACCTCCACCTCCCCCATTTACCATGGCTCAAGCACCAAAAATGTTTGTGGTCAAAGGATCAGTTGATCCCGAGTAGTTCTGTTTCTTTGTAGAAGTGATATGGAGATCGCAAAACATTACTAATGATAATATGAAGAAAGCGTTGTTGGTCATAGCACTACAGGACAGAGTGTTGTCCTGGTACATGAAATACACCTCGACGAACCAAAATTCCACGTTGGCCTAGATAAAGGATTCACTGAATGCTGAGTCTAAGAAACCGAATTCGTTGTCCCAGTGTATTATAGAGACCAAAGAGATTAATAAATTGGTCACTGAAACTATGTGGGAGGTCGATCAAATATTCAAGACATTGATAAGCCAAGTCATATTCGAGATCCCTGATGAACAACATGAGGAATGGTTTATTGTTCTGTTGTTTCCTCATCTCATATTGCCATTATCACAGCAGAAGGTCACAACCCAAGCTGAAGTGTTGGAAATTGTGATGAAACTAGAATCTTTGCTGGTAGCAGATCCTAACAAAGGGGTTCACCAAATACAAACCCAATTGGAAAGCTTACATATGTAACTCCAATATTTAAAGAAGGGAAAGAAGTTTGTGCAAAATTTTGGTGCATAAAGTGAAAATCAGAGGGCCACCATAAGGATCAGTGTCTTGTTTTAAGATATTACTTGGGCATTAGGATGCCAAGTCCCTTGAGGCTTGGGCCAAGTACTGGACCAAATTTCTGGTGTAGCTTATGCGAAGTTGCAGGCCAGCACTCCACGGACTATTTTCATCTGCTACAGAAGTAAATCCAATCACCGAAGAAATTGTTATGTAATTTCTATAGTTCAATGGGACATGATGATAAGCATTATTGAATCTATGACCTAATGATGTAGAGTCTTGGAGCATACCGAGCGTAAGTCGAAGTTCACGAATATCTAGGATCGCCAACAGTGTGTGGAGGTTTCCAAGGCCAAGGGCGTGGCCGAGGAGGAGACATTGGATGAGGTCGTGGACAAATCATGTTATAATTGTGGTCAACCTAGACACTTTGCAAAGGATTTTTAGAATCCCACAGCTGCATCTTATAGGTATTTTCGCACATTTTATCATGAGATAGAGGATTTTCCTACATTATTGGCTCGAATACAGGAAAACTGCAACCAACATTCAACTCAAAACATACAGATAATGAGGGTTTAACTGTGTGAGGAAGATTCAAGTGTCAACATAGTGACACACAGTGGTATAAATAACGAGGAATACCACACGGAAGGAAAGAGACCTATGGAGGATACCTGGGTCTGGAAAGATGGAGACAAGATTGTTATCACCAAAATTTGGTCATATAACCATTTACAATTAGATGGATCGAAGTACACTATGTAAGACCAATTTTACCATAGTAAAATTGCTTTCAATATAAGAAATAATTTAATAAACCATATTTTATTAAGTTATTCCTTATTTAAACAAGAAAACCCATGAGGAATAATTAACTAAATCCTTATTTATTTGATTTTCCTCTAGGAATAATTAATTAAACCATTGTTTAAGTAATAATATTCCTGGTCGTATTTAACCCAATTATGAGAAATAATTAGATAAATCAATATTTTTCTTATTTTTCTCTAAGAATAATTAATTAAATTATTATTTAGTTATTATTCCTTGTTAAATTTTACTAAATCACCTAGGAATAATTAAACAAATCATTATTTTTTAATTATTCCTTAACCACATTCTTGAAATGATAAATAAATCATTTATTTGTTTATTATTTCTAAATAAAGGTATTTAGCAAATTTAAATATCTTTTCCCTCCAACAAAATATAATAAAATATTCCAAGTGGTTAGCTCTTGATCTTGGTTAATAATATTTTATTATTCGCCATTATCAGGGATAACTCAATATTTTGTTATAAATAGGAGGGTTTTCCATTCATTCTTCACTTTGATCACTTTCATTTTCACGCTTTGATCATTCTCATTGTTGCTACTATTTTATTTTACTTCTTGAGCTCCCATATAGTTCAACACATTCTAGGTTTTCTACACCATTGAGAGAGAGAAACTTCTAGAACTGAAGTGTTGAGGAAAACCCAGAACCCATCCCATTGAGGGGGATTGGTAACTTTTATTCGTTCCCTTTACTAGGTGTTATAATATATTGAAAAATCTTTAAATCATGTCTTGTTTTTTGGATGCATGGAGTAATTACTATTTCTTTTCATTGTTTATCTTCTTTTACTGCATAGATCTAGTGGTTTGTGGAATTTGTTCTAACTATCAATTGCAAATCTAAAGAGTTAAGTAGCCATTTCTATTGTTAGGGTTGTTTTTCACACACAACTAAAGTAGGCTCTTTTCGTACACTTTCGTTAATAATTTACGCTAACAAAGAGTGTTGGTTTCAACGTACAGCGCAAAAGAGAGACTTTCATTGAAGCAAGGAAGAATTTTATGACTCCTAGAGCTTCCATATCAACTGTGCAGAGACAGATGATTACGCTGAAGAATAAACATAAGGAAATTACTGAGACGAAGGAAGTTTATCCATCTATTCTAAATTCATTCTTGCAGACCTATATGAAGTTTATTATGGATCATAAAGTTGTGGAGGGATTGCAAGAGCTAATAGATAACTGTATTGGCAAAGAAGAACCACGACTTGAACAACGCACAGTAAATTAGGTCTACAAAAATAAGAAGAGAACTGGCAAAGAGATGTGGTTGACAACACAAATAGGATAATATGAGATGGACCAAAAGATCCTTGACCTTGGATCAGATGTCAATGTTTTACCAAAACACAAACGGGAATGAATGGGGAGACTAAATCTGCAATGGTCATCGATTCAGTTGAGGATGGAAAATTAGTAGAAGATCATTACTATGGGTCGATTGCATGGCATTAGTGTAGATATTAATGGTGCAAGTGTATTATCTATTTTTTAAGCTATTGATATTGTTGATTATAGCAATTTGTATCCTGCGTTGCTTGGTTTTGATTGGGCTTATGACATGGATGCTATAATCAACTTTAAAAATAGACAAATGGTGTTTAAGAATAATGGTACTAGGGTTTTTGTGCCTTTGGACCCATCTAAGGGAGCGTGACACACAGAGTCGGTCCGATATGAATATGGTGATATTAATCAGAGCTATAAGATTACTGCGCAGGATGAACACTGGATTAATCCTACCACTGATGGAAAAATAAGTTAGGAGCGCAATAGTTCATGTATTTTAGACTACAATGAAGAATTAGAACATCGGAAGAATCTCTTGCATGAAGTATCTACTAAGCGTTGTAACAGAGTTACCAAGTCATTTTTCTATGTCACATCAGAGGTGTGTGACTTGCCATTTTATAATGGAACTAGGAACGTTGTCTTATTTCTGGAAGAATTTGAGAATAAGGTGCCTGAGGAACAATGATATGAAGCATTGGACTTTTCCTTCAAGTCCACTCCAGCCCGATGGTGGGTCATGCATAAAGAAATCTTAGGATGATGGAAGGAATTGTGCAGGTTGATATGACTCAAGTTTGGTCATGTGGACACTAAGATCGCGAAGAAGTAAAATGGTAAAGATGATGCTCGCAAGAATTTATCTTGCTGGACTGCAGCTTGGGGTGAAGAGTCTCAACCTGGATGGATTCACATATTCTTTCATTCCTTGGATACGATACCCCAGCAGTGGTATCTGGAAACAGAATTCAGCCATGGTGCTACAAATTGGTATGAGATGACGAAAGGTTTCTTATTAACGTATAACTATGCCGATGGAAAAATTATTGAAGAAAGACGTCAAGTTTTTTTGGGATGAGGATTTTTAGAAGAGCCTCGATGTACTGAAAGAAAATATGGTGATTGCACCAATTCTTGTCTTCCTATACTGGAAGAACGAATTTCACGTATATTTCGATGTGTCCTTCATAGCTTTGGGAGTTTCTTAGCGCTGCCAGGAGAAGGAGATCTTGATCACCCTGTATCCTTTGCAAGCCGAAAGTTGTCTAAGGTAGATTGGAACTACTCCACCACAGAGCACGAAGGGTTGGAAATGGTACATGTGCTGCAAAAATTCAAACACTATCTATTGGGTGCACACTTCAAAATGTTTACAAATCACTCTGCTTTGAAATACTTGGTCAACGAGCCTGTGTTTGGGGGGAAGATTTGTCTATGGATATTTTTGTTCTAAGAATATGATTTTCAAGTATTTTTCAAGCCTCTACATTTGAATGTTGGACCTGACCAATTTTCTAGGATTGAGACGGGTGAAGAGCCAACGAATATTGAGGAAGGATTACGTGATGCATAGTCATTCGTTATTCAGGTTGCAGATGAGCACTTTCTGGATATCATTCAGTTTCTAACTATGGGCATCGCCCCTGGGGAATACACTACACAGTAGAGGAAAGAGTTGGGTGTCAAGGCAACAGATTTTACTCTGATCGCAGGACACTTATACAAGATGGGACCTGATGAGATCCTACGAAGATATGTTCCAGAGCATGAACGACACAGTATTTTGGTTGAAGCGCATGGTGGAGTTTCTAGAGTTCACTACGTAGGTCCATTGCGTAGAATATTCTGCGAGCTAGACTTTGGTGGCCCATGGTGCATAAAGATTCGAAGCATTATTATAATGCTTTCGATGTTTGTCAGAGTACTTGTAAACCTTCACGAAGAGATGAAATGGAACTGCACCCTCAAGTTACTTTGTAGGCATTTGATAAATGGGTGATTAAATTTGTGGGACCAATTGATTCACCTAGGAAGAAAACAAGTGCATCGTACATTATTACTGTGACAGATTACCTCACAAGATGGGTTGAGGCACAATTAGTGAAGAATTGTAGTGAAGACACAACGGCGAAGTTTATTTTTGAACATATTTTATTGAGATTTGGTTTCCCAAAAATATTGATGAGTGACAAAGGTATGCATTTCCTTAATAGCACTATTGAAGCAGTGACCACAAAGTTCAAAATGCATCATCAGAAGAGTATGCCATATCACCCACAAGCAAATGGGATGGTTGAGGCCTTTAACAAAATTCTGGAGAATTCTCTGACAAAGGTGTACAACATCAACAGGGATGACTGGGATATGTGCATTCCTACCATCTTATGGGCATACAAGACCACTTTTAATAAGTTGATGGGTCAGAATTCATTCATATTAGTGTATGGACTAGAAGCAATGATGCCAATGGAATACATTATTCCTAGTCTTCGCATCGTTGCAGTGATAGATATGGCAAAGATTGCTATTATCGAGTGGATATTTGAGAAAATACTGACACTAGAGGAGGAGAGATTCATCATTGGGTTTCACCAGCAGGTACAGAAGGATAGGGAAAAGGCCTGGCATGACTAGCATATTAATAAAAATATGTTCAAGGATGGAGACCTAGTTCTTTTATATGACAGCAAGTTCGAAAATTTCCCAATCAAGCTGCAAATGTAGTGGTTAGGACCTTACATTATCAGGAATGTCTCGGAGAGGGGCGCAATTCAGCTCGCAAATCTTAATGGAGATTTTTTTCTCTAGACATATTAATGGCAGACCATTAAATTTGTATAGGGATAGCTCTTCCCATGAGGGTTCATGATAACTATAAGGCCAGAAAATAGTCTTAATTCTCCACGCAATTGTAAGAGAGCATGGGACTTTAAAGGATTCTACCAAAGGGTGGCTTCGTCACAGAAAGAGCACTGTGAAATATGTGAGAATATGGTGAAGATGGAGGAAACTATGCCGAGGGAGGCAGAACTACACCGCAGGGATGGGTCTGATGAATTTTGTCCAAAAAGTGATCATTGGAATAGGAACAGTTGATTTGAAAAGGACTTGGTCGTTAAAAGGAGCAGGAGGGATGTATCTAATGAGCATATATAGGTGGATATGCCACCAAATCTTCATTTATGAGGCATATCTGAAGGAGATCAATAGTGAATTTTCTACCCTAAGCTCTTTGATTTCTGCAATGTATTCATTGCCTATGTCTGGTTCGGATCCAAGATTTTAGGAGGAGTTGTGCCGTAAGGGTTTGAGTTACGTAATTCCGCCCAACATGTGAGCTACATGACTCAGAGATGATCCTGCTACGTCGGGGGTTCCTACTGAATCGATTACTGAAACACCTATGCCCACAAAGCCTAAGAAGGCACATACATAGGGAACTAGGAAATCCCTAAGGGAAAAGACTCCAAAGTCACGCTCTACTGCAGTTGAGCACCAGAAGTGACATATGGCAGAGATTCTTGAGACAATTCTATAAGAAGAGGAGGATGTGGTCAAAGTGGCCCCATTCTCGTGGTTGCCAACCTATGTTGCAACGCTCAAATCATCAGTAATAGTTCCCAAAGATCTCGACAAGGTGCGATCAAGTATCAATATGCCCTTGATTCCTGAAAATGTCCTGGTGAAAGGTGAAATGTTTGCAAAAGTGCCACAACTGAGACTGGAGGATTGGGACATCACAGATATTGATAAGTTTCTTGAACTTGTGTCGAAGCTCTACTTAGATAATGTCAAGTATGAGGGGGGACTTGTGCACTTAGAGATGAAGAGATGGGTGATGGGTCTGCACAAGGTAGGACTTTTGAATTTATTGCAGGTCCCTCACTTCAGCTGTAGCCCGATAAATGATATATGTGTCTATAAATTTTTTGCACTCATGCTTGATGATGCACTGTGGTTGGGATAGCACATTCCCATTTATGTTGCGTTGATCCATCGGATCACTGGCCTACTTGATCAAGGTGTAGATCCAATGGCTGACTTTGGAGGAAAGGTGCAAGAAAAGGCGGTGGCAGAGAAGATTAAAGCAAAGTACCAAGTCTCGTGCAAGAGCACATGATTCATCGTAAGTGATATTAATGATCCCTTTGTTCAATTTGGAATGCTCATCTTGGCTTCCAAGATGATGTGAAAGTGTAGGCCCAAGGAGGTTCCTGCGCAAGTCATGCACTTGCATGACAGTGCGACAAAGGAGTGATCTACAATTGGTCCCCCTACTTATGCAAGGAGTTTTTGGAAAATGTGCGCGAAGCACAAGAAGAAGGCAATAATTTTTATTATGCTTGGTTGTTGTAGCTGATAGCTTTAATTAGTTGGAAGACTCGAGAGAAAACATAGTTTCCTGAAATAAATCCGCAAATGTGTGAGGCCACGCGGTATGATAAACTATGGAATTAATCAAACCTCACACGAACCATGGAGAATAAGATATTCTGGGTATTTTTCGATGCCTCGCTATATCAGGAAGTGTAGTCTAAGCCGAGGCTATCTCCAACACTGTATGACCAATATAAGATGATAGTATATTTTAAGGCGAATTTCTATAATATGCACATCTGCGTGAAGGGCACAATCAAGGGATTTTGGTATGAATTACCATATCTCTTCACGGAGGAATATTTGATATGTGTCACAGCAGAGTGGCTTCCAACATTTTTGGAGTCCGGAGCATCAACATCTATTCCTAAAATTCCTACCAAGCGGCACACTAGTACCCATCTAGAGGAGATAACTAAGAAGACGACAAAGAAATAAGCCACACCGACAACAGTCGGAAAAATAATTGATTTGGAGAAAGACATTGAACCTGAGAAAAATGGTATTGCACTGAAAGACACAAAAGAGAAAGTGGAAGCTCATACTTCCAAAGGCACCAAGCGCGGTTCTTAGGGCGCTGGAGGATCGAGGAAGAAAAGAAATGGATCTAAAGACACTAGAGAGGAGGTCCTGACACTGACTGAAGATGAATTTAATGAAATTGCAAATATGGTCACATATGCTACAAAGGACAAATGGACAGATATGGAAGTGCAGTACAAGACTGTGTTTGAGGTAGTGAAGGTTGGAATCCAGGAGTTAAAAGTTCAAGCGAGCCTGATCTAGGCAAGTGTTGCTCAAGCGGGCTAAAAGCATACAGGTGCACATGCAACCAGTGCACAGCTTCTCAACATATCCATACCAACCACCGAGGATGTTTGTCTTGTTCAAATCCCTACGTCGATCGTCCATGTAGACCCTAGCCGGCACACTCAGTTCAGAGGTTATGGTGATATTAACATAAATTTGTTTATTTTACTTGTAGGAAAACTACACATGATACACTCTATGATTGTAGACAAGCTCTGATTCCATGAGGTCCATGCTCACACAACTGATGTAGAATCAAAGTAGCAGACCACAAAGGCATAGAAGAAACCAAAAACAGTGGAGGAAGCATGTCGCGCAGCCAAAGCTCGGCATGCTGAGCTCGAAAAAAATATAAACCAAGTTTGCAACGAAGTACAGACATTCCTTGCCACAACTATCTCAGAAGAGAAGTTAGAAGGACTAGCTGCCGTATTGAAGGCCTCACACACAGAAGTTCAGACCACTCGGGTCAAGTTTGAGCATCAAATTGCTGATTTACAGATGAAATTCCAGTCGGAACTCCACCGGAAGTCAGAGAAAAGCAGGTTGCCAAAGTTTAGTCCACTGATAATATTGCTTCCACAGTCATGCAGTGTGATAAGATTTTGGATGAGGCCATGGGTGTCTAGACTTTGGTTTAGAATGAACTTGTGGTATAGTAGTTGCACAATGAGTTGCATGTAAAAGAGCAGTGGTTCGCGAATATTTGGGTGGTGGTACCTACTCTGATTCTTACATAGCACCTCACTCGCCTACAGGAGGGTTGGGTAATTCAAACTGAGATTAAGGACCTGCGCCAAAAAAAACAATTGCTTGAGGCCCAGATGTAGTCATGGGCCGAAGAGGCTCTAAAGCTCTCGCAGACATTGGATAACATGTTGAAGGCTATTCAACAAATACACAGAAGTATCGAGTTGGCCACTAAAGTGCCCACTACAGATAAGTTTGTCATTGAAGCGCAGGGAGTTACTACACAGAGTCTGGAAATGGTCCTACCTCTCAAATCTTCTTTCACTACACTCCAAGCCAAGATGAAGTAGCATACACCCCAGTGATTCGGGACGAGTCACATGTTTGTGTTGGGAGTCCGTTGGAGCAGTGTCCTTTGGACATATTTTTGTATAAGTTTTTCATATGTGCATTGCACAGATAGGTCAAGGGGCTTTGGGGCACGTCAAAGTCCCTCTTTTATGTAAAAGTGTTTTAAGGGTAAACTGTGGGCCTCAAACCATGGTTTGAGAACATAGTATTTGCGTGCTATATGGATATAAATAGATAGATCGAGTATGTTGGGGCCCTTGTTTTTTATTATTTTTGAAATCTTGGTTAGAACATTTTGAATTTTGACCTTTTTGAGTTGCGGCATGAAGACACATGGAAATCGCGACCACGTCTCAACTACCAGGAGTCGCGGAGCTATCAAGGTGGCGCGGAAGCATGAGATAGCTGAAGATAGAACACGGACAAGTACAGATGAAGAAAACAAACAGCAGAAGACAGAAAGCGGAACACGCAGATAACAGGAGAGAAGCTGGGAGCAGCTGACGAAAAGACACAGAGGAACTGATAGTCGCGAGAGTGGGTGAATAAATAACAGTCACCCGGCTGGAAGAAGGGGAGGCTGAAGAGGTTGCGAGGCTCATAACAAGGGAAGACGCACAGAGCGACTGCGGAAGAATCATGCATGACCTTCCTAGGGTTCCTCATCTTCTCTATTCTACCTTTCTGTTCCAAAATCTATCTGTATCAGATTTGTAAGCTATCATTGAGAATTCCATGTAATCATGTGTTTGGCCAAGGGATTAATACAATGGAAGGTTGCTGTCTCAATAAGATGTTTATGTGCCTGTAATGCGTTTATACTGGTTTAAAATTTTATTTGTGAATGTCTGAATGCTTATTAAGTGATCTTGCGTATATAACTCTGTATATGTAATCGATGCACTGTCCTTCATGAGTTGCGAATTTGTTCCTTGCCATTGATATCATCCCCTTCTGCATGTGGTTGCGGCACGCCTTGGGTGAGACTCACTGCTCTCCGGAGCAGGGTGAAAATGCCGGCATGTTCCTAGACTACATCGGACCCCTTTGTTGGCCACAACTCTTGAACCTGGGTCTCGTCCGCGAGACCTGACTTCTCGCCAACAAATGGTTCCGTTGCCGGGACCTGCATGTTCTGAAGGGACCTAGATCATGGTATTGAGGATTTTTGAGGGAGAGATGCGGCGATGGTGGGATGATCATCTTGATCAGTTCATTGCTCAGCAAGCAGAGCTGACCAAGAAAAAGGAGGCGGTGATCAAGGAGCTTGTTCTTTTCTCTGACTCAGCCAGTGATACGTACGAAATTTTATGGGGAAGGTTCCCTACGGACCTTTACAATTGGTTGCGGAGGTTACGAGCGACGGTGCCCCAAGAAGGCTTGCGGAAGATAAACCGCAGATGGGCGCACGAAGATCTGGTGGCACTGCACCGGGTGGACACTGAACTGACCCGCGCGGTGGATTTTTGGGTAAGGACCACGTTGGAAGGATACACTGTGGAGTTTGCTGCTGAGTGCTACCAATCCTTCTCGAAAGTCGAGGTTGTTTTCCACTCAGGGCTAAGGGGGAAGCTGCTGAAGGAGATTCCGCTGTGGATCAAAGCTCTGATGGTGGACGAAGGGTTGATTGAATTTCACAAAATGAGGATGGAAGCGTAAACCACCCGTGTTGGGGGAAGGGTTGAGGGGACCGATGATGTGTAGAATGTGAAAGTGGGGAGTGGGGAATGGACGTTGAGGCCGCATGCAAGTTGCGGGAACGACGTGCACATCGGCAGGCACAGATCGCCGATAGGTGGCGAAGAAGGGTAATGCGATATTTGAAGAGAAGGGAGATCGAGAGGAAAAATCAGAAGGAGGCGCCTCAGAAGACAAGAACTATGGGTTTGGATACCCGGGAAGAAGATGGGACGGCGGTGGAAGTGCAGTGGGTGCATGGGAGCCTAGCGACGCGAGAAAGAGAAATAATGACTAGCGAAGATAATGGAAAGATGCAGCCCGAAGAGAGTCCCGATGATGAATGGCACGGCGTGATGTAGCAGATGTTTCAAGATCAGACGGCACCCACCCCTCCAAGCAACCCTACCTCCCACCTTCTGCATGGCCAGGATCCCGACCTTCCCCTGGTACTGTATCAACCTTTAAGTAATATTTTTATTCAGTTACAAGCATTGAGTCAGTCATACGATAGTTCATCAGCGTCAGTAACGTCCGGTAACAGCAGCATTACTAGTAGTGGTATTTTTCCTAGTGGGACCGTTACGCAACCAGGACCTAGAGGATTTATCCTGGTCAATTCTCCGCAAGCACACATGGCTGGATCTTTCACCCGGTATCCAGAGTTCTCTGGCCGGGGCAATGATGATGTAGAGCAACATTGGTACCTGTGCGAAGCCATCTGGAGGGCTCGCCAGACGCCAGATGCAGGGAAGTTAATAGAATTCCAAACCACGCTTAGAGAGAGGGCTCTGCGATGGTTTATTAAGTGGTCTGAGGCTCATCCTAACCCCGTAATTGCGGACGTGAAGCGGGATTTTGTCCACGAATTCAAGCTTCCCCAGACAGACCAGCAGGGCCTGTCAGAGCTGTGGGAAATTAAGCAGAAGGAAGGTGAGACCGCGTGGGAGTTGATGCGGCGATTCAAGGACGCGATCGGGAAACTCAGCTACCCGATCGATCCAAACCACCAGAGGGACTGGTTCATCAAGGCTCTGCTTCCCTTGACACGAACCCCTCTCACTCAGCAAAAGATTGATAATCTGCAGGACGCTTTGGAGCAGGCCATGAAGATTGAAGCCATGGCAGGCTACCCCCAGGAATATCGGGGGGGGGCGGGGCGGCCCCGCAAGATCTTTCTTTGATAGGGTTGCAACACCAGATTTCCAGCTTGACTGAAAATCTCAAGGAGCTTCAGCCAGTGAGACCAGCGCGACCGAATGTTTGGTGTACTCATTGCTTGGTCGAGGGCCACGCCACAACCGAGTGTCCTCGGTTGCGCGGCGCAGGAGCAGGACCCTCGGTCGCAGCAATCCAGGGGGGTCCACCGCCTGGTGGCGGCGCGGCGATGAACCTGTAGGGAGTCTACCAGCCGCAACAGACTTATGCAGGGTTCGCACCTCAACCGGGTTCCTCCGCCAAAGAGTACTATGAGATTTTCTGGACGTTGGGGCATCCTCCTCGGATGTGCCCGATATTACAAAAGTACTCCACGGTCCCGAATAATGTGTACTGCAAATTTTGTGTTTCCACGACTCGCAACACTAAGCAGTGCAGGGCGCTCGACGCACTTGCGGATCGATTGGATCGTCCCTCCTACAGGGTGAACGAGGCTCCAAGGGGAAGAGGCGGCGGCATGCGGGGAGGCCGCACAGGCGGACGCGGTCCGATAAAATGTTACAATTGTGACCAGGAGGGTCACGTGGCTCGAGAATGTCCCCTCCCGAGATGACCCTGGTGTTCCCAGTGTCGGGTAAACGCCCACGCCACAGAGGACTGTCCGAAGCTCATCAAGAAGTGCGAAGAACGGGCGAGGCAGAGGGGAGCGAATCTGATAAACTCCAAGCCGCGAGGGACCGCAACCCCAGACATGCAGAACGTCGCGATCGTGACAAGGGGTGGAAAGAAGACTGGAGAGGATGCCCATGGGAAGGAGCCAGCACGAGTGGTTCGGGCGGCATCCCCGAAGAAGCTGATCAGGCCCGAAGTCCAGAAGAAGTATTTCCAGGAGGTAGTTGAGGCGTTCGCCCAGCAGCGGGACGAGGGAGGGCTGGAGGAGCCCATGCTGCCAGAATCTGGGGTGCAAAACATCGTAGGTACTGTGGTCGAGGATTGGCTCCGGCTATTCCTCAGGATTGTTGACAACGCTGCGCTACGGCATTAGCTCAAGCATGCTGTGGAAGGAGCACTGCAGGGGCGCACAGGACTTAGAGACCCGGCGGACGCTGGCCCTCAATACGTGCAGCGCGTCAAGCGGAACAAGCAATGAATAGGCAAATAATTCTAGCTTAACACACAGGTCGCGGGATTCCAAATCGGCGACACCATGTTGGACTTGGGGTCCGACGTCAACATTCTGCCACGGAAGACATGGGAGGCTCTTGGAAGGCCACGGCTAGCCTACTCACCAATCCAACTCAGGATGGTGAACCAGTACTGCATTCTGCCAATCGGCCGGCTCGAGGGTGTCGAGGTCGACGTTGCGGGGGTGAAGACATACACCGATTTTGAGGTTATTGATATCATGGGCGACAAGGATCCCTATCCCGCCTTACTCGACATTGATTGGGCTTTTGAGAATTACGCCATCATCGACCTTAAAAAGGAGCTGATGATCTTTGAGGATGGGGAGGTACGGGTCACCCAGCCCCTCGACCCGTATCAGGGCCCGCGATATACGGAAACGGTGGACAATCGGGAGGATGCTCAGATGATGGACCACCTTTATCAGATGACCGCAGGAAAGCGGGACGACTATATTAACCCGACCGCGACTGGCTCTGTCAGTTGGCGGAGTGTGCAGAGCTCGGAGCTCGGATCCGAACTCGCGTGGGAAGACTGGCAGCAAGGGGGGTATGAGACCACCACGTGGAGATGTGCCTCCATTGCCCAAGTCCAATGGGTAGGGACTGAGATCCGCGGATATCCCACCTTGTCGAACATGCGGGCAGTCAATACTTTTATTACCAAGGTGGAAGACCTAGTCCCAGCTGAAAGCCGGATGCCACTTTTGGATGTGGCCTTGCAGTCCACGTCGGCCCGGTGGTGGAAAAATCACCGCAACACTCTGCTGCGATGGGAGTGCGTGGCGGATGCTCTGCGGGCACGCTTTAAAGAGGACGAAGGACCTTGCAGTACACTTAAGTATCATGGAACTTCCGACCCGCGACCCCATTTACGGGCCTGCGAGGAATAGTGGCGTAGCACCCGGTACCCTGAGGAGCTATGGGTCCATAGGTTTATCCACTCCCTGGGTACAATTCCCTAGGCCTGGTACCTGGAGGAAGAGCAGAAACGGGGAACCCGCTCTTGGCAGGCAGTTGCGGACAAGTTCGTTCGGTGCTTCTTGTTCGAAGGGGAGATGGCGCATGAGTCTCAGGCCCTACAGGTAGTCAAGGAGGTCTTGTTCTTCCGCCATCCCGAGCCTGACGGGGGCCCGGTTGTGTCACGACCTGAGGTCAGGCACGAGTTGGTTTGCCACCAGATTGACGGCGATCCGGATGACGATAGTCTGGAGGACCTCAGGCATCTCTACTTTGACGAAAGGGAAGGTGAGCGGAGCATCAGTGAAGAGCCGACGACTAAAGGAGTCCATTTACAGCCACTAAAGACAAAGAAGCTGAACATTGGAACGGACGAGAAACCCAATCTCGCAACGGTGGGAGACTACTGGGACGAGGAAACGACAAAAGAAATTTTCAGCCTCCTCCGGGAATACGAAGATTTGTTCCCATCCTCGGTTGCGGACCTGAAGGGGATCAAGGGGGACCTGGGTGAAATGCGCATCGCGCTGAAACCGGGGGCCAGGCCGGTGAAGCACCGACCTTACCGGCTGAACCCACGTATCAAAGAAAAGGTCAAGATGGAAATCGACAAGATGCTGGCTGCAAGTCTTATCTTCCCAGTAGAAGAAGCAGAGTGGGTGAGTCCCATTGTCATCCAAAACAAGAAGGACAAAGCGGAGATCCGTGTCTGTGTAGACTACTAGAGCCTGAACAATGCCTGCATCCACGACCCATTTCCCACTCCTTTCAACGATGAAGTTCTAGACCATGTTGTGGGAAACGAAGCTTATTCCTTCACTGATGGGTTTTTGGTTTATCATCAGGTGCGCATCGCCGAGGAAGACAAAGCAAAGACGACATTCACCACTGAGTGGGGATCATTCGCATACCACGTTATGCCGTTTGGTCTGAAGAACGCACCGGCTGTGTTTTCTCGGATTGTCATTGCTGCTTTCCGAGAGTACATTCACAAGTTCCTGGAGGTCTATATGGACGACTGGACCGTCTACAGCCTGTTGAAGAAACACGCTTCCCTGTTGCTATTATGTTTGACCGGTGTCGTCAGCTACAGATTTCCTTGAACTTGAAAAAATGTATTTTTGCAGTTCCATTCGGCACACTCTTAGGCAACGTGGTGTGCAAGCAAGGGGTCTGCGTTGATCCCGCCAAGGTCGCGGTCATCGTTCACATGGAAGCCCCCGAGACCGTGAAGCAGTTGCGGGCACTGCTCAGGCACACAGGATATTACAGGCGGTTTATTCGCAACTACGCAAAGATTACGACCCCTTTGGAGAAACTGTTGCGGAAGTCAGAGGTGTTCCAGTGGATGGCGGAGTGTAGGAAGGCACTTGACACCTTGAAGGAGAAGTTGGCGACGGCACCCATACTTGTTCATCCCGACTGGGATAAGCAGTTCCATGTGCATATTGATGCATCCGGTATTGCACTTGGGGCTGTCTTGGCGCAACCCGGGGAGATGACAGTTGACCACCCCGTATACTTCGCCAGCCGCCGGTTATCAAATGCAGAGAAGAATTACACCACGACCGAGCGGGAGGCATTGGCAATGGTGTACTCCCTCCAGAAGTTCTGCCACTATCTTCTGGGCGACAAATTCATATTCTTCACGGACCATTCTGCATTGAAGTATCTGGTGAATAAGCCTGTGTTGGAAGGACGGATCTGTCGCTGGCTTCTACTTTTCCAGGAATTCACTTTTGAGGTGATTTTCAAGCCCGGCAGGTTGAATGTCGGTCCCGATCATTTATCCAGGTTGGAGATGGGAGAGAATGACGGCTCGTT